>JAOWBW010000236.1:437834-994850 GCA_026119855.1 Campanula takesimana
CAATTAATAAAGTGTTACTACAATCTCAATTAACACTAGATTAATTTCAAACACAAACTTGATCACAAAGGACTCATTCTATCGCTAGAGTGTACTACAATGTTCACTAAGGTCAACTAGAAGGACACCCAAGACTTAGACCAAAACACGTTCTTCAATCACACAAATTAGCAAAATGTAGATTTGCAGAGGACTGTTCGGCCGCCCAAAGTGGGTTGTGCGGTCGCACAAAAGGCCTCAAAACAAGAACAAAAGCTTTCAGAAAGATGCGCGGTCGCCCAGCTCTTTTGTGCGGCCGCCCAATCTTCCGGATTGCCAGAAATCGGGAAGAACAACATGGGTTCTTCCATTTTTATATACCCAAAACACATTTCCACCAAAATCCCAACATTCCAACTCACATACTAAGGTACCAAAAACAACTAATAAGTCTAAAGAGACTCATACAAACAACATTTAACAACCAAAATCATGAATCAAACCCAACATTCAAGATTTCACCATTTTTGATCAAAAACCCAAATAAATTCCAAACAAAATCAAAACTCATCCAAACTTCAAATGTAAACACATCAAACAATATCTAAACATGATATGAACATTTAGCATAAAATGGGGGAAAAGTAACTTACTTGCAAATTCTCAAAGTTGATGGATTTCAAATCTTTTGGCTTCCTACGATCCTATCGACGATCTAAACAATGTTCAAGTTTAAGAATTGAGAGATGATGATGGGAAGATGAGAAAATGAAGAGAGAAGATAAGAAGAAAAAAACATACCCAAGGATGAGAGAGAGAGAGAGTTTCCAGGGAGATGAGAATGGGAGGAGGGGTGGAGTGTATGTGAGGAGAGGAGGTGTAGGGAGGTGAGGGGAGTAGGGGAATTATTTAAAAAAAGTTACAACTAGACCCTCTCCCCATACTAACACAATTACCTACACTCCCGGACTAACAATAAGACTCAACACTTCACACTAGCCAAACAATCGAATAAAATGCTAGCATAATTATTATAACACATAAAATGCACGCATATTATTTAAATAAATAATAATCTAAATAAATAAATAAGCAAATAATTAAATAATAATGATTTAATTACTAGTAAAATAGAGCCTATATTCGGGTCGTGACTTGCCATTATAATCTTTCCCATCGCCCGATGCAACAAATATGCCAGCTGGGCTTCCAAATAAATGCTAAGTAATAATAATTTAGCATGAATGAACAACTTAAGGTTCCAAAGTAGGGAACCAATCTAAATAAATTACCACAAAGGTAAACCAATCCAAACTGCACATCAAAGATGCCCAACATTACCAAAACGGTACTTAAATAAATTTCACATCATATTTATTCACAAAAGAATCAAATCCACACAATAAACTGTTCCACGGTGTTATCTTAAGTTGATTGGAAGAAATAAACTTAAACTATTTAGGCCCTAAGTCCTAAACCAAGCAAAAAGGTCAAATTCCTGGAACAGGGGCGGCGGGCGGGCGCCTGGCATGGGGCAGGCGGGCGCCTGAGTGACCAGAAGGTCTGGCCACCAGAAAAGGGCATGTAGGCGGGCGCCTGGTCCAACCCAGGCGGGCGCCTGGTCTACGGGTGGGAGGGATTTCAGCAGCTGGGTTCTCCATTTTCAAACCCAAAACAACCCAAACTTTTACCATACTAAAAATTCACTAGAATCAAGCCTTCGCTCAAGCTTACTAAGGTACCCAAACAACATTTAACCAAAAGGGGACCTTAACAACACCATTTATCAACCCAAAACCAAGAATCAAACTCAACATTCATCAATTCACCATTTTTAACCAAAAATCAAATAAATTCTAAATTAATTCCAAACTCAACCAAACTTCAAATATAACAAATAAAGCATTGTAGAAACATGTTATGAGCAATTTAGCATAAAAAATGAGGGAAAAGTAACTTACTTGAATTTTCTCAAGTTGACGGAATTCAATTCTTTTTTATTCTACGCGATCCTAACGACGATTTAAACAAGGTTCATGTTTTAAGAAATGAGAGATTACAAGAGGAAGATGAAGAAAATTAAGAGAGAAGATGGAGAAAGAAAAACTTACCAATGGAGGAGAGAGAGAGAGAGTTGCTGGGAGATGGAGTGGAGAGGGTGATAGGGTGAGGGAGGTGAGTAGGGAGAAGATGAAGAAAATGAAATGTTACACCTAGCCCCCTTCCCCCACTAACTAGCACAATTACTTACACTCCCCACTAACAATTAAGGCTCAACACTTCCACACTAGCCCAAATAACTCGAATAAAATGCTAGGCATAATTATTATAACACATAAAATGCACACATAAATATTTAAATAAATAATAATTTAGATAATAAATAAGCGAATAATTAAATAATAATTATTTAATTACTAATAAAATAGAGCCTAGATTTCGGGTCGTGACATTCACTCCCCCTTAAAGAAAATTCGACCCGAATTTTACGAGACTCACCTTAAACAAAAAGCCACGGAAATTTCTTCTCGATCTCCACTCGGAGCTCCCAAGTCGACTCCTCGATATTATGATTCCTCCAAGAACTCTAACCAACGCGTGCTTTTGCTCCTCAACTCTTGGACTTTGGAATCTAGGATCCGAACCGGTAGTTCCTCATAAGTCATATCGGGCTCTATATCCTCCGGTATCCTCGGTAACACGTGAGACGGATCATGAACATACTTCCGAAGCATAGAAACGTGAAAGACGTTATGCAACCGGTCTAAGGATGACGGTAACGCAAGACGATACGCTAGAAGTCCAACCTTTCCCAAAATCTCAAACGGACCAATAAACCTCGGAGCCAATTTGCCTTCCTTCCCAAACCTACGAATACCCACCTTCGGAGATACTTTCAAGAACACCAAATCACCGGTCTGTAAACTAAGATCTCGCCTTCGGTTGTCTGCGTAGCTCTTATGTCGACTCTGGGCAGTCTTCAATCTATCCCGAAGCAAATCAATACCCACGATCTTCGCTTCACCAACCTCATCCCAACAAATAGGCGATCTACATTTTCTTCCATACAAGGCCTCATACGGCGCCATCTCGATACTAGCCTGATAACTGTTGTTGTAAGAGAACTCCACTAACGGTAGGTGCGAATCCCAAGAATCAGAGAAGTCTATCGAACACGCTCGCAACATATCCTCCAAAATCTGAATAGTCCTCTCGGATTGACCGTCGGTCTGAGGATGAAAAGCTGTACTGAATCGCAAATCTGTACCCAAGCTTCCTGAAACGCCTTCCAGAATCTAGAAGTAAACCTCGGGTCTCGATCTGACACAATGCTAACCGGAACCCCATGCAATCTCACAATCTCGTTGATATAAAGGGTCGCAAGCTTCTCCATCGAATATCTGATGTCAATAGGCAAGAAATGGGCACTCTTGGTCAATCTATCCACTATTACCCAAACACTGTCATACTTCCTACGGGTACGAGGTAGTCCCGTAACGAATCCATAGTCACATGCTCCCATTTCCACTCGGGAATCTCTAACGGCTGAAGTAATCCCGCGGGTCTCTGATGCTCGGCTTTGACCTGCTGACAAGTTAAACACCTCGATACATACTCCGCTATCTCCATTTTCATATTAATCCACCAAAATTGTTGCTTCAAATCCTGATACATCTTCGTACTACCTGGATGAATAGTATACCTCGATTTGTGATCCTCATCAAGAACTCTCTGTTTAATTCCACCGACATCCGGAACACACAATCTTCACGGAAAGTCAATACTCCACTCGAGCCCAATGAAAAATCCTCGAAGTTCTTTTCCTTCAATTTATCCATTATCTTCACCAACTCGGGATCTTCTTTCTGAGCTTCCTTTATCCTTTGAATTAGGGTCGGAGATACCCTAATATTTGCAAAAATAGCCCCATGTCTCGATTTACGAGGAGACCAATCTCGAACATCCTCAAGCATTTTCCATTCACGAACCATCATCGAAGCCACATAAGACTTTCTACTAATCGCATCGGCTACCACATTCGCCTTCCCGGATGATAAGAAATCGTGCAATCATAATCCTTCAACAATTCCATCCATCGGCGCTGTCGGTTGTTCAATTCCTTCTGAGAGAATAGGTACTTCAAACTTTTGTGATCCGTAAAAATCTCAAACTTCGCCCCATAAAGGTAGTGCTTCCATTTGTGCAACGCAAAGACAATCGCCGCCAACTCCATATCATAAGTCGGGTAATTCTGTTCACTCGGGGTCAACTTCCTAGAAGCATAAGCAATTACTTTCCCATTCTGCATCAACACACAACCCAAACCCTCTTTCGAAGCATCACTGTAAATCACTAGGCCATCGCTCCCATTAGGCAAAGTCAAGATCGGTGCGGTAGTCAACCTCTTCTTTAATTCCTCGAAGCTCTTGTCACATTTATCGGTCCACACAAACGGAACATTCTTCCGGGTCAACTGAGTCATCGGAGTAGCGATCCTCGAAAACCCTTCAATAAATCTTCTGTAATAACCGGCTAAACCAAGAAAGCTTCTAATCTCTGTCACTGATTCGGGTCTCTTCCAATCCACTATAGCCTCTATCTTTGAAGGATCCACAGAAATCCCATCTTTAGAAATCACATGGCCCAGAAATGACACCTTCTCGAGCCAAAATTCGCATTTACTAAACTTCGCAAATAATTTCTCCCTCGCGAGAACGGATAAAACTGTCCTCAAATGTTGGTCGTGCTCCTCTCGAGATTTAGAGTAGACGAGTATATCATCAATAAAGACCACCACGAACGAATCAAGATAAGGATGGAAAACTCGGTTCATCAAATCCATAAATACTGCCGGCGCGTTAGTCAACCCAAACGGCATAACCAAGAACTCATAATGACCATAACGAGTGCGAAAGGCAGTCTTCGGAATATCCTCCGATCGAACCTTCAACTGATGGTACCCACTCCTCAAATCAAGCTTGGAAAACACAACGGACCCTTGAAGCTGATCAAATAAATCATCAATATGCGGTAGAGGATACTTGTTCTTCACCGTGACCTGATTCAACTTCCGGTAATCGATGCACAATCTCAACGAACCATCTTTCTTCCGCACGAACAAAACCGGTGCTCCCCACGGGGAAACACTAGGGTGGATAAACCCTCGATCAAGCAACTCTTGCAATTGAACCTTTAATTCCTTCAACTCTGCGGGAGCTAACCTATAAGGTGCTTTCGAAATCGGAGCCGTACCCGGCAAAAGATCTATACAAAATTCAATCTCACGATCGGGAGGCATATCATACTCAGAAGAGAAAACATCGGGAAATTCCCTAACTACCCGAACACTATCAAAACTAGGGGATTCTTTCCTAGTATCAAGAACACTAGCCAAATACCCCTCACAACCACTATGCAATAATTTTCTCGCTTTCATAAAAGAAATTAAGCGAACCCTTCTACTCAGAGGACTAGCCTCAAACACAAATTTAGGCACATCGGGAATAGAAAAAGTAACAGTTTTCTTACGGCAATCAACGGAAGCATGAAAATTGCTCAACCAATCCATACCCAAAATGACATCAAAGTCTTGGATAGGAAGAACTACCAAATCCGCAAAAAGGACTCGACCACAAATAACCACGTCACAAGCACGAAAGACTCGATCAGAAATCAAGCATTCTCCTATAGGGGTCGACACCTCTAGCACGTATGGTAAAGACTCGAATGCAGCATTTAACATGGAAGCAAATTGCACAGAAATGTATGAATGAGATGATCCTGGATCTACTAACGCTCGTGCGCTCACATTAGACACAGAAACAATACCTCCAATAACGGATGGATCATCGGTAGCTTGTTGTTGATTCATGGCATAAACCTTCCCTTGAACTTTGGGCTTTCCTGCGGCATCCCTTTTCTTACCCTGATTAGTACCAACTCCTGACCCGGATGCTTGACCTCGGTACCTCGTGCACTCTCTCGCAAAGTGCCCCATTTCACCACAATTGGTACACTTGCCTTGCTTTTTCCAACACCTATCCTCCGAATGGCCTACCTTCTGACAAAAGGTACAAGGCTTCCTAATCTGAATCCCCGGAGTAGTACCCGGATTCCTCGGTGTGGTTTGCCCCTTAAACTGAGATGATGCTCCCGGGTTACCTCGGTTGTCGGAACGGTGTTGTGGCTTGCCTTGAGCTCCTTGCTTACTCGGGTTAGCTACCTCGGTCTTCCTTTTATGCTCCCCGATATCTTGCTCTATTAAGTAGGCTCGGTCCACCGCATCTTGAAAGGTCACAATCTGTTGAGCAATAAGTTGAGTACGGATAGAGGTCTTCAATCCCCGAATGAATCTCATAGCCTTTTGTTCCTCGGTCCTCACCAAATAGTCGCAATACCGGGCTAATTCTATGAACTTAGCCGAGTATTGTGCTATAGACAACAATCCTTGCTCCAAATTGAGTAGCTCGATCTCCTTTCGGTTTTGATCAACAACCGGAATGAAATGCTCCAAATTGAGTAGCTCGATCTCCTTTCGGTTTTGATCAACAACAGGAATGAAATGCTCCTTGAATTTGCGCACAAACAACTCCCACGCATACACCGTGTGAGTATCATCCCAAGTAGCTTTAACACCTCTCAACCAATGCTCAGCGGCTCCCACAAGCTTGTAAGCCGCAAACCGGACCTTGTCCTCATCCGAACACCCAAATACATCATAAATCTTCTCCATCGACTCAATCCACAACTCAGCCTTCCTTACATCGGGCTCCCCATTGAATTCAACCGGTTTCAGTTTGAGAAATTGCTCCAATCCATAGCGGGGTGGTGCTTGTTCTACCCTCGGACCTTGATCATGTATGGCCTTCATGGCCGCCTCGAACATGCCTTGAAACATAGCACGTGCTTCTTCCCATGTATCATTCTGATTTGCATTACCGGTACTACCTTCACCACTCCTTCTACGAACCATTGTAAACAAGTACCTGCATAAAACATCAACCGTTAATCACTCCGCACACTACTACCCTCCTAGGTCATACTAATCCACCTAGACTTATACTTAGAGCTAATGCCATAGCTCTGATACCAACTGTCGCGACCCCGGACCCCGTGGGCCCGAGACCGCGATCTGGACGTCGACTTAAAACCAAAACTGTGAAATACCGAAGTTAAAAATTCCATTTGATACCCAAAAGGTAGTGATCCAAAGTTTTACAAAACCAAGTTTGATAAAAATCAATTACAACTATCATAAACTTCCACAAGTTTATGCCCAACAAAATACAATTATACAATTCTTAGTGACGTCATTGTTTGGTACAACTATCCCAAAATGGTTACACATTTACATAATGTAAACCAACCTATAACAACCTTCCCCAAAAGAATGTATCCACACTCGACGTCCTCTTTCTCGTGATCAGCGAGACTAATCCTTAGCACCTGGGGGGGGTGTTAAGGAAAAACAAAGATAAAAGAAAGGGGGTGAGATAAATCTCAATAAGTTACTAATGCAACTACATGAAATGCTATAATGCAAGAAGCAATAAGCAATAATAAATATCACATAGCACATCGCATTTATCACATAACAGATAGCAGCGGATATAAACACATAACAAAGGATATATCCAAGGTTTTCCAAACCGGAACATCCAAATAAAGGATCGCTGCGCAGCTTCAATAATTAACAATCATCATCTTCATCATAGCATGAAAGCCGAAGAGAAAACCTCGGTACCGGAACCAATAACCATAAAAGTGTCACAAAGGACAAGGACCATGACACAAAGTCATGCCCGGTAGCTAGATACATTCACAGAGGAACGCTAACTTGACTTTTCTAAGGCCAATCTGGAAAAGGGGTAAAGAAGGGGGCAAAACAATGGTCAACATTATAATGGACTTAGCTTTGCCATTATAATCTTTCCCATCGCCCGATGCAACAAATATGCCAGCTGGGCTTCCAAATAAATGCTAAGTAATAATAATTTAGCATGAATGAAAACTTAAGGTTCCAAAGTAGGGAACCAATCCAAATAAATTACCACAAAGGTAAACCAATCCAAACCGCACATCAAAGATGCCCAACATTACCAAAACGGTACTTAAATAAATTTCACATCATATTTATTCACAAAAGAATCAAATCCACACAATAAACTGTTCCACGGTGTTATCTTAAGTTGATTGGAAGAAATAAACTTAAACTATTTAGGCCCTAAGTCCTAAACCAAGCAAAAAGGTCAAATTCCTGGAACAGGGGGCGGGCGGGCGCCTGGCATGGGGCAGTCGGGCGCCTGAGTGACCAGAAGGTCTGGCCACCAGAAAAGGGTATGTAGGCGGGCGCCTGGTCCAACCCAGGCGGGCGCCTGGTCTACGGGTGGGAGGGATTTCAGCAGCTGGGTTCTCCATTTTCAAACCCAAAACAACCCAAACTTTTACCATACTAAAAATCCACTAGAATCAAGCCTTCCCTCAAGCTTACTAAGGTACCCAAACAACATTTAACCAAAAGGGGACCTTAACAACACCATTTATTAACCCAAAACCAAGAATCAAACTCAACATTCATCAATTCACCATTTTTAACCAAAAACTCAAATAAATTCCAAATTAATTCCAAACTCAACCAAACTTCAAATATAACAAATAAAGCATTGTAGAAACATGTTATGAGCAATTTAGCATAAAAATGGGGGAAAAGTAACTTACTTGAATTTTCTCAAAGTTGACGGAATTCAATTCTTTTTTATTCTACGCGATCCTAACGACGATCTAAACAAGGTTCATGTTTTAAGAAATGAGAGATTACAAGAGGAAGATGAAGAAAATTAAGAGAGAAGATGGAGAAAGAAAAACTTACCAATGGAGGAGAGAGAGAGAGAGTTGCTGGGAGATGGAGTGGAGAGGGTGATAGGGTGAGGGAGGTGAGTAGGGAGAAGATGAAGAAAATGAAATGTTACACCTAGCCCCATTCCCCCACTAACTAGCGCAATTACTTACACTCCCCACTAACAATTAAGGCTCAACACTTCCACACTAGCCCAAATAACTCGAATAAAATGCTAGGCATAATTATTATAACACATAAAATGCACACATAAATATTTAAATAAATAATAATTTAGATAAATAAATAAGCGAATAATTAAATAATAATCATTTAATTACTAATAAAATAGAGCCTAGATTTCGGGTCGTGACACTTTCAAAGTTGATTTCCAACTTTTGACCTCATAAGACTTGAAAACGTCCATAACTTGAGTCTTTGCATGAAGTAATAAATGTATCCATATTGAGAGTAGTCATTTATAAACATAATAACTATTCTTGACCTTTCCATGAAGGATTAATGAAAGGCCCACAAATATCCGAATGTATTAGTTCTTTGAGACACTTGATGCTCTCGAGAATACTTATTCTTTTAATGTTTGTAAATTTCCTTTAAGGCATTTAATGCAAAAGTATTTTTCGAAATATCAAGTTTGTTCAAGATTTCCTTTAACATAAGCTTATCAATTTTCCTCTTGGAAATATGACCCAAACGCCTATGCCTTAAAATTTACTTGATAACTTTTGCTTTCTAGTTTTGGTTTCATTATTTATGGGATTCATTTATTGTGTAAATAAGGTCAAGTGAATAAAGACTACTTAACAAAGTACTAGTACCATCAACATTGGAATAAAAATAAAAATCACATTTATAAAATTGAACAAAATAACCTTCTTTGTTCAATAGTGTGATAAATATCAAATTCCGTCTAAATGACGGTACAACAAATGTAGTATTTATACAAATATTACTAAGTACTTTAACAATAACAAAAATTCCCGATGCCTTGCACTTCAACCGGATCCTGGCTTCCATATAGATGAATCCTTCATCTTCTCCAGGACTTCGGTATTTCAGGCAATCCTACATAAACTTCCTTTATGTGAGTTGTCGTTCCAATATTCAACCACTATGTATATGTAGGAAATGAAACCAAATTACCCTTTATCATAAACAAAGACCAAATGACATACCTTTCTTAGCACGCCAAGCGTGATACTTAGGGCAGTCGTACTTCATGTGATTGAGGTCCTTGCAAAAGAAGCATTCTTCATGATCATTAGATGATCCCTTACGCTTCTTATTTCTTGCAACCGCAACATCCTTCCCTTTTCTCTTTGTCCCATGAGAAGAGGTAGATGCCAAACGTTCCTCAAGCATATCAAGGAATATTTTAGCATCAATATCCTTGGAGATACCGGTCAAAATGGTCTCCGAGACAACTATATTCATGATCATTAGGCTCACACGATTGGAGCGTTTCCACTTCTCCTCATTTAAGAACTCTTCTTGAGTGCTTTCGTTAGAGAGAGGAAGAGGAAACGGCTCCCTTAATGCATGATCTATGTCCATATAGCCTAAGATCATCATCAATTTATTTTTCCAAGTTTTAAAATTAGTCCCATTAAGCATCGGTACGGTACTCATAGCAGTAATCACGGATGAACCTATAAGTAAATCTGTTTGAATTTCGAGAACAAGAATAAATACAAAACATGTATAAGACACTACACAATGAAAAATGATTAATTATATCAACGAAATCCATCAACAAGACAATCAACATGACATCAAAACTAATCTTTGGATTGCGAGTTGACTCATAAATGATTGCCTTAGGCAACAAGTAATTTGAACTTATATTTTAATAAATACTTAATCTTTCTTTGGGCCGACATAAGTACCTAATAAAATAACCTAATGTTCATTTTACTTGTTACCACATGAATGCCCAAGTTTAGTCAAATGTCAAGATCTTCTTTGGAAAATTCAAGCCATTCACATATCAACTTAAACATCCAACACTTTACAATTTTAGGGTTTAAATAACGTAAATCACTTAGGCGACAATATTATTTAAACAATGAATAAAATTGTCAAAGCATATAATTAATCAAGGCTTTAAGGTTTGAAAAATAAATGTTTTGTTCAAGAGGAAAAAAAAATTGTGCAAAATTCAATTCTGATGAACAGTAGATGCACGGTCGAGCATATAAAAGTGCACGGCAGTGCATCAATTTACAGAAACATTGTTTTTCTCGGCGTAATGTGCACGACCGTGCTAAACATAAGGCACGACCGTGCCAAAATTAGCGGAAAAGACATGTTCTCACGGTACAGTGAGCACGGCCGTGCTAAACCAAAGACACGACCGTGCCAAACGAACTGGTCCGACCGGATTAAACAAGACACCCGTTCGGACCAGCACTATTCAGAAGCACCGGTTCAAGGAAATGAATGCGCACGACCGTGCCAAACAAAGGGCACGACCGTGCCAGAATTTCTGCACTTCTTTGATTTTTGTCCAAATTTTCCAAAAGGCATTAATAACAAGTAGATCCACATGGTATGTACTTAAAACATAAAACCATGTTATTTAAGGATAATCTTGTTTTAAATTTAATGGAATCAAGTGAGTAGATCCACATGGTATGCACAAGACATAAAACCATGTTATGAAGGGATAGTCACACTTGAATCATTGAGTTTTAATGAACAAAACTTTCAAACTATTTTCTGAAATTTAGATGATGATTATTAGCACTCTATGAATGAATTAGACTCCTTAAATAACATCAAAAAATTAATGATTCAACGGGAAAAATGAATCAAAAGAAGCGTTTTAAGGCTTTCCAAAAAGAACTCAATCTCAAACAAAATGAACCAGACTCTGATACCAATTGTTGAAACAATTTGATAAAACCCTGAATGCCTCGCTCAGTTTAGAATGAGATAGAGGAAGAGATGAAGCGGAAGCATTCAAGATCATTTACCTGTTGAATCCATGATGTGATCTTGAGGGAGAAGATGAAGAACAATTGTTAGGAATGTGTTCTTCTAAATGATGAATGTCTCTTTCAATTTCTCTCTTTCTCTTCCAACAAATGAAGATGATTATTAATGAGGAAACTAAAGATTCTAGCAACCTTTAAGGGATGATGGAAGTCCCTTTATATATTAGGCTTGGTGACATTTCATTTAGGGACTACACCTATTCATTTCTTAAGCAATGTTAATTTACCATTTTGCCCATCATAAATAGGTAAATTACATTTCAGGGATTCTACACATTGACTAGGTTTGACTATACTTTATATTAATATTATAGTCATGATTTTATTAATGGAAGTCTAAATAACTTGTATTGCAAGCCATCTTGTTCCAACAGATACACGTCTCACATATCCTTCGCCAAGGGAACATGGTGGCTGATGGTCTTGCTAATAAGGCTGCAAATCTCAAATCTGATTTGCAATTTTATACTCCTTTACAGCTCCCGAGAGAATGTCTTGGTCCCTATAGACTTGACAAACTCTCTACTCCTTATATTAGACGACATTAGTTCTTCGTGGCTAGATTTTTGTATCGTCTAATTGTTAGGCATTGTAATCACCCCATCCTTTTTTGTAGAGTACCTTACAACTTGTGTATGGCCTCCCCCCTTGTTTTTTTTTCCCTGGTGGTTGAGGTTGTCATGTCCCCCACCATGCTTGTATCTTTTATTTTCATCTAATAAATCCTAGGGAGGTACCATCCTCTTTTCACAAAAAAAATAAATAAATATAATACTCCCTCCGTCCCATCCAAAATAGGATTCTTGGTCCGACACGGGGATTAAGGAATAATAATCTTTTATTATAAAAAGTTGTTTGAAAAGTAGGTGTTGTGAGTATGAAGGAGAGAGAAAGTGGGTGGGGAATAATAAATGAAAAGAAGTTGTGAGTATGACAAGTGAATCCTACTAATAAAAAAGTAATAAAAACATTCTATTTTGGGATGTTCTATTTCGAGTGGGTCCTACTAATAAAAAAGTAATAAAATCTTTCCATTGTAAATAGTGATAATTACTTTATGCTGTTTTAAATTTGGTGAATGTAAAAAGCAATTTATTATGTTCATAGAATAAAATTTAAATTTATTTATAATTTTCTTTATTTTAAATTTATTATTTAGAAAATAATCTAAATCCTTTTATATTTAATATAGCTATTAGATTAATTTGTTTAATAATTTTGATTTTTTTAATAAATTTATTTTATATATGATAATTAATTATTTTATTATATACTTGATTATTTAGAAAAATGATTATTTTTTTTAGAAAAAATATTTATTTCATTTTAAAACCTTTTGAGTTTCAAAAATTTCACTAAAACCCTTACTAACTAATATCATTACAAATCCATCCATTTAGTCGATCACGTGCCATGCACATGGCACTTAACTGACTTTTCTGACGAAATCCGTCAAAAAGCCTTAACTGGCGAAAATTTCACATTTGAAGCCCTGATCTAGCGGGGAAAAAAAATCGAGACCCCTTATAGACGCACCCCTTAGAGTTCAGGCCCTAAATTGTTATTAACCCTAATGAAAATTAATGGTTTTACTTTCCTTTTCAAACATTATTGGTTGCCAACTTGACATTGTAACTGGAATAAGGAAGACTTTTAAATATGACTGATTGTATTATTGGGTCAGGCGGAGATGAGAGTGAAAACAGCTAAGTATCTGTGAATTTGGTTGAAGGTGTGGGAAGAAAAAATGTTTATTTTTGTTAAAAAATAATACTCTCTCCGTCCCATTTCAAATTGCAAAAGTTACCAAAAAGGGTGTCCCAACTAAAATTGCAAAATCCAAAAATGGCAAGTTTTAACCCACTTGCACACTCACATCCACTAACCCACTAATTATTATCTACCCCGCTTTCTCTCTCCCACTCAACTATCAACACTCACAACACATCACCTTTTTCACTTTTTCCCTTAATCCCCGTGCCAACCTAGTATTTGCAATTTGAAATGGGACGGAGGGAGTAATAATTAAGCTTGTTTTTGACTCTATCCGCAAAACACAACTGAGTGTGAATGTGTGTGAGAGAGAGAGAGAGAGAAAGACAAATTAGCTCCAAACCCAAGTGTGTGTTTGCTGATCTCCTTCTCCCATAGTATTAATATTGTTCATGTGATTATTTTATTAGTATCTCCATCACTGGTTCTAACACATACACGCACGCACATTGAATAAGGGAAGATGAAAGCTCTTTTGGTTGCATTTTGGATTCTGTTACTCCTTCCGGTCCAAAATATCTGTCGCTTTTGAGCAATTTTTTTGGTCCAAAATAATTGTCACTTTTGAGTCAAAACAATTAAAATTCCTTATTTACCCTTGCATTGGAAGTTGTTTTACTTTATTAATTGACTTAGTGAGTGTAATAATGTAAGAAAGTTGAACAATAAATAAGGGTAAGCATGGAACTTTCACCATTAATATGCTTTAATAATTGTATTTCTTAATCTCATAGGTAAGAATCCACATATGTAAGTGGTAAGATTTGTAAAAATGTAGACTTTTATATGTCAGATTTTTAGAATCTAGCCATTAGAATGGCTAGACTCCCATTTCTTTCTATGTAAATCCATGTTTCTAATCTTGTTATATTCATGTAAATATGTTATGAATGCTTTAATCTCAGTTCCATAAAGTATATATACATGTTTAATGCTCATCTTGTGTTAATTTCAAAGCTTGAATCCCAAATCTAAGCATGATATGGTCCACTTGCTCAACATGTACACAATCTGTCCACTTTTGCTTCTTCCATGTTTATTCATGTTTTTGTTCATATTTGTCCATAAATAAAAACTTGATAATGTTAATAACATACTAAAGTAAAATTTTCCCAAGTTTCATGTGTTGGTTTTAAGTTTAGACCATGTTTTAATGTCCATCTTCATGCTACATGAGCCGTACGGCTCCCTTTCCCTGGGCTGATCAGCGTTTGTTATTTTGAGATTAATTTTTTGTTAAGTTATGTATGATGGTTTGCGGGTCCATTTACATTTTAATGAGTATTTCTTAATGAATATATTTGCAATTAATTCGTCATATAAAGATATAGCAATCAATTGTCAATTAAGATTAATACAATTTTCATGGAATTGATGTATATGCACGATTATGTCTCAAGTCTAGAGAGAAAAGAAATAAAGACACTTTTATTATAGACTCAAATATAACTAATGTCCAAAGTGGACTTTTGCGAGTAAAAAGTAAAAGACTAATGTCCGAGGTGGACTTTTGACTAAAAGACTCTCTAGAACCTACGAAGACTGAAAGATTTTTTTTTTTTTAGAAAGAGGTAGCCCCAGTGTAGCTTCTTGCTTGCTCGGACTTTGCTTATGCCCATGTATTCCCTTGGTGGGTGATGGCTCTGCTATCGATGAGGCTTTGGATCTTTCTCCTCATATGGAGGCAATTCTCGGTGTCATGTCCAACGTATTGGTGATACTTGCAATACCTGGAGGGGTCTAAGTCTGGTCTTGCATAGTTTGGTTTGAAGTCGAGGAGAGGAGATAACTTGCCGGCTTGAACTAGACTTTCGAAGCATTTGGCTAATGGCATACCCAAATCATCGAACTCGTCCTTCTTGTCACGAACCATCTTGGAGGGTGGTTTAGGCATCGGTATTCCTTGTTGATGAGTAGCCATAGGAGGCATCCCAATGGGGAAAGTCTATGGTGACGGCCCATAGATTTGAGGAGCGTACGGGTGTTGAAATGGAGCATGAGGGAGAATGCGGTTGAGGTACTCGTAGATGCCATAAACGTCAGACTGAAGATGTTTCTCAGTGTCCTTTAGGGCTTTACACATCACTTTCTGGAAGCGGTCTGTTTTCTTGAGGAGAATAGTCTCAAAGAAGGCTTCTTGTTCATCGGGAAGAGTTCGGGAGAAGGTCGCTTGCTCTTTGAAGATAGTCTCATAGTGGGCCGATTGCTTGTTGAGGATGGTCTCGTAGAGGGCCGCTTGTTTGTTGAGAGTGGTGTTAAGATGGACCGTTTGCTTGTCGAGGATGGCGTTGAAGTGGGCCATTTTTTCATTGAGAGCTGTGTTGGGGTGGAGAGTTACCTCAAGACTTTGGGTGGTAGCTTCGGTTGTGACTGTGTTGATCCCTTCGCTAGACATGATGCGGGATTCTGTAGTGATGGTGGAGAAGTTAAGTCTTTGAATTAGATTAGACTTATAATTAATGAAAAGGCATTGTTTATAAAATCATTTTTTATGAAAAGACTCGATCTCCGTATTTTTTGAAATGTTCTTTGAATGAAAAGACTAAAAGTTTGACCGGGCCGGAAGCTGCCTATGTTCCCCTTACCATGCGGGAGATGTCCTAAACAATGAGAGGCTCAGGTCACCGTAGTTCGGGTTTAGTAAAACGAGTGAGAGAGTGACTGAAGAGGTCAGTGATATTTTGAAAATAGTAAGTAATTAGAAGATGACCGTAGAGGCCGAAAAGGAAGAGAGATGACTCGGTCCTTTGTTAGGTATAGGTGGAGGGACCCTAGGTAAGGTGCTCTTAACCTAAGCGAGTCGGGTAAGGTTTGACATTGGTAGACCAAGAGGTAGGTCATCTAAGATCGGTTGGCTTGGCTAAAGGTGGGGTCAAGATGAAGGATTGACCTAGATGGCGGGTTGACCTAGATGGGTCAAGGTAACGGTTTGACCTAGATGGGTCGAGGATGACGGTTTAACCTAGACGGGTCAGGGACGGGTTAACCTAAGTTGGTTGAGGTAGGGTTGACCTAAGCGAGTCGAGACATGGGTGGATTGACCTAGATGGGTCAAAGATATGTATGTTGACCTAAGCGGGTCGAAGTTGACGTAAGAGTTCAAAGGTTGACCTAGATGGGTCTAGATGATGGGGAATCCTAGGTGGCTTAGAGGTAGGTCGGTTGACCAAAGTTGGCCAAAGTTTGACCTAGGCGGGATGGCACTGAGTAAGTTGACCTAGGAAGGTCAGAGGTTAACTAGGGTTGACCTAGACGGGTCAATGGTTGACTAGAGTTGATCTAGGGTCGACTAGGTTGACCTAGACAGGTTGACCTAGACGGGTCAAAGGTTGACTAGAGCTTGATCTAGGGTAGACTAGGTTGACCTAGACGGGTTGACCTAGACGGGTCTAAGGTTTGACTAGATTTGATCTAGGGTAGACACACGCAACATGATGAATGATTTTAGTTAAGATTAGGATTACTTGTTTTGATAAGTGTTCTTAACTCGATCAAAGTGCGTGGTTTTAGAAATGAACAAGGGATTAACCTCGATCGATTCACAAGTGAAAATGGCAAGTTAGATAGCCCGGGTGCCACGAAGATAAAGGCGACAGGATCACCAAAATCTGGCACTCAGCGGAGTATCCAGTGGGGTGTGCAGTGTGACACAGACTAGTGGTAGTGTGCCATTTGATTACGTATTTTTAAGAATGATATGCAATGAACGAGAGAAGTCTACTAGCATAAAAATTCATAGTAATAGAGTTTAATCATGAAATGAACATAATAGAGCAGATCTAGAACATCGAAACATACTATGAACACATAAACCTGCAGGAAATCGTTAGAAGCAATTTTGCAGAAAAAGGGGTGCGCGGGGCAGTTAGAACACACACAAAATCATGACGTTAATGAAAGTTAGACCCTCTTATGTTTTGAAAAAAGGTTTTTTGAAAACAACTTTCCCCAGCAGAGTCGCTACTGTGAATACGTGAGACAAAAATCGAGAGTCGCAACGTTGTTTTATTTGTAGTTAAAACATTGAGAAAACCATTTATGAGAATAATAGGGTTCGGGGATCAAATTACAATAAAAGAAGAATATTCATGTTATCACTCCTATTGCCCGATGAATCGGTCTTTCTATCATGATCAATGTGTGTGTGTGTTAGTGTTTGAGACTGGATCCGAAGATTGCCTACATTCTTTTCATCATGAGAAGCTCAGGTCGGTGTAGTACATTGATGAATTAGAATGGGGAGAGATGAAGCGGGATCATGCATATAGAGGGGGAAGATTAGGGTTAGAAGTAGTTCCTAGATCATGTTAGGGTTTGATGAAACCCTAGGATCATCATTGGCTGTGGCATGTGCACATAACTAGGGATTACAATCCTAGATCTAGCATATCATGTATGTATGAGACATAGATCTAGCATAATAACAAGAAAATCATGAATACATATGAATGAACTCATAAACATGAAGATCGCTACCCTAAATATAGCATATATTATGAATTTAGACTAAGACCATGAAGAACGCATGAAGAACATATGAATATAGATGTATAGACATAATGAAAACATGCATAATATAAGTAATATGTGACCTAGATCTAATGCGGGTTTCGTGGAAACCCTATATCATCATCGGTCGAGAACACGAACGATGAACAAAACCTAGATCTAACAATATATGAATGAATATAATAGATCTAAGAAGTTTAAGTAGTAAGAACGCGTTACCAAACCGATTAAAGAGGCTTCGAAGGTTGAATCTTCACTCCTTTGGTTGAAGGTGGTGTTGAATATCTTTGATGATCAAAGCAAGATCAAAGAGAGGGTTTGAGAGGGTTTTTAGAGGGAGAGAGAGAGGCTTGGAAGAGATTCTGAGAGGGTTTTCCCGTGGGTTTGAGGTGTGATCTGAGAGGAGAGGGCTATTTATAGGAAAATACTGAGAAAAGGAGAACTGGCCGTACGGCCCATTGCTAGCCGTACGGTTGCCTTATCCCAAATTCCGTGCTTATCAAGATCTCATCTAATCCTTATCAGTTTGTTCATGGGATTTGTCCATTATCCTGATGGAATTCGATCTACAACTGATTTCGCCTATCAGGGAGTCTGGGAATCTGTCGGATAAGTCCCTGTCAAATTTTTATTACCTAAAAGGTCCTTAGAGATATCTAAAGGTCTAGGAAGTTCTAAATCTTCAGATCGGGTACTAATAGATTCCCTTATTTTCATGATGCAAAAAAGTGGATATTTTATGGATGTATGCATATCTGTCAGACTAGGCTGTTGAAAGTTCTATCTTGCATGCTTTGATTGGACACCATAACATGCTCATAAAATCAAGGGAAAAATCATGGTTGATACTTGATGTGTTAGGGACTTTTATTGACATTCACTTTCCAGATCGGGCAAGCATAAGAACAGGTACACAAAGAAGGAAGGGACAGCAGTCCCTAAAATCTTTGGGGACGGAGTTTGGACATTTATTTGATATGGGATTTGTTTCCCTTTTGTTCACCATTGTAAATATTAATCCCCCACCACCTTTTTGTGATCTCCTTTACTGGATATGAATGCTAAATCATTTTCAAAACCGAGTGGGAGTCCACCCAAACCGACTCCCATTTGTGAATTAAAGCAAACAGTCCTAGAATAGGAAGACTCCCATGTATATAAATCACCATTTTGGTTAGGGCATAAAATCAAGGTAGAAAAGGCATAAAATGAATCTAAGTGGCATGCATACTAGAGACCATCACAGGCGAGGAGAGTGCCTAACCCCTTCTCTTTCACGTAATTTAGCCCCCGAACCCACTTTCTCTAAATAAAAGTTTTTGTCTTCATTTTTCCTAAAATAAAGTGAGGTGGCGACTCTTGACTGTTTTGATTCTATCGAGAGGAAACCATTGTGTGGGAACTGAGCGCATTTCCAAAAGTGCATTAGCAACGAGGCATCACCCAAACCGCTTTCATGAGCGATCATTTCGACATGGCGGCTTTCGAGCGCGGGCTCTCACAGCTTGTAGCGAAAGGTTATACGCAGATTCATGGTATTGACTATGATGAAACTTTTTCACCGGTAGCAATGATCAAGTCTATAAGAATTTTAATTCCCATAGCTGCATATTATGACTATGAGATATAGAAAATGGATGTAAAAACAGCGTTCCTAAACGGGAACCTGCTTGAGGATGTGTACATGACACAACCTGAAGGTTTTACAAATCCAGAAAATTAAGGTATGCAAGTTGCAGAAATCCATCTATGGATTGAAGCAAGCCTCAAGGAGTTGGAATGTTCGATTTGATGAATCGGTCAAAGAGTTTGGCTTCATCAAGAATGAAGATGAACCTTGTGTATACAAGAAAATCAGTGGGAGCATAGTACTATTTCTAGTGCTATATGTCGATAACATATTGATCATTGGAAACGATGTTCCTGTATTTCAGTCTGTAAAGACTTGGTTAGGAAAATACTTTTCAATGAAAGATATGGGTGAAGCCGCGTACATCCTTGGAATTAAGATCTATCATGATAGATCTAAAAGACTTATTGATTTAAGTCAAAGTACATACATTGAAAAGGTTCTTAAAAGATTCTATATGGAGAACTCTAAGAGAGGAAACCTGCCAGTGTTACATGGTAAAAGTTTAAGCAAGACTCAGTGTCCTAAGACAACTGATGAGTGAGAACGCATGAATGGCATCCCATATGCTTCGGCAATAGGATCCATTATATATGCCATGATATGTACTAAACCGTGTTGGTCCCAAAGGGGCAACAAGGGTATAAAAATAGCTAGAGGGGGGGGGTGAATAGCTGTTTTGAAATTCTTTTCGTACCCTTGATAAACTCAATTGCAAATGCGCACTTTATCAAATAATGCGCACTTTATCAAATAAGCGTTATGAAATGCGCCTAAGTGAGTGACTGAAATGCACCGCATAATTTAGTAATTAAAGTAGGCGCAAAGTATGATAAAGAGGGCGCACACACACTCTAAGTATTTTGGCTCAAAGTGAGTGAAAGATGAAACTAAGGCAAATGAGAAACAAACACAACACAATTCAATCCAATCAATCTACAATGATTAAACAAGCAAATAGTGAGATAAGATATAAACTTGAAAGTAAATGACAAGAAATAAATACGCGCTATTTAGAGAGGTTCGATCGGGAAATGATCTACGTCCTCTACTAAGATGGTTAGTCTTGGATTTCTAATGGAGATCTTATAATATGAGTGAGCATTACAAATTACAAATTTTGAGCTCAATACAAACTCAAGATCTATTATCTATGAAAGAACAAATCCTAGACAAAATCGGTGTATCTTTTAAAGAAAGATCTAAGTGATCAAACTTAAAGAGGTGCGTGTGTGTTCTTAGTATCAATGCTATTTAGATCTATGAGAATGAGAGAACAAGAAAACTAAAGTGTTTTTGCTTGAGGATCTAGGCTAAGTATGAAGGTATGAAGGTGTTCTTGAGAAATTTGGGAAATCAATGAGAAATCTTCAAATCTTCAACAAATGCTTGAGAGAGAAATTCAGAATAGCTTCGCAACTTCAAACGTTTGAAGTTATGGGGTATTTATAGGTGAGCCCCAAAAACTAGCCGTTGGAAATCCCTTGTGGATAAGATAAAGGACGGATGTGCTGGAGCTCATTGAGTGGAGCACGTGTCCTTTTGTAGCCGTTAGACACATAACAACAATATGACCGTTGTGAACATGTGTCCTCATATCTAGGTGCATACGTGTTATTTGTCCACCATGGGATCCTTGGCGTAGTTTGAATTTCTTCATGTCTTCATGTCTTTAATAAATCACTAATTGTTGAAACATTATCAATGAGGCGCGTAAGACAATTGGGCGCATAACTATGCGCGCGCTACAAGGCGTATGTGCGCAGATATAGGGGCGCATGGGCGCAGATGCAAGGGGCACGTAGGTGCATTGGCGCGTGGCTCAAACTTGTGATTTTTCTTGAATGTTGATATCCTAGCCCTATTCCTAAGCCTATTTTATTCAAATGAACTATCTAAAAAATGAATTATAAATACTTCTTACATATGGGTCTAAAGTCCATGAAATAAAACTTAGGTGATGGATCAATCAAATCTAATTAATCCTATACATTAAATACTGAGATATAAGTGGGCATACCCAACAATCTCCCCCTATTTGATTGATGCCATTACTTACTATATCAGGGACAAACATTATACTTGATAATAACATGTCCAAATAAATGAAATTGGTAAATCATATCTCAAGTTAATGCACACACTAGTCCAAGATATAGATTTCTTATCTATTCCAATAAAGATAAATCGTTACAAATGGAAAGATAGAAACAAAAATTTAACATATTCAAAAGTATATGTGTTTTAGTTTTGAAATGTGTTTAAACAAAGTTTAAACTCAATGCATGAAAATATGAAACAGTTCAAATGTTATGCATATGATTTTAAACAAAACATTCATTGCTCTACAAACAAGAAGTTTGAGTGAACAAGGTTTGATATAAACATGATGCATTGTTCTCATTAATACTTGAAATATAAGAGTTGACTATTACAAGGGTTAGGAGGCACTGGGGAGTCTTCTTTCAATCCTTCTTCAATGTTGCTCACTGACCTGGAGATTTGCTTTGTAAGCTGATAGGATCGATTAACATTAGAGAATTTCTCCGAAACACCATCTCTAATATAGCGCAGATGCCCATCATTGATAGTCTGATACTTATCAGTGGAGCGCTGAGTGATTGCCTACTGCTGAGAGAAATTTTCTACTAACACTTGAATATTTGCTTCAACAACAGTTTTCGCGGAGAGAATATCAGCAGAGACTCTTTCAGTGCGCCTGTCTGCGCTGTAGTGAGCTGCGCTGAAATGAGTGACAATCAGCTCCTTCAAAACATCTAACTTTGAAAGCAAGGCACTGAAGTCAACATGGGGCGTGCCAGTGTCTGCGCTAGAAGTGGGCGCAGGTATTTCAGGTGCTTTAGGCTCCGCGCTCGGTTCAGCTCCATTCACAGTCAATCCAAGGATTTCAAGCTCATCCTTAACTTCCTTCAATTTGTCAACCACATTCAACAATTTATTGCTATCTCCCGCCACCATCTCAAAAAGTTTCCTCAAGTCAGACGACACGCTAGCCTCCACTTCTTTTATAGCATCCAAGAAATCCTGTCCATCAGTGAGCTTAATGACTCCATCTATTCTATCATAGATAGAAGTGAGCGTAGCCTTAAACAGATCATTCATATGATCTATTGCATCGTTCCATTGATGAGGAGTCAAAAAATGTTTGTCCCTAATATCACCGCTGATGCGCGTTCTCTCCCCCTTAATGGCAGCAATCTCATCAGCCTGATTCGCAATCATTGAAGCTTGAAGTTCTAATTGGGATTCAATACGAACTTGACCTTGCTGAAGTTGCTAGAGAAGTGAAATAACCAAACTCATATCAGGAGTTGGTGGAAGAGGCGCATGTGAAGTGGTTTGAGCGGCAGTAGGAGGAGGCGCAGGAGCTGGAGGCGTAGGAATGGTTCTGTGCTGCTTGAGGGGCTCTTGCTCGCCCTGAAGTTGTTCCTCATCTAAATCACCAAACAGTTCAGAAGATAACCTATCTTTTACTTGCTATTGTTGAGGAGTGAGTTGGACCGGAGTTGGAGTAGTTGTTGGCGCATAAGTAGAGGGTTTGAAAAATGGATAAGGCGCTGTAGAAGTCTTCGTTGTTGCAGTTGTAGACGGAGGCGCACGAGGGGGGAGAGGCGCAGAAGGGGCAGGCGCGCGTACATCAGCGCTTGAACCTGCGCCTTTTTGCCTCTCTTTATGAGCCAAGGCAGCAGCTTGCTTCATTTGATAATCTTTAGCTCTTTTCCTCTGCGCTTCAATCCTGCTGGCTTCTTGGGCGCGCTTGTGGTCTTTATCAGTGTCCTTGTCTGTTTTGGGGCGCTTTGGTAGTCTGCCCCCACGCTCAATGAAGTCAATGGTTCTACCAGATAAGTCATAGGGCGCATGTCCACGTTGGACTCTTCTTAACTCAGCCCGTCTAACCTCATTCAGCCCATCTTCATCAGCAATCCCTTTGCCTCTATCTTCTTCAGGGCCACGAACTGCACTAGATGGTGCGCCAGTTTCTGCGCCAGGTTGAGTAGTAGCCTCTGCGCCTTGTTCTGCCCTGCTTCTGCCTCAGATTCAGTGTCTTCATCAACTAAGGCTTCTCCACGAACCCTGGGCGCGCGCTTAGCAATGCGCTTCCTACGCTTTTTAAGAACCAAATTGGCTTTACCAAAAACTGGAACATCATCGGACTTGTGATCAGCATTGACATTTAGAAAGCGCGCCAAGTCCGGGTAAGTGAGGAAAATTTTGGTCAAGATACGGAAATGAGTCTTGAACTTTGTCTTTCCCTCATTCTTGCTTCTGTTGTATTTCTCAATCTGCTCCATAAGTGTTTTCATCAACACTTGAGGCCAGTTGAGTTTAGCTCGACCCATTATCACCGCCGTATACTCCCATTTCTCCACTGTGAATCTGTTTACATTCCCTGTCTTGAACACGATTGAGGAATCCATGAAATACGCGATGTGAGTTAAGATATCTCCACCATCTTTTATTTCAACAGATTTAATGTTGTTTTGTAGAGTGGGAATATGTAGGTAAGTCTGCGCCATAAGATCCTGTGCAGCCTGCGAGTAAATCATTGTGCGCCCTACAACACTCTGCGGTCCTGTCGTCTTAAATTCAAGTATGTTCCTGATGGTGCCCTAAGAAATTATGACTGGCAAATCATGAACAGTAGCATGAACTCTGAAGCGAGTGTGCCCATCAACTTCAGAAATAGTCTCCACTATTTCAGCTGAAGAAAAGAACTCATCTACTAGCAGGGGCGCATAGTAGGGTTGATCCATCGTGTACAGAGGCAGAAGACCTGCAGTTATGATGTAGTCCATGATGTCAATCCCTATTGGATCAGCAGCTAACTTAGAAACGTTGAAAGTTTCACCAGGTTTAAAATTAGCTGGATCCTGCATAAACAAACATATGTTGATGTTAGGAGTGAATGAGGCGCATAGAAACATAACAATGAACAAAGTAAATATAGGCGCATAACAGTTGTAATCACGAAGGGCGCATACAACAAATAGGCGCATAGTCAATATAGGCGCATAGATTTACGAGGCGCATAGATATGGTCCTATGTAAATACAAAGGAAAAATTAATCATAGAGAAAAATGACTGAGTATGAATTTAGGCGCATAGATTACTTAGGCGCAAAATGGCATAGGCGCATGAATGGTAGAGGCGTATAACATTTGTATTTGCAAGAGGCGCATACAAGTATTATGAGCATAAACTACTGAGGCGCAAAATGACATGAGGCGCATAATCAATATAGGCGCATTTCTATACATTTAATTTTTACTTAGCATAAAAACGCAATAATAACACAAACACATGCAAAACATAAACATAGAAGGAATATGGATCAAACATGCAAATTTTCAAAAAAAAACAAGTTTTGCAAAACAAGGAACCCAAGTCATGCAAGAAATATGAAGAACACGAAGAACATGGATTGAATGCTCGAAGAACACCAAGAACACTCAAGAACACATAAAACATGAATCTTCACCAAATCAAACAAATAATATGTCAAAATGACCGCATGAACACAAGGATTCCAAAAATGTAAACCAAAACAAGAACAAATCAACAAAAAAAGCCATAATAAGCATTTAAAGTGACGAAAATTTGAAAAGTCTAAAAATCTAAGATTCTCAGATTCGCAATAATGAAAGCATTGATCGTTATAAAGTTGGATTCTAAAGATTCAAAATTGCGATACGAACAAAACCCAACAAACGATTTCACAAACGGATAACCGAAACAAAAATAATCAAGAAGGGAGTATTTTCAGTTTTTGAAAAAATAAGAACCCAGAAATTATGAAAAATTGCATAAATTAAGGGTTTAGAGTTGAAGAAATCATACCATTTCATCTTGAGGGCCTTTCGATTTTGATGTTGTGGCTCGTTTTGGACCCATAGATGTATAAATATGGAGAAAAATAAAGGATAAAATGAAGAAAAAATTTAGTAGAGAGAGAGAGAGAGAGAGAGAAAGAGAGAGAGAGAGAGAGAGATTGGGAAGAGAGAGAGATTGCGAAGAGAGGAGTGGAGAGAAAGGTAGAGTGTAGAGAGTATATAGATAATGGTGATGGATTGATGGGAAGGTGGGAAATGTGAAAGGACAGTTATGGAGTGATGGGAAGTTGAAAGGAAAAGAATTAAATGAGGGTGTCATAAAAGTACATGACGTGGCACCAAATGTGCAGAAAATTGCTCCACTTCCCTCATAAGTGTATGAACAATTTTAACTAATTTTTGCACAAATACCAAAATCATCTGTTTTGGTATAAGATTGGGGTGCAAGAAATAAATCCCCAGAAAATAAATATTTTGAAAAACGGAAAACGAGGAAAAAATTAATTGCACAAGTACTCTTGAACAATCATTGAATGTCTTTGAAAAAGACAAAGACTCTACATAATAAATAAGAACAAACATACCTGGTACTTGTGAAAATTGAATACGTTCAATCATTTGAAAATTAAATGAGTAATAAATGAGGAGCATTGATTGAGTCGTATCATTGATGTTGCGCGCTAGGGAGGCGCGTAAGACATATAGGCGCGCAGAGTGGGATGAGGCGCATTAGTATTGGCGCGCTATATGATTGAGGCGCACATCAGGCGCATAAAGTTTCCTTGAAACTTTGAAATTAAACTAACAAGACAAGAAATCATTAGTATTGACAAAACTATATGGACTAGTTAAGTTCAAGCATACCCATTTCTCCTCTCAAGAATATGAACCGTTTAGCATCTAATGCCTTCGTAAGAATGTCGGCGATTTGAAAGTCGGTTCCCAAGTGTTCCAAATGAATATTTCCTTTTTTCCATGTGGTCTTTGAGGAAGTGATATTTGATGTCTATGTGCTTTGTCTTGGAGTGCATGATAGTATTTTCAGAAACTGCAATTGTTGATGTATTGCACAATACATGGGACAATTTTCTTCAATGATGTCATAATCCACCAATTGTTGCTTCATCCATAGAATCTGGCAGCAACAACTTCCAGCAGTGATATATTCTGCTTCCATAGTTGAGACAGAAACTGAAGCTTGTTTCTTGCTCGCCTATGACACAAGTCGATATCCGAGGAAATGACAAGTGCCACTGGTTCTTTTCCTGTTAATTGTGCACGCTGCATAATCCGCATCTGAATAACCTACAAGTTTAAAATTTGAATCTTTAGTGTACCAAAGTCCAAGGTTAACAGTGCCTGAGAGATATCTTATAATATGTTTCACAGCAATCAAGTGCGCTTCTCTAGGGTCAGATTGATAACGAGCGCAAACACATACACTAAACATAATATCAGGCCTACTAGCAGTAAGATAAAGGAGTGAGCCAATCATACCTCGGTAAAGAGTTTGATCAACCTTTTTACCTTTTAAATATTTGTCGAGTTTGTTGCCGGTAGCCATTGGAGTGTCGTATGCTTTAGCATTTTCAAGTTCAAACTTTTTGATCAGATCCCTTGTATACTTGGCTTGATTGATAAATATGCCTTCATTCATTTGCTTTATTTGAAGCCCGAGGAAGAATGTAAGTTCTCCCATCATGCTCATTTCACACTTGCTCTTCATTAGTTTCTCAAAGCGCTTGCACAACAATTCATTAGTAGAACCAAATATAATATCATCAACATAAATTTGAACAAGTAATTTATGACCATTATGTTTGGTAATGAAAAGAGTTGTATCGATTTTACTGCAAGTGAAGCCTTTCTCAATGAAAAACTTGGATAGTGTATCATACCATGCTCTTGGTGCTTGCTTGAGCCCATACAAAGCTTTCTGGAGTTTGTAAACATGATTTGGAATTGTGAATCTTCAAACCCAGGTGGTTGAGCTACGTAGACTTATTCTTGGAGTTCACCATTTAGAAACGCGCTCTTCACATCCATTTGATATAACTTGAAGTTCTTGTGAGCGACGTAAGCTAGAAAGATTCTGATAGCTTCAAGTCTTGCTACAGGCAAAAAAGTTTCATCGTAGTCGATTCCTTCCTCTTGCCTATAGCCTTGTGCAACCAACCTTGCTTTGTTTCTTGTAATGGTTCCATTCTCATCCATCTTGTTTCTGAATACCCATTTCGTACCAATCACTCTTTGATCATTTGGTCTTGGAACAAGAGTCCAAACCTTACAGCGTTCAAATTGATTGAGTTCTTCTTCCATTGCAATAACCTAATTTGGATCTTGGAGCATTTTATTAGCCTTCTTCAGTTAAATTTGAGAGATAAAAGTAGTGTAAGCATCAAAGTTAGTAGCTCTCCTTGTACGAACACCAACATATAGATCACCAATGATATTATTGATTGGGTAACCTCTAACTTCATGAATTTTAGGAGGTAAGTTAGGTTGGGTTATAGTAACTTGAAGGTCTTCAATTGGTACATCTTCACCAGCTTCATAATCATCAAAGATATGGGGTTGAACTGGTTCAGAATTAAAAGTGGGAGTGACACCAGGTGCAGTATTAGAGATTGGCGCAGGAGTGAATACAGGCACATTATACGGTGCAACTGAATCTTCACTCGGTACGCTATTATCAAAATTCAACGTAACTGATGTAGATGGATTTACTTGAGTTGATGCATTCTGATCTTGTGTAGGCGCAACTTGAATAGGAGTACATGTCTCAATAGACTCAACAGAATCATCAAAAACATTTGAAGCCAAATGTGGCTCAAGGAAAGAATGTTCATTAAATGCAACATGTACAGATTCAACTATCACTAATGTAGATCTATTAAAAATGTGAAAATCTTTAGAATGTTTGGCATACCCAATAAAAATACCTTCGTCGGCTTTGGCATCGAATTTACCTCTATGTTCGTTTTCGTTGTAGAGGATATAGCATTTTCAACCAAAGATCTTGAAGAATGCAATGTTGGGAGTTCTACCACGCCAAAGTTCATACGGAGTCTTGTTGTGAAGTTTGTTGATGAGGGAGCGATTTTGAGTAAAACATGCCGTATTGACAACTTCTTCCCAAAATTACTTGGGTAGTTTGGCTTCAGCTATCATCATCTTTCCCGCTTCAATCAACGTCCTATTCTTCCTTTACACAATGCCATTTTGTTGAGGAACTCCAGCAGTTGAGAAGTTATGATCTATCCCATGGCCGTCACAGTATCGAGCAACACCGTTGTTCTTGAATTCTGTTCCATTGTCGGATCAAACACTAATAATGTCATCTTGTTTTTGGGTTTGGAGCAGTCTGAATAGAGTGGTTAGAATGTCATAACAATTGTCTTTTGTAATCATCATTTCCACCCATGTGTATCTTGAGTAATCATCCACCACAACTAGAGTATACTTGTTTCCTCTAATACTTGCAGGGGTAACTGGTCAAAATAGATCAATGTGCAGCAGTTGCAAACATCTAGTAGTTGAGGGATTTGTCATGTTGGATAAAGACTGCTTTGGTTGTTTGCCAATTGACACGCGGTGCACTTCTTGTCATGATGATCAGCAACCTTGGGAAGTCCTTTAACAAGATTATTCCTGCTGAGTTTAGATAGATACTTGAAGTTCAAGTGACTTAAGCACTTGTGCCACAGCCAACTATTTTTGGTCACACTTTTAGCTACGAAACAAAGATTAGTACTAGAGTTCATATTTTGGAAATCAATAATATAAATATTTGTCTTACGATAACCAGTGAGTAATGTAGCTCTAAATTTGCCATCCTTGATAAGAAATTTCTTTGAAGTAAAATGGCATTGTAATCCTTTGTCGCAGAATTGAGATATAGATAATAAATTGTTCTTGAGTCCTTTAACGAGAGAGACTCTTTCAATGCACACTTTGTCCTTCTTGAGCTTTCCATATGCTATAACCTGTCCTTTGTTATTATCACCAAAAGTTACTGAGGGACCTCTTTCTTTATAAACATCTTCAAGTAAAGATTCATCTCCAGTCATGTGTCTAGAACATCCACTGTCGAGAATCCATTCATACGTTTTATCTTTTGAAGATCCAGCCATGAAGCAAACAACCTGAAATATAAACATTAAAGCAGGTCCCCTTTATTCCTTTTTGGGTCCTAGAGTTAGCAACTCTTGACAACCCACTCTTTCTTGACCTTAGGGTTTTTACGTCCTTTGGCATTGGGTGTGAATCGCAAAAGGCATTCCACGGCCTTATGTCCAGAACAATCACAAATGGAACAATGATGAAAGCCACCAATCACGTGAGTTTTCACAAACTCCTTACTTTTCTTCGGGATAGCATTCATCTTTGGGTCAGATGAACTAGCCTTAACAAAATCCTTCTTTTGAAATTTTGGAGTGCTTTTTCTAGGAGCGCACATAGGGCTAGTAGGCGCACGGTGGTGAGGTGCGTGGCTCTTAGGTGCATGATGTTCGCTCGTAGAAGGAGCGCGCCTTGTTTCAAGAATGATTTTGCTAGAGGGTGATCCATCTGTAGCTATTTCCTTCCCTTTAGCTTTCCTAAATTGATTCGTTGGGTAGACATAATGGAATGTTTGTCTCTTGACGTGTTCCTGTCCTTTTCCCATTGAATTAGAATGTTTTTCCTTAGGAATTTCACGAGTTTGCTGAGGTGTAAATTCACTATCTCTTTCAGCACAAACATCACACTTAAAGTTTTCACTAGTTGATGTGAATCCCAAGCCTCCTTTATCACCACTAGCTTTTTGGGACTCAAAGATACTTTCCATAGTGACACGAGAATTGGACCACTCATTTGTAATCTTTTTGAGATCAGTAATTTGAGTGACCAACTCATCGTTTTGAACTTTAAGTAGTGAGTTATGTTCTGTTAGATAGGTGTTTTTAACAGTAAGAGGAGTCATGCTCTTTATTTTCTCCTTAAGGAGGGTGAGTTTAGAATTTAATAGAGATTTCTCGGTCTTAAGCTGGGAAATTTCATCACATGATAATGCTAAAGCTTCCTTCATATCACCAATTCGACTGATTACCTTTTCAGCCTCTTTGAACAATTTTTCTTGCTTTACAATGTCCTCATCATGATTGATTTTAGGAATAGGTAGTGAAACTTGTGGTCTAATGTAATCTCTTTTTCTGAGCTTGTTTCTTGCAATCAGATCACATCTGGAGAATAGCAATCCACCATCGCTTTGAGCCGGAGTAAGACATCCTTGTTCAACTAGCTCGCTGATGGTTGGTCCTTTCTTCTTTTTCACCTCTTGATAACCTACAAATTTCTTAACAAGTTTATTCAAGATCTTAATATCAGGAACATCTTTTGAGAAGTCATCATTAGAATCATAATCATCGTCATCTTTTGCCACCAAGCACACGAGTCCATCATCAGAATCTTCATCGATCTCTTATGAGTCTGTTTCAATCCACGTATTACGATCATTTGATGGAGATTCTTCCTCAGCAACCATTCCTTTGTGACGATTGAATTTAGTAGTGTGGCTGCTCTTTTTCTGCATGTACTCGAACTTGGGAATTGGGCAGCTTGATGCAAAATGTTCTGGTTTCCTGCAATTAAAAAAAACAAGGTCTTCTTTCCTTTTTGAATCAATTCTCCTTGTGAATTTTGGAGGAGCTCTGCTGGTTGATCCTTGAGCTTTGCTGGTTGAGCCGGGTTTTGAGAATTTTCTGAACTTCAGGAATCTCTTTACAAAAGCAGCGAGACATTTAATTCCTTATTAGAAAACTTCTTTCCAAGTGAAATACATAGATTGATAATTTCACAATAGCGTTCATAAGTCTGTCTTAATGTTTCACCGAGGAGTTCAGAGAAATTGTTGAATCTCTTTTGTACTTCATATCTCTTGTTCTTTGCAAGCAGTGTCTCCTTTAATATGCTTTTCAATAGCATCCCATAATTCATTGGCGGTAGCATAATGCATGACTTGTTGTTTCATATCCGAGCTTAGAGTGCTTAGGAGAATGTTTCTTGCTTTCCCATCATTTGCAACTCTTCTTATTTCTTCTTCAGACCATTCTTCCTTTGGTTTCTAAACTGTTGGTTGAGCAGCGTTGGTGTGCGGATTTGGATTCGCTTTCATTAGGATGTAAGGTCCATAAACCACGGTGTCATGATGCCTTTCATCGATAGAGCTGAGATGGGTCAAGATGCTGAATTTCCATACGTCAAAATGATCTTCATCAAAGACTGGAACATGAGTGTAGTTTGTAGTTGCCATAGGTTTTGAGTTTGCCATTTCAAATTGGCACCAAAGCTTTAAGCTTCAATAACAAAAACGTTTTAAAGGTGTTTTCTCTGATACCACTTGTTGGTCCCAAAGGGGCAACAAGGGTATGGGGGGTGAATAGCTGTTTTGAATTTTTTTCGTACCCTTGATAAAATCAATTGCAAATGCGCACTTTATCAAATAAGCGTTATGAAATGAGCCTAAGTGAGTGAGTGAAATGCACAGCGGAATTTAGTAAGTAAAGTAGGCGCAAAGTATGATAAAGGAGGTGCACACACACTCTAAGTATTTTTGATCAAAGTGAGTGAAAGATGAAACTAAGGCAAATGAGAAACAAACACAACACAATTCAATCCAATCAATCTACAATGATTAAACAAGCAAATAGTGAGATAAGATATAAACTTGAAAGTAAATGACAAGAAATAAATACGTGCTATTTGGAGAGGTTCGATCAGGAAATGATCTACGTCCTCTACCAAGATGGTTAGTCTTGGATTTCTAATGGAGATCTTATAATATGAGTGAGTATTACAAATTACAACTTTTGAGCTCAATACAAACTCAAGATCTATTATCTATGAAAGAACAAATCCTAGACAAAACCAGTGTATCTCTTAAAGAAAGATCTAAGTGATCAAACTTAAAGAGGTGCGTGTGTGTTGTTAGTATCAAGGCTCTTTAGATCTATGAGATTGAGAGCACAAGAAAACTAAAGTGTTTTTGTTTGAGGATCTGGGCTAAGTATGAAGGTATGAAGGTGTTCTTGAGATATCTGGGAAATCAATGAGCAATCTTCAAATCTTCAACAAATGTTTGAGAGAGAAATTCAGAATAGCTTAGCAACTTCAAATGTTTGAAGTTATGGGGTAGTTATAGGTGAGCCCCAAAAACTAGCCGTTGGAAACCCTTGTAGATAAGATAAACGACGGATGTACTGGAGCTCGTTGAGTACAGCACATGTCCTTTTATAGCTGTTAGACACTTAACAACAATATGACCGTTGTGGACAGGTGTCCTCAAATCTAGGTGCATACGTGTTATTTGTCCACCGTTGGATTCTTGGCGTAGTTTGAATTTCTTCAAGTCTTCATGTCTTCAATAAATCATTAAGTGTTGAAACATTATCATTGAGGCACTCGAGCCAATTGGGCGCATAACTATGCGCGCGCTACAAGGTACATGGGCGCAGATGCAGGGGCGCATGGGCGCATATGCAAGGGGCACGTAGGCGCATTGGCGCGTGACTCAAACTTGTGATTTTTCTTGAATGTTGATATCCTAGCCCTATTCCTAAGCCTATTTTATTCAAATGGACTACCTAAAAAATGAAGTATAAATACTTCTTACATATGGGTCTAAAGTCCATGAAATAAAACTTAGGTGATGGATCAATCAAATCTAATTAATCCTATACATTAAATACTGAGATATAAGTGGGCATACCCAACAGACCGGATGTCTCGTATGCTTTGAGCATGCCGAGCAGATACCAGTCAGATCCCGGTGAGAGTCACTGGATAGCAGTCAAAACGATTCTTAAGTACTTAAGAAGGACTAAAGACTCGTTGTTGATTTATGGAGATTTGGAAGATGATCTTGTTGTAAGGGGTTACACAGATGCAAGCTTACAAACTGATAAGGATGACTATAGATCGCAATCTGGTTTTGTGTTTATGCTAAACGGTGGTGCTGTAAGTTGGAAAAGTTCCAAGCAGAATACAATAGCTGATTCTACAACGGAAGCTGAGTATTTAGCTGTATCGGATGCTGCTAAAGAGGCTATTTGGATCAAGAAATTCATAACTAAATTAGAAGTGGTTCCTAGAATTGCTAATCCAATAGACCTTTATTGCGACAATAATGGTGCTATTGCTAAAGCAAAGTGTAGATACCCCGGGGGAACCACGGCTTAGGCTAGAGCGCGTGAGTTATCCTAGGATGTCTAACTTGTTTTTAGAGTCGCCACCTATGTTTTGAGGAACATAAGAAAAACCTATTGATAATAGCCTAAGTTTGATTACGAAAACAGAGATTCTTTGTTTTGAGGTTCGGGGGTTAGGTTACGAGATGGGAAGTACCGAAACACCCATCTCGCCCAACTAAAGTTGGTCTTGCTTGATCAAAATCTACATGAATGATAAACGTTCTTCTTCTTCTTCTTTAAATCATAAAAAGGGGGTTTTAAAATAGAGTTTGGAATGTAGGAGATAACTCTTTAACCGACCTCAATGAGATGAGGTGATCATTAGAGTCATGTCCCAAAATGATTTGGGTGATTGCACTTTGATAAAACAAAAAGAAAGAGAAAGGAGATGAAGTTAAGAAGAGGAAAGAAATAACTTTACCTAGACTTCAAGAGACTTCAAACACTTCTTGATGAATTCTTTGGAGAAATCCTTTGGAAATGCTTTGTAAGTGTGAAATTTTAGTGTCTTATTGAGAGTGTAAGATTGAGAGTCCAAGGTCCAAGGTGCAAGGTCCAAGGTCCTTGAAAATGGAGGTAAAGGGGGGGGGGTTTATAGGTGAAAGAGAGATGTTTTTGGTGCCAAAACTCAGTCACCAAGAAATCTTTCCCGGGCAAAATCTTGTAAATTGAGCAAGGGAGAGAATCCTGGCCAGAAATCTGTAACCGATGCCCAGAGGCGCGCGCTTCCTGCTTTGGGGGCGGGAGGCGCGCGCGTCTGGATCCTCCTGTCGGAGGCGCGTGACTCAAAGAAGGCAATTTTGACAGAATGGACTAGAAAGTCAGCCCTGTTATTCAGTTTAGTCCCTGGACTTAACGAAGTCAGTCAGGAACTTAATGGAAGTGACAGAAACTAACGAGAAACACTTAAAATGGGGAGAAACACAAGATCAAATGTACAATCGGGGTGAGCGGTCCAAGGCGGGGTGTCTACAGAGCCCCTCGGCGACGTGGATTGCAAAGCAAAACGCGTCGACGAAAGTTAAAAACACCCGCCGAGGACATCACCAAGAAAAAGCAAAGACTCGATGAAAGCAGGAATTTGAAATTGTGAGAGATAGTGGTGCGCTCCCTGTGTGAGCGACTTTTGTTGATAGAGGGGGTGGCATGATCCGTTAGGTGAACCTGCCGGCTGAATATGTTGAATGAGACCGTTAGTGAACCTTTGAACGAGGCCGTTAGTGAACCTTTGGAGAGGCCGTTAGTGAACCTTTAAGGACGAATCCGTTAGTGAAATGTGTTGATGAGGCCGTTAGTGAACCCTTGAATGAGGCCGTTAGTGAACCTTTGTAGAGGCCGTTGGTGAACCTTTGGAGAGGCCGTTAGTAAACCTTTGAAGAGGCCGTTAGTGAACCTTTGGAGAGGCCGTTAGTGAACCTTTGAGGAGGCCGTTAGTGAACCTTTGAGGAGGCCGTTAGTGAACCTTTGGAGAGGCCGTTAGTGAACCTTTGGAGAGGCCGTTGGTGAACCTTTGTTGACGAATCCGTTAGTGACATTCGTTGATGAAATATTGCTTTGAAGTCGCGTGCCACTTGGAGTCACACTTGACTTTTTGACTTGTGGGGTGCGGGCACAGTTGACCGCGACCAGAAGAATGTTTCTGCTGGGGGATGAAATGTTGAGATTGACTCTTGAGGGGGGTATGGTACCCGTGACAGAACTTAGGGAGTTCGGAATCTGTGGGGAAACATTGATGCTGTGCATGGATTCTTGCATGGGAGACTGCTTCTGAACCCGCCTGATGATGGGAAGAGCGCACGTCTGGACCTCATTGTGGGATGCGCGCGCCTCAGATGAGTATGTCGGGGGGCGCGCGCCTGGCGCATAAGTTCAGCATATTTAAACAGACGGTTCACTGTTTTCGGCGAGTTTTCAAAATTTTGAAGAACCCTCCAAATTCCAAACCAAATTTTTGTGGAGAAATCACCCCAAAACAATTTCTTGCTTACCTTCCGGCCTCATACCCACATTTCTCATTTCGTGACTTCGGGTTTGGTAAGAATGCCTCACCTTTCTTGTCGATTTCGGATTTCATGAAGTTCCGTTTTTTACCCAAAATATTGTTGCAGCAGCTTTATTGATCATTCCTTGCATGTTGTTTGTTGCTGCTGATTTGTCGTAAGAAACATGTTGGGGCGCCCATTTTCATGTTCATACACTTGCTTGCACATTGCCCTGCCATTGAAATCTTTGTGTCGAATTCATCCGTTTTCTAGCAGTCATGCTGATGAAATTTTCGTTGTTCCTTCTTTCCTTTCAGGAGTGGACCCGTCTGACATAGATTCGTGGTGGGGCTCATGGGCCCATCTCTATATGGAAGAGGTTGCCTGAGATTATTCGGGCCCGAGTTACAGGGACTCATTTTGGTCCTTTTGTCACCAACCTCCCAGCTTTGAAGAATGACCCCGATGTGGTCCAGGCATTGAGGGAAAGATGGTGGGACACCACCCATACCTTCCATTTACCCATGGGCGAGGTGACTATGACGCCTACCAATTTCACAGCTTTGACGGGCTTGCCGTTCATAGGGATGCCTGTCCCTTTTGGTTTGAGAGGGGCTGTTCGGACTCCGGACGAGTTACTGGCTTTGGTTGACTGCCGGTTCGAGGTCAAGAATTCTCGAGTGACATGGGGGCGAATCCGGGCCTATTTCGGCATCTTAATGGCTGAGGCTCGAGGTGTTACTGCTGATCGGGTCGATGCCGTGGCCCGTTGCTTTATTTGGTACCTGTTATCCCATACTCTGTTTGCCAACGGGGGATCTTCGGCCTCTTTGTCTCTGCTCGACTTGTTAGTGGATCTGGACCAGATCGGCCAGTATAACTGGGGCGCAGCGGGCTTAGCTGCTTGTTATCACGGCATGGATTTGACCAGCCGCTCGACCACTAGCTCGGTTACGGGCTTTAGCTTGCTGTATGAGGTATACCACTTACTGTCCCTTTTATATTCTCCTTGCCTTGGTCATAACTTCCTTTTTAGTTGACTGTCATTAACTTTGCTTCTGCCTCTTGTCTGCAGCTCTGGGCCTTTGCTATCCTGAATCTGAGGGATTTCAAGATTGATAAGGAAGGCCAGCCCCAGTATCCGGACTGCGCACGGTGGGCGTACAAGAAGAGGAATGTGAAGAATGGTACGAACCCCATTAGTCTTACTTCGGCCCGACGGCATTTGGACACCTTGAGGTCTGAGTCTGTTGCCTTCTCTTTGTATCCGTGGAGATCAGTTCAGTACTGGTTTGAGCATACTCTTATTCCTACCCGTTCTCGGCTTTTGATGAGTTCGGGTGAGTGCATGGCTCTGTATTTGGGAGATAGAGTGTTCTGGCAGCATGGTATCCAGGTGACAGACTTTTACACCCCCCCTCGTCCTACTGTTCCAGACGTTCCTCCTTTCTGCCCTCGTAATTAGAGGTCACTTTCAGAGGCCGATCGCGCGGCATACATAGCAGGGATTGATGCCGTCCCTCACATTCACTTGGATCAGGATTATGGCCTCTTCTGGGAGAACAACTTGATGCAAGGCTTCATGTTTGCTGATCCGAGGAGATCACAGGCTGCTCCTACGACCTCCGCTCGGTTTTATACTACCAGTGCCGGGTATTATTTTGATCCTCCTTTGCCTCCTCCCTACTACACTTATTCAAACATCGGGGTCTTTTAGGAGCAGAGGGAGATTGTTCCCGAGGACATGTCACCAGAGAGAGAGCCTCCTGTTCAGGCTGCTGTGGTATGTTTTCCTGTCTGTCTTTGCATTTCTCAGTTCCAGTCTCGCTTCTCTGTTCTTTGTATTGATGCAACTTCCTTTTTCTGTTCTCTGTTGCAACAGGTACCTGTATCTGCTTATAGGCACTTGGGCAGACAAAACAAAGGGATGAGGAGGAGGCTCCGTCAGCTGGAGGAGAGGGTGCTAGAGCTGTGCAGGGATATTGCTGCCATGACTAGAGATGCTGCTGGTGCTGTCTCTGGTGCTGCGAGAGGAGCTGCCCGAGGTGCTCGGGGCATGGGACGAGGCTGCAGGAATGCTACACTGGACATTGATGAGGCTGTCTCTTCGGCGAGGCAGTCACTGAGCAGGAGTCTGAGCCGCAGAGGTAGCCATAGTAGGAGTCTGAGCCGAGGAGGTAGCCAGAGCTGGGGTGGCGCTAGTTCATCAGGGAGAGCTGCCAAGAGGACCCGGTATGATGTTGTGGTTGAGACATCTGAGGAGGAAGAATCTGCTGATGATGATGATGATAATGACGAGGAGACTGAGAGCGGCAGTGGGGGTGGGCACGGTGCTGCCGATGATGATGATTCTGAGTAGCCTTTTGGGGAGGACGAGAGATTGAAAACATTTTTATTTACCTGTAATAAACATTTAGCATGTATTTACAATCCTAGCTATTTACTACGCTTTTTAGTTATCTGTCTAGACTCGTTCCTAAGTGTCGACTCTTTACAAACAAATGTGTGCCCAAAGAATGCTTGTTGTTGATGCTTGAACTCCTTTTTCGCTTCTGGGATTTGATTTTGCTGCAGGTTGGATATGTTGAAGTGCTTGGGTTCTGTTCTGAACTGACAAGGGCTATTTCTGTCTGAACTGCTGTCAGAGGCGCGCGCGTTGGGCCTTTCTTGTGGGAGACGCGCGCGTTGTGAAGCCTTGGTCGGAGGCACGTGCTTCTGGCCTGCTGAATTACAGCCCCTTTCTTTTTCTGATCAGAATGTTCCAACAGCTATAATTTTGAACCATTTTCGACCAGAATGGTCACACAGCATTCTTCTGCAAACACTTTCTCCTCCTAAACCACAAAATTCTTGTCATAATGGTCCCAATGACTTTCTCTTTTGAAGTCAAGGTTTCCATCCCCGAGGGTGAGAAGTCCGTTCCAATGGTGAACGCCGTTCCAGCTGTGGGGTCTGTCTCAATGGTGGAGAAGCGTCCGAGCGTTTTTGATCGTTTGGGAAGGCCCAGTGACGATGTTGTTGACCCCGTGAGACCAGTGGTTCATGTGTGGGACTATAGACCCCGTCATTTTCCCAAGAAGAAGAAAGGTAAGGGAAATTCCTCCCATGTGTGGAAGCGTCCCATGGTTGTCCCCGTTAAGGCTCCGCTTGATAAAGGCAAGGGGAAAGCCGTTGATGAAGCTCCGTCCCGTCCTAGTGTTTTCTCCCGTCTTGGCGGTCCCAAGAATGTTCCGTCCCCATCCAGGAAGACTAAAGGGCATAACAAGAAGCAATGGGTTCCCAAACCTAAGAAAGATTAGATTTTTCTTTGTACCCCAAGAGATTGCAATTAAATTAGACCACTTTGTTTTAGGATTTAATGTTTTGATGTCTTTTGTTGCTCAATAAATCCGTTGTAATGGCTTGAATAATTCATTGAATGAATAAAAATTGCATCTTGTTATTTGAAGTGAATTGGGTATTTTTGATATGTTTTAGACCGCACCCGAAGGTTGCCTACGTTCCTCCAGTTGGGAGGCTCAGGTCTCCGTAGTTCAAACAAAAAAAGACCATTTTTTTTTGTGTGCACCCTGTTTTTTGCCTAGACCGCCCTTTCGGGTTTTCAATCTAGCGGGCTTCTTTTTTGCACGTGCTCTAATTTTTGCCTAGGCCGCCCTTGCGGGTTTTCTACCTAGCGAGCGATTTTTTTTTTTTTTTGGTCTTTGTTTATTAAGCATAGAACCTCTTGAGCTTGTCGAGGTTGACCTCCTTTGGCAGCTGGTCACCATCTAAATCCACGAGTCGGACTGCACCGCCGCTTAGTATCTTTTTGACCACGTACGGACCAATCCATCGGGGTCCCCATTTCCCCAGGGGATTCATGGCATTAGGAGGATGTTGTCTTAAGACCAAATCTCCCACATTGATGTTTCGAGGCTTCACCTTTTTGTTGAAAGCTCTTGCCATCCTTTGCTGATACGCCCTTGTGCGTTCGAGTGCTCTTCGCCTTTTCTCGTCGAGTAAGGCTGGCTGTTCATATCGACTTTGCATCCAATCGACCTCGTTGACTTGATTCTCGAGGAGGACCCGTAGAGATGGGACTTCATGTTCGATTGGGAGTACGGCTTCAGAACCATAGACTAATGCATAAGGAGTTTCTCCTGTTGCTGACCGTATTGATGTGCGGTAGCCCCACAATGCTAATGGTAGCTTCTCGGGCCAATCCCTTCCTGTTGAGGCCATTTTCTTGACGATGGTCTCGATGGTCTTATTTGCTGCTTCTACCGCGCCATTTGCTTGGGGACGGTAAGGAGATGACTTGTGCTTGGTGATCTTGTATTCTACCAAAAGTGCATCCATTTCCTTCTCAAAGTGAGAGCCATTGTCGGAAATGATTTCATGAGGCACGCCGTATCGACACATGATATTAATCTTTACAAATTCGGCCACTTTCTTGGCGTTGAGGGTCCGATAGGCTTGTGCTTCGACCCACTTTGTGAAGTAGTCGACGGCCACTAGGACGAATGACTGCCCATTGCTTCCGGCAGGATGGACTTTACCGATGATGTCTATCCCCCAACAAGAGAAAGGCCAAGGTGTGACCATGTTGTAAAGTTGCGAGGGTGGAGCATGTTGCAGATTAGCATGGAATTGGCACTTGGCACACCTTTTGACTTTCTCAATACAGTCTCGTTCCATAGTGCTCCAATAGTAACCAATGCAGAGTATCTTCTTGACTAGCATAAACCCATTCATGTGGGGTCCACACTCTCCTTCGTGCACTTCACACATTATCTCTTGAGCTTTGGCCTCATTGGAGCATAAGAGATTGATCCCGTCGTGGTGCCTTTTATAGACTCGGTCCCCAATCAGTACGTATCGAGAGGCTAGCCTTTGCAGAGCCGCTTGAGACTTCTTATTGCTATTCTCGGGATAAGTGCCATCTTTGAGGAAATTCATGATATCTGAATACCACGGAGAGTTTGTTTGAACCTCGTTGATCTCGATACTCATGCAGTACGCCGGACTGTTCCTTCGGGCAATTTTGAAAGGCTTCACCATTTTTCCTTTGGGCATTTCGACTAATGAAGCTATGGTGGCTAGTGCATCGGCGAAGCGATTTTTATCCCTTGGCAGGTAGTTGAAAGTGATCTCTTGGAATTGTTCAACCAATTCTTCAAGGTGCTGACCATACTGTTGGAGGGTCGGGTCTTGGATTCGCCATTTACCCGATTGCTGATTGATAAGGAGCAAAGAGTCGCCGAATACTTCTAGTTCCGTGACGTTTCTTTCGAGAGCTGCTTCGAGCCCTGCTATGCATGCTTCGTACTCGGCAATGTTGTTGGTAGCTTCGAATTCCAGACGGATGGCAATGGGAGTGTAGATGTCTTTTGGATCGACAAGCAATACTCCTATACCAAAACCATGTTTATTGGCGGCGCCATCGAAAAAAAGTTGCCACTTATTTTCCTCGGTTGCAGTACAAATTAAATGCTCGTCGGGGAACTGTACGTCTTCCCCCTTCACTTCGTCACACGGGAATTCGGCAAGCTGGTCACTGAACACTTTCCCCCTGACGGATTTTAGTGTGACGTAAGTGATATCATAGCCGGCGAGCAAGAAGTACCATTTGGCTATTCTTGTTGACATGAAAGGCTTCTCGAAGAAGTAGCGGAGCGGGTCCACCTTTGCTACTAGCTTGATCGGAAAAGCTTCCATATAGTGTTTGAGCTTTTGAGTAACCCAAACCAATGCTGCACATGATTTCTCTAAGACAGAGTAGTTCTTTTCGCCTCCTTGGAATCGGCGACTGACAAAATAAATGGCATTCTCCTTTGTGGACTCTCGTTGCTCTTGTGCTAACATGGCCCCTAGGGCTTCATCATTGACAGTGAGATAGAGCAAAAGAGGCTTCTCCTTGTTCGGCGGAACTAGAACAGGAGGGCACGTCAAGTAATGTTTCACTTGGTCGAAGGCTTCTTGGAACGCGTCGGTCCATTCTAGAGCCACATTCTTCTTGAGTAGCTTGAAGATTGGCTCGCACATGGAAGTGAGTTGGTGCACAAACCGACTGATGTATTGCAGTTTGCCCATGAAACCTTTGATCTCTTTTACGTCTTTGGAGGAGGCATGTCAATGATTGCCTTGATTTTGGAGGGATCTACTTCAATTCCCCTTTCAGTGACCATATAACCAAGGACTTTGCCTCGGATAACACCGAACGTGCACTTTGCAGGGTTGAGCCTCATCTTGTGTTGACGAAGCCTTTCGAAGAACTTGCGGAGATCGATTAAATGTTGACCATCGGTCCCTTTGGAGTGAATGATCATGTCGTCCACATAGACCTCGATTTCTTTGTGAATCATATCGTGGAACAAGTCTGTCACGGATCTTTGGTAGGAAGCCCCAGCGTTTCTTAACCCGAATGGCATGATTGTGTAGCAAAAGGTACCCCACGGTATTGTGAAGGGTGTCTTATGTTGATCTTCCTCGGCCATGAGAATCTGATTGTACCCAGCGAACCCATCCACGAATGAGCGAACCTCGTAGGCAGCAGTGGATTCGACCAGCATGTCGATGTTAGGGAGTGGAAAATCATCTTTCGGGGAAGCTTTGTTCAAATCCCGGAAGTCCACACAAACTCGAACCTTGCCGTTTGCCTTTCTGACTATCACAATGTTGGCTAACCATATCGGATACTCGACAACCTTGATGAAACCCACACTAAGGAGCTTCTCGATCTCTTTTTTGACTTGCAGAGACCATTCTGGCTTGATCTTTCTGAGCTTCTGTTTTACCGGCTTGGCATCTTCTCTGATCGAAATTCTGTGCTCCGCTACCTTTCTGTCCAAACCCGGCATGTCTTTATATGACCATGCGAACACATCCACGAACTCCCGTAGTAGTGCAGTCAATCTATCTCTGTCGTCCCCCTTGAAGAAGCTTCCGATCTTAGTTTCTCTTGGCTCTTCGTCGGTACCCAGATTAACAACATGCAATTCTTCGGCAGCCCCTGGACAATTTTCACCATGACTACGGACCTGTTGAGCAAGTTCATTTAAGTATGTTGTGTTTTCGTGGTCTATTTCATCATAATTTGAATCGTTATTAACTTGTTCATTAAGTTCATTATTAGTTAATTCATCATTTATGATATTTGCAATCTCAGGGTACTCAGAAATATCAAATTTTTCATTAGCAAAGAAAGGAAATACACGCTCGGCTATGGCCTCCATATCCTCTTGGGTGAGGGTATTAGAGAAACTCTCGGACTCGAAAGTAAGTGTGATCCGCTCTTCCTTTGTTGCTGTGCGGGGTATGCAACCCATTTCTTGGACTAAGAATTCCTCGGATACCACGGGCCCTTTCGTAGAATACCAATTGTTGATCGGCTCGGGCTTGGCGGGATCTCACTGATAGTCTCATTCATGATGACGGTGTCATGGATGGCGTTGACTTGGCATTCATTCATAATGGCAAGCTCTTCGAACATGGAGGCTAAATCTGTCGGTTCTTCCCCCACGATGATTTCTGTCTCGGACTCTATAGTCACCTTCCTTCCCCACCATTCACGGGGCGACATGGGAGTTGGTTCCCTTTTGGATTTCTGGATCTCACAATCGGAGAAGATTTCGAGACCGAGCTTTTTGACACCCTTATTGTTAACCCATGGCTCGGGAAAGATCATGTATGGAACGTCTTCCCCTTGGCGGACAAAATAGCCATTCAACGTCTTGCGGTAAGGCCTTAGATTAGGGACCTCATAACGATGGCCTTCTTTACGAGCTCGGGCCTTTTCATTCTTGATCGCTTGCTCTTGTTTCAAGTCTTCTCTGGAAGGTTCGTACCCCAAACCGAATGTGTTCTTGACAAATGGGAGTCGCACAGGATGTAGGATTCCTTGTTGATATTTCCCTAGGCCTAAACCAGGGAAGTAGTCCATATTCCTCATCATGCGGAGGACTTTGTGATTGCTGGGGGTCCATGATCCGTTTCCCCCTTCTTTGTCAATGGCGTTGATTGAAACGCCAGAGAGAGTGGAGTCTGGTAAACCATGCTGAACTTGGTGGACGGGCTCACCTTTCCTGTGGATAGTGACGTTTTCGGCCATGACGGTCACTATTTCATCACCATTTCAGATCTTGACACATTGATGGAGAGTTGACGGGACGGCGTTAGAACTGTGAATCCATGGTCGACCCAAAAGCAAGTTGAACGAGGCCGGGATGTCAAGCACTTGGAATGGAACGGACATGACCATGCTCCCAAACTCAATGTCTATTTCGATCATGCCCATGACTGTACGGGCGGTGCTGTCATAACCTCGGATTACTTGAGTAGAAGGCTTCAAATCGGAATCCTTAAGCCCCTGTATGCCCATGATTCTGCCAGGCATGAGGTTGAGTGCGGAACCACCGTCCACTAAGACTCTTGAGATGGGCCTCCCCCTTGCTCGTACCTTGAGGTAAATAGCCTCGTTGTGGTCGGAACCAAATGGTGGAAGGTCCATATCGGCAAAGGTGATAACGTTGCCAAAATGAATGTGACCGATCATTGCCGTGAGGTCCTCGGGAGTAGTATCGGGAGAAATTGATGTATCATCGAGATTACGGATGACAAGATCTCGGTGTTTCGTTGAGGATGCGATGAGGTCCCAAATAGGGATGTTGGCTTGAGTTTTCTTGAGTTGGACAAGTAGAGGATCTTCGGGAGTGTCGCGAGCTTGCCGCCTTTGAGAAGAGGAGCTTGGTGCGGAAGTGGAAGGGTTGCTTGCTATGACTCGACCGGATCGAGTTAGCATGTTGACTTTCCCATCTTGCTTCTTTTTCCTATTCTCTAGTACTTCCCTCATTACCTCATCGTAAGTCACAACATAACAAGAATTGTCAAGTTTATTCATAACATTGGGGCCCCCATTCACAATTGGGATTGAATGGGTGGTCCCCTCGAGTTCTCCTATTTCTATTACATTGACATGTTCGCCATTAGTCACTACAAATTCTTTCTTGTCTATGAGATCTTGAATGACATTGCGGAGAACGAAGCATTCCTCGGTGGTGTGGCCACTATATTGGTGGTAGCCACAATATTTGTGGTGAGCATGATTGGGGTTGACCGTCTTGGGTCGGTACCCTTGTACGGGTGTGACTTGACCCTTTGCTTTGAGGACTTCGAAAGCTTCGGTTTGAGTCATGCCTTGGAGAGGCGTTTAGACACGGTCATTTCGAGACTTCTTCCCTTGGGGTGGAGGAACCTTTTTGTAATTCCCCTTGTCGATAGTGACGGCGTTGACCGAGGCCTCTTTTGTGGAGTTGGAAGCGGCCTTGTAGCGGTAGCTAGGAGCACTTTTCTTGACTTCCTTGAGCAACTCGTCCATTCGGACCCCCGCCTCATACATTTGGGAGAAATCCGCATAGCAAGCGCCACTTAGGTGGGTGCGGAGATCAATTTTGAGACATTTGAGAAAGATGTCCATTTTCTCCTTGGTATTTGGCCTTTCCACAATCTCGGAGAGTTTATCATTCCATCTCCTTGTGAAGTCGATGAAGGACTCGTGGTCTCGTTGAGTAGTGTTCTCTAGCTCTTTCCTTGTGGGCCGGTGAGTGGTGTTGCCTTGGTATTGGTTCTTGAAGGCAAGCATGGCGGAGTCCCAATCAAGACAGACAGTGAGCGGGAGAGTAGCATACCAATCTTTTGCCGCCCCCTCGAGAGTGAGAGGAAATCATTGAGCCATCACCTTGGGGGAGACCTTCTTCGGAACCATTGCCCAAATATAAGTCTCAATGTGAGCCATAGGACAAGAGCTGCCCTTGAATTTGCTTATGTCGGGCATCTTGAACTTATCAGGAAGAGCGGCCATAGTACTCATGAGGATGGATGATTGATAAAGGCTTGTGTCGGAGCCTTTCCCCGTGTCGAGCCCATTGAATTTTTGGTCGATGTAGGCCATGATAGAATCCACCATTTTGGGCTTATTGTTCTCGGAACTTGGCTCTCCCACTTTCTTGGTGCGGGTGTTGACATAAGGACTTTTGAACAAACCTTCGGTCCATTCGGATTCGTCATCGTCATTTTTGCTCTTCCCCTTGGCAAGATTAGTGAGCTTTTCTTTCATTAGCTCCATCTCGGCCTCGTGGGCCTCCCTTTGGCTGTCGAGGTGGGATTGCCAAATGTCGTCTTTGCTTTGTGCCTCCTTATTAGGGTGGAGACTTGCTCTTGGAGGAGTTGGACCATGGTTGCGAGTTGCTCGAGAGTCATGGTATTGTTGGTGTTGGAGCCGCCGGCCATTGTTGATGTAGGAGCTGTTGGAGTGATCTCTTCACGGACTAACCGATTTTCCGAATCCCGGTAGACTCTGTAAGTACCAATTGAACCTATATTGCAGAAGAGGCCCTTGTCAGTCTTGAGTAACACTTGCGGTCCACGAAGAGGCTTAGAACACACAGTTGGGCACACGACTCGAACCACATAAGTAAAGACTCTTTTTTTTTTTTTTTTTTTTTTTTATAAGTCGGAGGGAATGGATCCCTTTTGGGTTTCTAAGAAAATAATGGAATCGTCACACTAGTATATAGACCATCTCGCGGTCCCATATACTCATCGGATTCCATTGCGTTTGTGAATCCTACATGTATCGGGATTAAACTAAATTAATGTAGTAAAGCATACATGCGGGGACGGATTTTTATTTTCGTCCAAAATAACCACTTTTGGGGACGGATTTTTATTGCGTCCGTTTCAACAAGTTGGCATGTATGATTTGAAGACATTAGTTTAGGGAAATCTCGGTACATGGAAACCGACTTGAGTCACGGAGTGTTAGACCCTAACTAGAATTGTGTGGTTTGTGCTTGGCTTGAATATGAGGCTCAAAGGTCACCCCCGGCATGTAGTCATGAACTACGCCACGGGCTGAGGTTTACCGCTTCGAAAGAGCCAAGGTCGAGTGGAGCTTGAAACTTTCTAGGACGGGCCTCGACGGGTTTGGGGTTGGACTTGTGCGACTCGATAGTGAGCAGTTCATAGGAGTAATGTGCATGTAGTGTGAGGTCTATCACGTGACAAAAAAAAATTTATTATTTTTTTTTTCAAAAGAAATAAAAAAACAAATAAGCACATAATTACAACTTTCGAATCACCCGTGTGACTGATAAAATAGAACATAAAATTAAAACAGTCTGAAGTTCAGAATAACCACTGATGCAGGCAACTGTGCCCACACCCCCATCATACTGCTCTGTTCTGAGGCCTGTTTCTGTTCTGGGAACCAACCCAGAAGCGTGCGCCTCTGAGTGGTGATACGAGACGCGCGCGCATGGCGCGATGCTATTGGGAGACGCGCGCTTCTGGGCATACCTGTCAGATTGTCAGATTTTGGACTCAGGGGATTGCCCTGGTCCTGTGTGTATATTATAACCCCTGCAGAAATGATTAGTGGAGAATAGCAGAAGAAGAAGATGAAGAACATGAAGAAGCGGGCGATTCTGGTCCTTGATGCGGGATGCGCGCGCCTTAGGCTGAAGAGGCCAGAAGCGCGCGCCTCCCCCACCAGGAGTTAGAATGCCCAGAAAAGATGTAGATTTTGATCAAAATGCAAGTTTAACCCTCAAACGTCCCCAGCAGAGTCTCCACTGTAGATACCCCGGGGGAACCACGGCTTAGGCTAGAGCGCGTGAGTTATCCTAGGATGTCTAACTTGTTTTTAGAGTCGCCACCTATATTTTGAGGAACATAAGAAAAACCTATTGATAATAGCCTAAGTTTGATTACGAAAACAGAGATTCTTTGTTTTGAGGTTCGGGGGTTAGGTTACGAGATGGGAAGTACCGAAACACCCATCTCGCCCAACTAAAGTTGGTCTTGCTTGATCAAAATCTACATGAATGATAAACGTTCTTCTTCTTCTTCTTTAAATCATAAAAAGGGGGTTTTAAAATAGAGTTTGGAATGTAGGAGATAACTCTTTAACCGACCTCAATGAGATGAGGTGATCATTAGAGTCATGTCCCAAAATGATTTGGGTGATTGCACTTTGATAAAACAAAAAGAAAGAGAAAGGAGATGAAGTTAAGAAGAGGAAAGAAATAACTTTACCTAGACTTCAAGAGACTTCAAACACTTCTTGATGAATTCTTTGGAGAAATCCTTTGGAAATGCTTTGTAAGTGTGAAATTTTAGTGTCTTATTGAGAGTGTAAGATTGAGAGTCCAAGGTCCAAGGTGCAAGGTCCTTGAAAATGGAGGTAAAGGGGGGGGGGGTTATAGGTGAAAGAGAGATGTTTTTGGTGCCAAAACTTAGTCACCAAGAAATCTTTCTCGGGCAAAATCCTGTAAATTGAGCAAGGGAGAGAATCCTGGCCAGAAATCTGTAACCGACGCCCAGAGGTGCGCGCTTCCTGCTTTGGGGGCGGGAGGCGAGCACGTCTGGATCCTCCTGTCGGAGGCGCGCGACTCAGAGAAGGCGATTTTGACAGAATGGACTAGAAAGTCAGCCCAGTTATTCAGTTTAGTCCCTGGACTTAACGAAGTCAGTCAGGAACTTAACGGAAGTGACAGAAACTAACGAGAAACACTTAAAATGGGGAGAAACACAAGATCAAATGTGCAATCGGGGTGAGCGGTCCAAGGCGGGGTGTCTACACAAAGGAACCAAGAGCACATCAAAGATCCAAATACATACTTAAGCATTTTCATCTCATTCGAGAAATCGTAGAGAGGGAGGACGTGAAGATATACAGAGTACAAACGGATGATAACATAGCTGATCCGCTAACAAAGGGTCTTCCTCAAGCTAAACATGATGGTCATGTTAGGTCTATGGGTATTAGATACATTAGTGATTGGGCCTAGTGCAAGTGGGATATTGTTGGTGTATATGCCCTAGGCATGTTATTTGGCACGTTGTTTGACAATGTTTGTTATCACTTTTGCTTTATATAAAGAGATGTTTTGGATTATTATTTGTTGTTTCATGTTTTGTTATAATAATCTCCGTCCCTAGTACTTATGAAGAACTAGTATAAGTTTAATTCGATGATCATATGATGATCATGTGTATAGGATACAAGTTAAACTTATTGGTATGTGTTGGGGAACACATACTGGACATGACCCAAAGATGAGGTTTCTGTCATGGTCATAATGTCATATTTAAACCTCTAATAGTTATATCATTAGAATCCTCATACCTGAGATTATTGCGATCTTCCACATAATGGAGATCATGTTTGAAATATTCAAACGTCACTCTTAACCAAGTAATTATAAAGGATATGATTGCCATGATCGAAGCTATGAGGGAAGTGTAATAAGTTAAGATGGGATTCATCCCTCTTTATGAGAGATGTCAGGCTTGGCCCCTCGATGAATATTATTGATGAAATATATGGACGTGCTTAAATGAATTCATGTGATCGATGTCATTTGTGTTATCAAACTAGTTAGGATTGAGAAAAGTATTGGGCATTATAAGTTGACCATTGACCATGGCTTACGCTCAATGACATCGTGGACAAAAGGATTGTGATATGTTCTATGAAGGATTAACGAATTGTGATAAAGTTGTATCATTTGGGTAGTCATGATGGCCTGCTAGGTTCCGCTCATGATTTATGAGGACAAAATGTGATTGGACTCATTGCTAACTTGATATAATCCTATGGGGTCACACACAATAGAACGAATTGTTAAAAGGGCAAAAGGCAGGATTTTTGTCTGGCACGACCGTGCGGGTTATGAAGCACGACCGTGCTAAATGGCACGACCGTGCCGATATAGGGCACGACCGTGCTAGTGCTACCTTGACCGAAAATCCAATGCTTAATTTGGGTGACGGGATTTAGGTTTCCTAGGTCCTTAAGGGTTAAGGACTAGGACCTATATAAACATCTTTTCACCAGCCATTAAGCATATGAAACATAGTTGTTTGGAGAAACAATATTAGTGATCAAGATTGAGAATCAAAGATCAAGAAATCATAAATTCATATAGCCCTTTTAGATCTAGCAGTCAAGATCAAGAAAGAGTTCTTGATATTCGTTCGCGTGTGGATATCCATAGAGGGTGATTGCTTAATCATCTTATTGTTCGTGTTCCTGCGTTCGTGATCCAAAGAAGCACGAAGAACAAAGATTGAAGATCAGAAAATTTTAAAGCTCCATCACGGTTAGTATTCTAAATTCATCTCTGTATTAATTTAATCATCTTGAATGGATCTAGGCTTTTTGGGTTTTATTCCGCTGTGCATGAATGTGCAAAACCCAACAGTGGTATCAGAGCCCCGTTCATCATGATTATTTTAATAATAACATGTTAATAATATAATTGGATTATATGTGTTAGCATGCTATTTGAATTTAGATTCATGATTTTTATGTGATTTGTATTTTACGTATGTATATATGATATATGGAGATCATAAAATCGCACCGTTTAATTACGTTATGAGGGATCTAAGTTTGCAATAATAATTTGATTATTATGTTCCTTGTGATCATCAAAAGTTAATTGGATTAATTTGTTGATGATCCTAGATTCAAAGAATAAATTTTTTATTCAAGGTTTTGATGAACATGGTGATTTGATCATCATGAACATCAAACCCTAGTTGAATCAAGGAAAGCAATTTTAAGGTTTTAAAATTGAAACACAATGGTAAATATTTTGGATTGACTTTAATTGTCAGATGGCTGGTTTTGGAAACTGTGTTTCCTGAAATTAAATGTCAATTTAAAAATTATTTTGAATTGAATTTGTTTGTCAGATGGCTGGTTTTAGAAACCGTGTTTCCTGAAAACAAATCTCAAGGTCAAAGTCATAAATTGGTGAGACAAAAGAATTTAGAATCGAGTTACTTTAAGTAAGGGATTGTGGATGCCTTTTAGCTTAGTTTCGACCGTACAACCGTGCTCTCAATTACTTGTTTAAGAATTTATCCCCATAAATCAATCACATGAAATCATAATTTAATTAATGGGATTAATTAAATTGTTAACCGATGCTTTATGTGTTTATATTATGTGCTTATAAACATGCTACTATGCTATATGTGTTGAACCTTCTTATTAAAATTTTAAGTCACGTGCCAACCCATGATAGACACTTGGGATTACAAATGATAGTTTTGTACGGGCTCTAACCATCGCGAGGCGCATTGATTCTATCATTGTATGAACAAGATGAGTGAAAGAGTGGTTCCTATGCGTCTGTCATGGTTTGAGTTAATTAAGCTATCAAAAGAGTTTTGGGCTTAAGGCACGAGATGAGATTAAAACATGCTTTTGACATATGATGTGTCACGACCCAAAATCTAGGCTCTATTTTATTAGTAATAAATAATAATTATTTATTTATTTGCTTATTTATTTATTTAAATTATTATTTATTTAAATAATTATGTGTGCAATTTATGTGTTATAATAATTTATGCCTAGCATTTTAATTGAGTCATTTGGGTTAGTGTGGTATTGTTGAGTCTTAATTGTTAGTAGGGAGTGTAGTATTGTGTTAGTAGAATGGGAGGGGCCTAGATGTAACTTTTTAAATAATTTCCCCTACTCCCTCCCTACTCCTTCTCTTCTCCCTCACCTTCTCCCTCACTCACTCACCTCCCAGCAAACTCTCTCTCTCTCCTCCATTTGTGTAGGTAAGCTTTCTCTCCATTCTCTCTTCATTTTCTTCCTCTTCCTCTTGTTATTTCTCATTTCTTAAAACATGAATCTTGTTTAGATCGTCGATAGGTTCGTGTGGAGTCAAAAATATTTGAAATCCATCATCTTTGGGAAATCTCATGTAAGTTACTTTTCCCCCATTTTGATGCTAAAATGTTCATATCATGTTTATATAATGCTTGATGTGTTATATTTGAAGTTTGGTTGAGTTTAGAATTTATTTGGAATTTATTTGAGTTTATGGTCAAAAATGGTGATTGATATGAATGTTGGGTTTGATTCTTGGTTTTGGTTAATAAATGGTGTTATTTGGATCCCCATCCTAGATATAAGTTGTTTTGGTACATTTTGGAACTTGTTGAAGGAGTTGATTTTGAGTATTTTGTGTTTTGGTAGAATTTTGGTCGAAATTGTTAGAACCCAGCTCTGTTTCCCGGCCTTGAACCCAGACCGAGCGCCCGCCCGCGCGTACCCAGGCGCCCGCCCGCCCCCCTTTTTCCAGCAGCCTGACCTTCTGGTCAAATGAGCGCCCGCTCGCCCCTACCCAGGCGCCCGCCCGCCCGCCTGCTTGGGATTTTTGCCCTTTTGCTTGGTCTAAGGCTATTGGCTTAACTAGTTTAGGTTTCCTTCTTCTAATTAACTTAAGATAACACCGTGGAACACTTTATTAAGTGGAATTGATTCTTTTGTGAACAAATATGTTATGGAATTTGATTAAGTATCATTTTGGGAATGTGGTTGATCCTTGATGTGTTGTTTGGATTGGTTTACCTTTGTGGTAATCTATTTGGAATGGTTCCCTACTTTGGAACCTTAAGTTGTTTAATTAAGCTAGTATTTATTACTTAGCATTTATTTGGAAGCCCAGCTGGCATAATTGTTGCATCGGGCGATGGGAAAGATTATAATGGCAAAGCCAAGTCCATTATAATGTTGACCATTGTTTTGCCCTTACTATACCCTTTTCCAGATTGGCCTTGGAAGAGATAAGTTAGCTTCCTTTGTGAATGTATCTAGCTACCGAGCATGACTTTATGGCATGGCTCTTGTCCTTTGTGACACTCTTATGGTTATTGTTCCGGTACCGGGGGTTTTCTCTTCGGCTTTCATGCTATTATGAAGATGTGATTTGTTGATTATTGAAGCTGCGCAGCGATCCTTTATTTGGATGTATCGGTTTGGAAACCTTGGCTAATATCCTTTGTTATGTGTTTATTTCCGCTGCTATTTATTATCTGATAATTGCTATGTTATATGAGATATTGATGTTGTTATTACTTATTGTATCATAACATGTCATGTAGTTGCATTAGTAACTTATTGAGATTTATCTCACCCCCTTTCTTTTATCTTTGTTTTTCCTTAACCCCCCCACCCAGGTGCTAAGGATTAGTCTCGCTGATCACGAGAAAGAGGACGTCGAGTGTGGATACATTCTTTTGGGGAAAGTTGTTATAGGTTGGTTTACATTATATAAATGTGTAACCTTTTTGGGATAGTTGTACCAATCAATGACGTCATTAAGTATTGTACATTTATATACTGTTGGGCATAAACTTGTGGAAGTTTATGATAGTTGTATTTGGTTATTGTAAAACTTTGGAACATCACCTTTTGGTGTCAAATGGAAATTTTAACTTCGGTATTTCACAGTTTTGGTTTTAAGTCGACGTCCAGCTGTAGACACCCCGCCTTGGACCGCTCACCCCGATTGCACATTTGATTTTGTGTTTCTCCCCATTTTAAGTGTTTCTCGTTAGTTTTTGTCACTTCCGTTAAGTTCCTGACTGACTTCGTTAAGTCCAGGGACTAAACTGAATGACAGGGCTGATTTTCTAGTCCATTCTGTCAAAATTGCCTTCTCTGAGTCGCGCGCCTCCGACAGGAGGATCCAGGCGCGCGCGCCTCCCGCCTCCAAAGCAGGAAGCGCGCGCCTCTGGGCGTCAGTTACAGATTTCTGGCCAGGATTCCCTCCCTTGCTCAATTTACAGGATTTTGCCCGGGAAGGATTTCTTGGTGACTGAGTTTTGGAACCAAAAACACCCCTCTTTCACCTATAAAAACCTCTCTTTACCTCCATTTTCAAGGATCGAAACTTAGACCAAAAATTGAACTTACAAAAAACTATACCAAAATCACTTTCTAAAGGTTCTCCAAGGATTTCATCAAGCAACGTTTGAAGTTCTCCAAATTGTAGGTAAAAGTCCATCTTTTCCTTTCTTTTTTTTTACTTCATCTCCTCTCTCTCTTTTACTTTAATCAAATGTGCAATCACCCAAATCATTTTGGGACATGACTCTAATGATCACCTCATCTCATTGAGGTTGGTTAAGGAGTTATCTCCTACATTCCAAATCCTATTTTAAATCCCCCCTTTTCATGACTTAAAGAAGAAGAAGAAGAAGAACATTTTTTCATGTAGATTTTGATCAAGCAAGACCAACTTTAGTTGGGCGAGATGGGTGTTTCGGTACTTCCCATCTCGTAATCTAACCCCCGAACCTCAAAACAAAGAATCTCTGTTTTCGTAATCAAACTTAGGCTACAATCAATAGGTTTTTCTTATGTTCCTCAAAACATAGGTGGCGACTCTAAAAACAAGTTAGACATCCTAGGATACAAACCAACGCGCGCTCGAGCCTAAGGCCGTGGTTTCCCCCGGGGTATCTACAGTGGCGACTCTGCTGGGGAGTTTTGAGGGTTAAACTTGCGTTCTGATCGAAATCTACATCTTTTCTGGGCATTCTGTTTCCTGATGGGGGAGGCGCGCGCGTCTGGCCTTTTAATCCTAAGGCGCGCGCATCCCATATCAAGAACCAGAATCGCCCATTTCTTCATGTTCTTCATCTTCTTCTTCTGTTATTCGGCACTAATCACTTCTGCAGGGGTTACAATATGAACATGGGACCAGGGCAATCCCCTGAGTCCAAAGTCTGACATTCTGACAGGTGTGCCCCAGAAGCGCGCGCCTCCCATGAGCATTGCGCCATGCGCGCGCGTCCCACATCAGTACTCAGAGGCGCACGCTTCTGGGTTGATTCCCAGAACAGAAACAGGTATCAGTGACTGAGCAGAACAGTGGGGTGTGGGCACAGTTGCCTGCATCAGAACAGAATTGAACCCTCGGACTGTTTTAATTTTGTGTTTTATTTACCGGTCACACGGGTGATTCGGGAGTTGTAATTTTATGTGCTTACGTGTTTTGTGTGTTTTTCTTTCTTTTCAAAAAAAAAAAAAAAAAAAAAAAAATAAATTTTTTTTTTTGTCACTTGTTAGACCTCACACTACATGCACATATTCCTATGAACTGCTCACTATCGAGTCGCACAAGTCCAACCCCAAACCCGTCGAGGCCCGTCCTAGAAAGTTTCAAGCTCCACCAGACCTTGACTCTTTCGAAGCGGTAAACCTCAGCCCGTGGCATAGTTCAAGACTACATGCCGGGGGTGACCTTTGAGCCTCATATTCAAGCCGAGCACAAACCACACAATTCTAGTTAGGGTCTAACACTCCGTGACTCAAGTCGGTTTCCATGTACCGAGATTTCCCTAAACTAATGTCTTCAAATCATACATGCCAACTTGTTGAAAGGGACGCAATAAAAATCCGTCCCCAAAAGTAGTTATTTTGGACGAAAATAAAAATCCGTCCCCGCATGTATGCTTTACTACATTAATTTAGTTTAATCCCGATACATGTAGGATTCACAAGCGCGATGGAATCCGATGAGTATATGGGACCGCGAGATGGTCTATATACTAGTGTGACGATTCCATTATTTTCTTAGAAACCCCAAAAGGGATTCAATCCCTCCGACTTATAAAAAAAAAAAAAAAAAAAAAAAAAGAGAGTCTTTTCTTATGTGGTTCGAGTCGTGTGCCCAACTGTGTGTTCTAAGCCTCTTCATGGACCGCAAGTGTTACTCAAGACTGACAAGGGCCTCTTCTGCAATATAGGTTCAATTGGTACTTACAAAGTCTACCGGGATTCAGCAAATCGGTTAGTCCGTGAAGAGATCACTCCAACAGCTCCAACATCAACCATGACCGGCAGCAGCAACACCATGTCTCTCGAACAGCTCTCAACTATGGTCCAACTCCTCCAAGAGCAAGTCTCCACCCTTAACAAGGAGGCACAAAGCAAAGATGACATTTGGCAATCCCACCTCGACAGCCAAAGGGAGGCCCACGAGGCCGAAATGGAGCTAATGAAAGAAAAGCTCACCAACCTTGCCAAGGGAAAGAACAAGAACAATGATGATGAATCCAAATGGACCGAGGGTTTATTCAAAAGTCCGTATGTCAGCACCCGCACCAAAAAGATGGGGGAACCAAGTTCCGAGAACAATGAGCCCAAAATGGTGGATTCTATCATGGCCTACATCGACCAAAAATTCAATGGGCTCAACATGGGGAAAGGCTCCGACACAAGCCTTTATCAATCATCCATCCTCATGAGTACTATGGCCGCTCTTCCCGATAAGTTCAAGATGCCCGACATAAGCAAATTCAAGGGCAACTCTTGTCCTATGGCTCACATCGAGACTTATATTTGGGCAATGGTTCCAAAGAAGGTCTCCACCAAGGTGATGGCTCAATGCTTTCCTCTCACTCTCGAGGGGGCGGCAAAAGATTGGTATGCTACTCTCCCGCTCACTGTCCGTCTTGATTGGGACTCCGCCATGCTTGCCTTCAAGAACCAATACCAAGGCAACACCACTCACCGGCCCACAAGGAAAGAGCTAGAAAACACTACTCAAGGAGACAATGAGTCCTTCATCGACTTCACAAGGAGGTGGAATGACAAACTCTCCGAAATTGTTGAGAGGCCGAACACAAAAGAGCAAATGGACATCTTTCTCAAGTGTCTCAAGATTGATCTCCGCACTCACCTAAGTGGGGCTTGCTACTCCGACTTCTCCCAAATGTATGAGGCGGGGGTACGCATGGATGACTTGCTCAAGGAGATTAAGAAGACCACTCCTACTTACCGCTACAAGGCCGCTTCCAACTCCACAAAAGAGGCCTCGGTCAACGCCGTCACTATTGACAAGGGGAATTACAAAAAGGTTCCTCCACCTCAAGGGAAAAGGCCCCGAAGTGACCGTGTCTACACGCCTCTCCAAGGCATGACTCAAACCGAAGTGTTCGAGGTCCTCAAGGCAAAGGGTCAAGTCACACCCGTGCAAGGGTACCAACCCAAGACGATCCACGACAATCATGCTCACCACAAATATTGTGGCTACCACCAATATAGTGGCCACACCACCGAGGAATGCTTCGTTCTCCGCAATGTCATTCAAGATCTCATAGATAAGAAAGAATTTGTAGTGACTAATGACGAGCATGTCAATGTAATAGAGATAGGAGAACTTGAGGGGACCACCCATTCAATCCCAATTGTGAATGGGGGCCCCAATGTTATGAATAAACTTGACAATTCTTGTTATGTAGTGACTTATGATGAGGTAATGAGGGAAGTACTAGAAAATAGGAAAAAGAAGCAAGATGGGAACGTCAATATGCTAACTCGATCCGGTCGAGTCATAGCAAGCAACCCTTCCACTTCCGCACCGAGCTCCTCTTCTCAAAGGCCGCAAGCTCACAACACTCCCGAAGGTCCTCTACTTGCCCAACTCAAGAAAACTCAAGCCAACATCTCTATTTGGGATCTCATTACATCCTCAAAGAAACATCGAGATCTTGTCATCCGCAATCTCGATGATACATCAGTTTCTCCCGATACTACTCCCGAGGACCTCACAGCAATGATTGGTCACATTCACTTTGGCAACGTCATCACCTTTGCCGATATGGACCTTCCACCGTTTGGTTCCGACCACAACGAAGCTATTTACCTCAAGGTACGAGCAAGGGGGAGGCCCGTCTCAAGAGTCTTAGTGGACGGTGGTTCCGCACTCAATCTCATGCCTGGTAGGATCATGGGCATACTGGGGCTCAAAGATTCTGATTTGAGGCCTTCTACTCAAGTAATCCGAGGTTATGACAGCACCGCCCGTACAGTCATGGGTATGATCGAAATTGACATTGAGTTTGGGAGCATGGTCATGTCCGTTCCATTCCAAGTGCTTGATATCCCTGCCTCGTTCAACTTACTGTTAGGTCGACCATGGATTCATAGTGCTAATGCCGTACCGTCAACTCTCCACCAATGTGTCAAGATCCGAAACGGTGATGAAATAGTGACCGCAATGGCTGAAAACATTACTATCCACAGAAAAGGTGAGCCCGTCCACCAAGTTCAGCACGGTCTACCAGACTCCACTCTCTCCGGCGTCTCTATCAACGCCATTGACAAAGAAGGGGGAAACGGATCATGGACCCCCAACAATCACAAAGTACTCCGCATGATGAGGGATATGGACTACTTCCCTGGTTTAGGCTTAGGGAAATATCAGCAATGAATCCTACATCCCGTGCAAGTCCCATTTGTCAAGAACACATTCGGTTTGGGGTACGAGCCTTCCGAAGAAGACTTGAAGCAAGAACAAGCAATCAAAAACGAAAAGGCCCGAGCTCGTAAAGAAGGCCGTCGTTATGAGGTCCCTAATCTAAGGCCTTACCGCAAGACGTTGAATGGTTATTTTGTCCGCCAAGGGGAAGACGTTCCATACATGATCTTTCCCGAACCATGGGTTAACAATAAGGGTGTCAAAAAGCCTGGCCTCGAAATCTTCTCCGATTGTGAGATCCAGAAATCCGAAAGGGAACCAACTCCCATGTCGCCCCGTGAATGGTGGGGAAGGAAGGTGACTACAGAGTCCGAGACAGAAATCACCGTGGGGGAAGAATTGACAGATTTAGCCTCCATGTTTGAAGAGCTTGCCGCAATGAATGAATGCCAAGTCAACGCCATCCATGACACCGTCATCATGAACGAGACTATCAGTGAGATCCCGCCAAGCTCCGAGCCGATCAACAATTGGTATTCAACAAAAGGGCCCGTGGTATCCGAAGAATTCTTAGTCCAAGAAATGGGTTGCATACCCCGCACAGAAACAAAGGAAGAGCGGCTTACACCTACTTTCGAGTCCGAGAGTGTCTCTAATACCCTCACCCAAGAGGATTTGGAGGCCATAGCCGAGCGTGTGTTTCCTTTCTTTGCTAATGAAAAATTTGATATTTCTGAGTACCCTGAGATTGCAAACATCATAAATGATGAATTAACTAATAATGAACTTAACAAACAAGTTAATAACGATTCAAATTATGATGAAATAGACCACGAAAACACAACATACTTAAATGAACTTGCTCAACAAGTCCGTAGTCGTGGCGAGAATGGTCCAAAGGCTGACGAAGAATTGCAGGTTGTTAATCTGGGTACCGAAGAAGAGCCAAAAGAAACCAAGATTGGAAGCTTCTTCAAGGGAGACGACAGAGACAGATTGACTGCATTACTACGGGAGTTCGTGGATGTGTTCGCATGGTCATACAAAGACATGCCAGGTTTAGACAGAAAGGTAGCGGAGCACAGGATTCCGATCAAAGAAGATGCCAGGCCAGTAAAGCAGAAGCTCAGGAAGATCAAGCCAGAATGGTCTCTGCAGGTCAAAGAAGAGATTGAGAAGCTCCTCAGCGTGGGTTTCATCAAGGTTATCGAGTATCCGACATGGTTAGCCAACATTGTGACAGTCAGGAAGGCGAACGGCAAGGTCCGAGTTTGTGTAGACTTCCGGGATTTAAACAAAGCTTCCCCAAAGGATGATTTTCCACTCCCTAATATCGACATGCTAGTCGACTCCAATGCTGCCTACGAGGTTCGCTCATTTGTGGATGGGTTCGCTGGGTACAATCAGATTCTCATGGCCGAGGAAGATCAACATAAGACAGCCTTCACAACACCGTGGGGTACCTTCTGCTACACAGTCATGCCGTTTGGGTTAAGAAACGCTGGGGCTTCCTACCAAAGAGCCGTGACAGACTTGTTCCACGATATGATTCACAAAGAAATCGAGGTCTATGTGGAGGACATGATCATTCACTCCAAAGGGACCGATGGTCAACATTTGACCGATCTCCGCAAGTTCTTCGAAAGGCTTCGTCAACACAAGATGAGGCTCAACCCTGCAAAGTGCACATTCGGGGTTATCCGAGGCAAAGTTCTTGGTTATATGGTCACAGAAAGGGGAATCGAAGTAGACCCCTCCAAAATCAAGGCAATCATTGACATGCCTCCTCCGAAGACGCAGAAAGAGATTAAAGGTTTCATGGGCAGACTACAATACATCAGTCGGTTTGTGCACCAACTTACTTCCATGTGCGAGCCAATCTTCAAGTTACTCAAGAAGAATGTGGCTCTATAATGGACCGACGCGTGCCAAGAAGCCTTCGATCAAGTGAAGCATTACTTGACGTGCCCTCCTGTTCTAGTTCCACCACACAAGGAGAAACCTCTGTTGCTTTATCTCACTGTCAATGATGAAGCCCTAGGGGCTATGTTAGCACAAGAGCAGCGAGAGTCCACAAAGGAGAACGCCATTTATTTTGTCAGTCGCCGATTCCAAGGAGGCGAAAAGAACTACTCTGTTTTAGAGAAGTCATGTGCAGCATTGGTTTGGGTCACTCAAAAGCTCAAACACTATATGGAAGCTTTTCCGATCAAGCTAGTAGCAAAGGTAGACCCGCTCCGCTACATCTTCGAGAAGCCTTTCATGTCAACAAGAATAGCCAAATGGTACTTCATGCTCGCCGGCTATGATATCACTTACGTCACACTAAAATCCGTCAGGGGGAAAGTGTTCAGTGACCAGCTTGCCGAATTCCCGTGTGACGAAGTGAAGGGGGAAGATGTACAGTTCCCCGACGAGCATTTAATTTGTACTACAACCGAGGAAGACAAGTGGCAACTTTTCTTCGATGGCGCCGCCAATAAACACGGTTTTGGTATAGGGGTATTGCTTGTCGATCCAAAAGACACCTACACCCCCATTGCCATACGCCTGGAATTCGAAGCTACCAACAACATTGCCGAGTACGAAGCATGTATAGCGGGGCTCGAAGCAGCTCTCGAAAGAAACGTCATGGAACTAGAAGTGTTCGGCGACTCTTTGCTCCTTATCAATCAGCAATCGGGAAAATGGCGAACCCAAGACCCGACTCTCCAACAGTATGGTCAGCACCTTGAAGAACTGGTTGAACAATTCCAAAAGATCACTTTCAACTACCTGCCGAGAGATAAGAATCGCTTCGCCGATGCACTGGCCACTATAGCTTCATTAGTTGAAATGCCCAAAGGAAAAATGGTGAAGCCTTTCAAAATTGCTCGAAGGAACAGTCCGGCATATTGCATGAGCGTCGAGATCAACGAGGTTCAAACAAACTCTCCGTGGTATTCAGATATCATGAACTTCCTCAAAGACGGAACTTATCCCGAGAACATCAATAAGAAGTCTCAAGCAGCTCTGCAAAGGTTAGCCTCTCGGTACGTACTGATTGGGGACCGAGTCTATAAAAGGCACCACGACGGGATCAATCTCTTATGCGCCAATGAGACCGAAGCTCAAGAGATAATGTGTGAAGTGCACGAAGGAGAATGTGGGCCCCACATGAATGGATTTATGCTAGTCAAGAAGATACTTCGCATTGGTTACTATTGGAGCACTATGGAACGAGACTGTATCGAGAAAGTCAAAAGGTGTGCCAAGTGCCAATTCCACGCTAATCTGCAACATGCTCCACCCTCACAACTTTATAACATGGTCACACCTTGGCCTTTCTCTTGTTGGGGGATAGACATCATCGGTAAAGTTCATCCTGCCGGGAGCAATGGGCAGTCATTCGTCCTAGTAGCAGTCGACTACTTCACAAAGTGGGTCGAAGCACAAGCCTATCGAACCCTCAACGCCAAGAAAGTGGCCGAATTTGTAAAGATTAATATCATGTGCCGATACGGCGTGCCTCATGAAATCATTTCCGACAACGGCTCTCACTTTGAGAAGGAAATGGATGCACTTTTGGTAGAATACAAGATCACCAAGCACAAGTCATCTCCTTACCGGCCCCAAGCAAATGGCACGGTCGAAGCAGCAAATAAGACCATCGAGACCATCGTCAAGAAGATGGCCTCAACAGGAAGGGATTGGCCCGAAAAGCTACCATTAGCATTGTGGGGCTACCGCACATCAATACGATCCGCAACAGGAGAAACTCCTTATGCATTGGTCTATGGTTCTGAAGCCGTGCTCCCTATCGAACTTGAAGTCCCATCTCTACGGGTCCTCCTCGAGAATCAAGTCAACGAGGTCGACTGGATGCAAAGTCGATATGAACAACTAGCCTTGCTCGACGAGAAAAGGTTAAGGGCACTCGAACGCACGAGGGCATATCAGCAAAGGATGGCAAGAGCTTTCAACAAAAAAGTGAAGCCTCGAAACATCAATGTGGGAGATTTGGTCTTAAGACAACATCCTCCTAACGCCATGAATCCCCTGGGGAAATGGGGACCCCGATGGATCGGTCTGTACGTGGTCAAAAAGATACTAAGCGGTGGTGCAGTCCAGCTCGTGGATTTAGATGGTGACCAGCTGCCAAAGGAGGTCAACCTCGACAAGCTCAAGAGGTTCTACGCTTAATAAACAAAGACCATTAAAAAAAAAAAATCGCTCGCTAGGTTGAAAACCCGCAAGGGCGGCCTAGGCAAAAATTAGAGCACGTGCAAAAAAGAAGCCCGCTAGATTGAAAACCCGAAATGGCGGTCTAGGCAAAAAACAGGGTGCACAACCAAAAAAAAAAAAAAAAAAAAAAAAAAGAAAATGGTCTTTGTTTGTTTGAACTACGAAGACCTGAGCCTCCCAACTGGAGGAACGTAGGCAACCTTCGGGTGCGGTCTAAAACATATCAAAAATACCCAATTCACTTGAAATAACAAAATGCAATTTTTATTCATTCAATGAATTATTCAAACCATTACAACGGATTTATTGAGCAACAAAAGACATCAAAATATTAAATCCTAAAACAAAGTGGTCTAATTGCAATCTCTTAGGGTACTAAGAAAAATCCAATTTTCTCTTGGCTTTCAAAGGACCGCCCGATCGTCTCTCAATCCTTTTCTTCTTGGGTAACGAAGGAGCACTAATACGCACCGAAACCTTCTGTGCCGCAGCACGTCTCCTAGAATAAAAGTCATCCAAAGGAGTACCGAAAGGGTCAGCAAGAATGTTACTCGAATCAACAGCAGCCTCTCTATATCTCAAAGTGCTGCTAGGCTCAAAACCCTGTCCCAACAACTCGGCACGAAGCACATCAACCCAAGTGATGCCACGGTAAAGGGTGCCAAATAAATAATCCAAGTAGATCTCGGGAAGGAAGACACTCCCCCGATGCAGAGGAGCGAAAGCCCAACGATTGCGGTCATCTCCCCAAGCCGATTGAAGCTCACTCGAGAAGTCAGGACCCATGTAAGCAACTGGACGAAGCATTCCATCCCTCGGAAAAGGAATTGTCTGTTGGCGACCGAACTGCCGCAGAACCCGCTCTGACTGGTAAAACGAAGAATCTCTCAAACCGGGTACAACCACGTGCTGAAAACCAAGAGTCCATTCCATAAAAGGACGAAGACCCCAAGAAGGAGGACACCACTCAATATCGACGGTCACCCGAGAGGCAAAGAATTTCTTCCAATCCTCTTCAGATAAATCCCGGATCAACAACTTCCTCCTATGAACAGCAAAAGGAGACAAATCACCATCCGGAGAATAAATTCTGAAGTGTTCTCGGAGCCATATGGTCAAGAGCAAAGGGCTTCCCCGACACATCTTGCCCGTCCTGTGTAACTCATCAAGACCATGCAACGTCTCCCCTACAATAAGAGGAATTACACTAAATCGCTGGTCCTTAGCTTGCAAAATAATCTCAGCCAACTGCACGTCCGCAGTCCCGAAAGGTGTAACAAACAGTACTTCGCTGAAGAGACAAACAGCCATGGCATTTCTTTTGAAAGATTGAACCACCGGGTCCTCCGAGTGCAAACTGAAGAACATCGGCAACTCAGTTACGTCAATCACGGTACCGTGCAACATCTTCCTCACATCCTCAACAGGGAGATTCAGTAACTCAACCCAAGAGTCGACGGCACCACGGTGATATTTGGGGACGGCAATCCGACCGGCCAAAGGCACGCCAAGGATGGCCCCGAAATCGTCAACAGTCGGCACCATTTCATTAGCTGAAAGGTTGAAAGTATGGCTGTCGCAATCCCAGAAAGCCGCGGCAGCTCTCAACAAATCCCAATCCGGTTTCAACGTCCGCAAAGTGAAAAGAATTCGGAACCCGAAGTCTTTAATGAAGGCCTTCTTGGGATGGGTCTTGAAAGAATACACAAAAGTGCCCAAGTCCATTTCATACACACTAACGACCTTGGCGTCAAGAGCAAAAGAATTGGAAGCCATGGAAAATGTTGATCACAAGCGAAGTTAATCAATAATATGATGTTCAAAAATGGCAAAAAGGAGCTGTGAGAATCAAGTGGTCGAACAGAAGATGATATTATAGCTGTTGGAGACTCTTTTGGTCAGCAAATGTCAAGCCCGGAATTCCGCCTCCCAGACGCGCGCGCCACCCGCTAGCAGTATGAAGCGCGCGCGCGTCCCAAGCCTACATAGGAAGGCGCGCGCCTCCCAGGTCTAAATCGCTTGAAGAAAAGGGCCTTGTCAGAGATCTCCAGCCTAAATCAAGACACTGTCCCGATCCTCGGACACCCAGTTGGGCACACCTTTTCTGGTCCGCCCTTAAGGCATGTCAAAAAATCGAAAGCAGGATAGAAACTCCCACTCATAAGTAGGCTGTCCTCTTCAAAAATCTGAACTCCCTAAGTTCTGTCACGGGTGCCACGCCCCCCCTCAAGAGTCAATCTCAACATTTCATCCCCAGCAGGAACATTTTTCTGGTCGCAGTCAACTGTGCCCATACCCCACAATTCAAAAGTCAAGTGTGACTCCAAATGACACGAGACTTCAAAGCAATATTTCATCAAACGGATTCACCAACGGATTCGTCAACAAGGGTTCACCAACGGACTCATCAACAAGGGTTCACCAACGGACTCATCCAAGGGATTCACTAACGGATTCATCAAACGGATTCACCAACGGATTCGTCAACAAGGGTTCACCAACGGACTCATCCAAGGGATTCACTAACGGATTCATCAAGCGAATTCACTAACGGATTCGTCAACAAGGGTTCACCAACGGACTCATCCAAGGGATTCACTAACGGATTCATCAAACGGATTCACCAACGGATTCACCAACGGATTCGTCAACAAGGGATTCACTAACGGATTCATCAAACGGATTCACCAACGGATTCGTCAACAAGGGTTCACCAACGGACTCATCCAAGGGTTCACCAACGGACTCATCCAAGGGATTCACTAACGGATTCATCAAACGGATTCACCAACGGATTCGTCAACAAGGGTTCACCAACGGACTCATCCAAGGGATTCACTAACGGATTCATCAAAAGGTTCACTAACGGCCTCATTCAAAACATTCAGCCAGCAGGTTCACCTAACGGATCATGCCACCCCCTCTATCAAAAAAAGCCGCTCACACAGGGAGCGCACCACTATCTCTCGCAATTTCAAATTCCTGCTTCCATCGAGTCTTTGCCTTTTCTTGGTGATGTCCTCGGCGGGTGTTTTTAACTTTCGTCGACGCGTTCTGCTTTGCAGTCCACGTCGCCGAGGGGCTCTGTAGACACCCCGCCTTGGACCGCTCACCCCGATTGCACATTTGATTTTGTGTTTCTCCCCATTTTAAGTGTTTCTCGTTAGTTTTTGTCACTTCCGTTAAGTTCCTGACTGACTTCGTTAAGTTCAGGGACTAAACTGAATGACAGGGCTGATTTTCTAGTCCATTCTGTCAAAATTGCCTTCTCTGAGTCGCGCGCCTCCGACAGGAGGATCCAGGCGCGCGCGCCTCCCGCCCCCAAAGCAGGAAGCGCGCGCCTCTGGGCGTCAGTTACAGATTTCTGGCCAGGATTCCCTCCCTTGCTCAATTTACAGGATTTTGCCCGGGAAGGATTTCTTGGTGACTGAGTTTTGGCACCAAAAACACCCCTCTTTCACCTATAAAAACCTCTCTTTACCTCCATTTTCAAGGATCGAAACTTAGACCAAAATTGAACTTACAAAAAACTATACCAAAATCACTTTCTAAAGGTTCTCCAAGGATTTCATCAAGCAACGTTTGAATTTCTCCAAATTGTAGGTAAAAGTCCATCTTTTCCTTTCTTTTTTTTACTTCATCTCCTCTCTCTCTTTTACTTTAATCAAATGTGCAATCACCCAAATCATTTTGGGACATGACTCTAATGATCACCTCATCTCATTGAGGTTGGTTAAGGAGTTATCTCCTACATTCCAAATCCTATTTTAAATCCCCCCTTTTCATGACTTAAAGAAGAAGAAGAAGAACATTTTTTCATGTAGATTTTGATCAAGCAAGACCAACTTTAGTTGGGCGAGATGGGTGTTTCGGTACTTCCCATCTCGTAATCTAACCCCCGAACCTCAAAACAAAGAATCTCTGTTTTCGTAATCAAACTTAGGCTACAATCAATAGGTTTTTCTTATGTTCCTCAAAACATAGGTGGCGACTCTAAAAACAAGTTAGACATCCTAGGATACAAACCAACGCGCGCTCGAGCCTAAGGCCGTGGTTTCCCCCGGGGTATCTACACCAGCTCGCGATGTTGGGCCCGCGGGGTTCGGGGCCGCGACATGATGTCTTTTAAAGAATCTCATAAAAGATATAAGAGTCATATATGATATGATTGGTAAAAGTTACCTACCTAAATAATTTGAATTTTGAGCAGCTTGCCATCGCGGTGTCAAAATTGAATGAAATATGGATCTTAGCCCACTTAAATTATATGATACGTTAGATGTATATGAAAGTTATATAATTTAGTGGGAGTATTTTTGAAATACAATTGATTAAATCTCTTTATGAAATTGGTACTAATACATATTAATATATGTTTGCATAAAATGTAGATAATGGCTCAAAACACTCCTAACCTATCATTGCGATCTATCCTTGAGAAGGAAAAACTTCAAGAGAATGGTGCTAACTTCATGGATTGGATCCGATGCCTTAGAATTGTTCTAAAGCATGAAGACAAGCTGTACATTCTTGATGAACCCGTTCCTGAGGAGGAACTTGCTACCACTTCCCCTAGGGCAGAGAGAGACGCCTACAAGAAGCACAAAATTGATTCTCATGAGGTTGGTTGTCTCATGCTTGATGCTATGTGTTCATAGCTTCAGAAGACTCTTGAACACTTAAAAGCCTATGATTTAGGCGTTGAATTGAAAGATATGTTCCAAGAGCAAGCAAGGCAGGAAAGGTTAGATACCATAGCTGCTCTGATCTCATGTAAGATGAGTGAAGGACAGGCGGTGGGTCCTCATGTTCTTAAGATGAAGGCCTATTTTGAGCATATGGAGAGACTTGGGCATCCAATCTCTGTTGAATTGGCTACTGATTTTATTTTAAATTCATTACCTAAAAGCTATAATCAGTTCGTCATGAACTTTAATATGCATGGTATGGATAAGTCTCTGTCTGAGTTGCATGGGAAGCTAAAGATAGCAGAAAAGAATAACATTAAGGAAGCCTCTCCTGTGCTCATGGTTAATAAAGGAAAGGGATTCAAAAACAAAGGTAAAGGTAAGGCAATTGTTGCCAAACCTAAAGCAAGCAAGGCAAAAGTTGCCGCAGCTGCTGAAGTGGCTAAAGTAGACACTCAAAAGGATGAAATTTGTTTCCATTGCGGTGAGACCGGTCATTGGAAAAGAAATTTCAAAGCTTATATGGAAGAGAATAAGAAGAAGAAGAAGGGCAGTGAGACTGCTTCTACTTTAGGTATCTATGTTATAGATATACTCATTTCTACTTCTAGTTCCTGGGTATTAGATACCGGATGTGGATCTCACATTTGTTTAAATGTGCAGGAACTAAAAAATAGGAGGATACTCAAAGATGGAGAAATATACCTACATGTGGGGAATGGAGCAAGAGTTGTTGCATTAGCCGTAGGAACCTATGAAGTCATTTTACCAAGCGGATTAATTCTTGTTTTGAACAATTGTTATTACGTTCCGGATTTGAGTAGAAATATTATTCCAATATCTTGTTTGGATAATGAAGGTTATAGTTCTATTATTAATAATAAGAAGTTTTCTATTTGTTTAAAGGGTTAATGACATATTAAGGCCTGAACTGCAGGGAGGTGCATCTAAAAGGGGCCTGGGTTTTTTTTCCGCTAGATCAGGGCTCAATATCTTAATTTTTCGGCAGTTACGGGCTTTTTGACGGAAATCGTTAGAAAAATCAGTTAAGTGCCATGTGCATGGCACGTGATCGTCAAAATGGATGGGTTTGTAATGAAAATTTCTCAAAAAGGGTCAAACTGTAAATTTTAAAATTTAAAGGGTTAAATCCAAAACAAAACAAAACCCTACCCCTCACCTCCCCCTTTATCGCATATTCTTCCTCTCTCTCATTCCAACAATCCAACGCATCTTCTTCCTCTCCTCTCTCCGACGAAATTCTCTGGCGTCCCCTCCTCTCCTCTGGCGTCCCCTCCCCTTACTCCGACGATGATTTGTAATTGAATCAAGAAATGCATTATAGAATGAAAGGAAATTAGGGCTTTAGCATAGATCTGGGGGGTTTCACCACCGCCTTTAACTCTGAAGCTCAAGTCGACGCCAGCGAAACGGTGGCAGCCGGGAATGAGGATAGGCTCGAAGGCCTTGTAACTGAGGATTTTGGGCTCGACTAGCTCGATTGGGTCGCTGTTGATTTTGATTATGCCCGTGCCTTTCTTGCAGTGGGTTACGGCGACGGCGGTCTTCTTGCGGCCGAATCATTAGACGGATTCAATTGGTGTCGCCATGGTGGTGGTGGTCGTCGCTTCCCTCTCCGCTGCTATCTCTTTCTTGATATGGGGTTGTTGTTGAAGTTAGTGGTGGTGATTTTACGGCAAATCTGAAGGCCAGTTCCGGCCGAGTTTCTTGATTTTGATGTGAAAATCGAATTTGTGTTCAAGCATTTTGAATCTGGGTTTCTTGATTTTTGCTGTGGAAATCGAATTTGGATGTTGTTGGTTGTGGTGGTGGTCTTGCGTCGGACTAGTGGTGGTGTTTGCTGACGGAGTGATGGGTGGCGGATTGGTGGAAATCCAATCTGTTTTTTTTTTTTTTTTTTTTTCATAAAGATGAAATTTTATGGGAATATATATATATATATATATATATATATATATATATATATATATATATATTAAACAGTGATAATTACTTTATGTTGTTTTAAATTTGGTCAATGTAAAAAGTAATTTATTACTCCCTCCGTCCCATCCGAAATAGGATTCCTGGTCCCGACACGGGGATTAAGGAATAATAATCTTTTATTATTAAAAGTTGTTTGAAAAGTAGGTGTTGTGAGTATGAAGGAGAGAGAAAGTGGGTGGGGAGTAATAAATGAAAAGAAATTGTGAGTATGACTAGTGGGTCCTACTAATAAAAAAGTAATAAAAGTTTTCCATTTTGGGATGTCCTATTTCGAGTGGGACACCCAAAATGGCAAAACGTCATATTTCGAGTGGGACGGAGGGAGTTTGTTCATAGAATAAAATTTAAATTTATTTATAATTTTCTTTATTTTAAATTTATTATTTAGAAAATAATCTAAATCCGTTTATATTTAATATAGCTATTAGATTAATATGTTTAATATTTTTTATTTTTTTAATAAATTTATTTTATATATGATAATTACTTATTTTATTATATACTTGATTATTTAGAAAAAATATTTATTTCATTTTTAAACCATCTAAGTTTCAGAAATTTCATTAAAGTCCTTCATTGCTAATATTCATTACAAACCCATCCATTTTGACGATCACGTGCCATGCACATGGCACTTAACTGACTTTTCTAATGATTTCCGTAAAAAAGCCCTTAACTGCCGAAAAATTAAGATATTGAGCCCTAATCTAGCGAGAAAAAAAACCCAGGCCCCTTTTAGACGCACCCCCTGCAGTTCAGGCCTTAATCTGTCATTAACCCTTATTTAAATGATATGCTTTATTGTACTGCATGTTCATTTAATGGCCTTTATGTCCTTGATGTTGAGAATGGAAATAATAAAGATGTCTATAACATAAATAAGAAATCTAAACCTAATGATGTAAATCATACTTATTTGTGGCATTGCCATCTTGGTCATATAAATGAGAAGCGTATCTCTAAACTCTATGGGGACGGACTTTTGGGATCAAATGATTTTGAATCATATGAGACTTGTGAGTCATGTTTACTTGGAAAAATGACTAAGACACCTTTTACTAAGAGTAGTGAAAGGGCAAGTGACTTATTGGGCATAATACATACTGATGTATGCGGACCTTTAAGTAGAAGTGCTAGGGGAGGATTTCAATACTTCATAACGTTCACTAATGAGTTTAGTAGATATTGCTATGTCTACTTAATGAAACACAAAAATGAAGCCTTTGAGATATTTAGAATATTTCAAAATGATGTACAAAATCAACTTGGCGAAACTATTAAAGCACTTCGATCTGATCGTGGTGGTGAATATTTAAGCCAAGAATTTAACGATCATCTTAAAGATTGTGGAATTGTTTCACAATTAACTCCACCCGGAACACCACAATGGAACGGTGTGTCCGAGAGGAGGAATCAAACTTTATTCGATATGGTTCGATCTATGATGAGTCAAGTTGATCTTCCATTATCCATTTGGGGTTATGCATTAGAAACTGCTGCGCTCACAATAAACAATGTTTCAACTAAATCGGTTCCAAAGACTCCATATGAGATGTGGAATGGAATAAAGCCTAATCTTTCTTTCATGAGAATTTGGGGTTGTGAGGCTTATGTCAAGAGACTTGTGTCTGACAAACTCGCACACAAATCTGATAAATGTTTTTTCGTGGGATATCCTAGGGAAACCAAAGGATATTACTTTTACAACCGCACGGACAACAAAGTGTTTGTTGCTCGAGATGGTACCTTTCTAGAGAAAGAGTTTCTCTCCAAAGGAATCAGTGGGAGTAAAATTAATATTGAAGAGGTTTGAGAACATGAAAATAACATTGAACCGATGGTGGAATCTGAATAAGTTTCACAAGGAGTTATGGAACCCGTTCAAGATTCACAAACTCATCGCAGATCTAGTAGGTTACGATCCGAACCCGAGAGATATGGATTTCTCATGACGGATAGTAAAGAAGTAGAAATCATTTATAATTATGAGCCTACTTCCTACCATGAAGCGATATCTTCTCCTGACTCAGATAAATGGCTTGGAGCTATGGAATCCGAAATCCAATCCATGTACGATAATCAAGTTTGGAACTTGATTGATGCACCCGAATGTGTAAAAACCATAGGATGCAAGTGGGTTTTCAAAAAGAAAACTTACATGGATGGAAAGGTGCATACTTATAAAGCTAGGCTTGTAGCGAAAGGTTATAGGCAGATTCATGGTATTGACTATGATGAAAATTTTTCACCCGTAGTAATGATCAAGTCTATAAGAATTTTAATTACCAAAGCCGCATATTATAACTATGAGATATGGAAAATAGATGTAAAAACATCGTTCCTTAACGGGAACCTGCTTGAGGATGTGTACATGACACAACCTGGAGGTTTTACAAATCCAAAAAATTCTAATAAGGTATGCAAGTTGCATAAATCCATCTATGGATTGAAGCAAGCCTCAAGGAATTGGAATCTTCGATTTGAAGAATCGGTCAAAGAGTTTGGATTCATCAAGAACAAAGATGAACCTTGTGCATCCAAGAAAATCAGTGGGAGCGTAGTACAATTTCTAGTGCTATATGTCGATGCCATATTGATCATTGGAAACGAGGGTCCTGTACTTCAGTCTGTAAAGACTTGGTTAGGAAAATGCTTTTCAATGAAAGATATGGGTGAAGCCGCGTACATCCTTGGAATTAAGATCTATTGTGATAGATCTAAAAGACTGATTGGTTTAAGTCAAAGTACATACATTAACAAGGTTCTTAAAAGATTCTGTATGGAGAACTCTAAGAGAGGTAACCTGCCAGTGTTACATGGTAAAAGTTCGGTAATAGGATCCATTATGTATGCCATGATATGTACTAGACCAGATGTCTCATATGCTTTGAGCATGACGAGAAGATACCAGTCAGATCTTGGTGAGAGTCACTGGATAGCAGTCAAAACGATTCTTAAGTACTTAAGTAGGACTAAAGACTCGTTGTTGATTTATGGAGGTTTGGAAGATGATCTTGTTGTAAGGGGTTACACAAATGCAAGCTTCCAAACTGATAAGGATGACTATAGATCGCAATATGGTTTTGTGTTTATGCTAAACGGTGGTGCTGTAAGTTGGAAGAGTTCCAAGCAGAGTACAGTAGCTAATTCTACAACGGAAGCTGAATATTTAGCTGCATCGGATGCTACTAAAGAGGCTGTTTGGATCAAGAAATTCATAACTGAATTAGAAGTGGTTCCTAGCATTGCTAATCTAATAGACCTTTTTTGCGACAATAATGGTGCTATTGCTCAAGCAAAGGAACCAAGAGCATATCAAAGATCCAAATACATACTTAGGCGTTTTCATCTCATTCGAGAAATCGTAGAGAGGGAGGACGTGAAGATATGCAGAGTACCAACGAATGATAACATAGCTGATCCGCTAACAAAGGCACTTCCTCAAGCTAAACATGATGGTCATGTTAGGTCCATGGGTATTAGATATATTAGTGATTGGGCCTAGTGCAAGTGGGAGATTGTTGGTGTATATGACCTAGGCATGTTATTTGGAACGTTGTTTGACAATGTTTGTTATCACTTTTCCTTTATATAAAGAGATGTTTTGGATTATTATTTGTTGTTTCATGTTTTGTTATAATAATCTCTGTCCCTAGTACTTATGAAGAACTAGTATAAGTTTAATTCGATGATCATATGATGATCATGTGTATAGGATATATGTTAAACTTATTGGTATGTGTTGGGGAACACATACTGGACATGACCCAAAGATGAGGTTTATGTCATGGTCATAATGTCATAATTAAACCTCTAATAGTTATATCATTAGAATCCTCGTACCTGAGATTATTGAGATCTTCCACATAATGGAGATCATGTTTGACATATTCAAATGTCACTCTTAACCAAGTGACTATAAAGGGTATGATTGGCATGATCGAAGTTATGTAGGGAAGTGCAATAAGTTAAGATGGGATTTGTCCCTCTTTATGAGAGATGTCAGGCTTGGGCCCCTCGATGAATAGTGTTGATGAAATGCATGGCCGTGCTCAAATGAATTCATGTGATCGATGTCATTTGTGTTATCAAACTATTTGGGATCGAGAAAAGTATTGGGCATTGTAAGTTGACCATTGACCATGGATTACGCTTAATGACATCGTGGACAAAAGGATTGTGATATGTTCTATGAAGGACTAACGAACTGTGATAAAGTTGTATCATTTGAGTAGTTATGATAGCCTACAAGGGTCCGCTCATGACTTTTGAGGATAAAATGTGTTTGGACTCATTGCCAACTTGATATAATCCTATGGGGTCACACATAATAGAACGAATTGTTAAAAGGGCAAAAGGTAGGATTTTTGTCTGGCACGACCGTGCGGGTTATGAAGCACGACCGTGCCAGTGCTGCCTTGATCGAAAATCCAATGCTTAATTTGGGTGACGGGATTTAGGTTTCCTAGGTCCTTAAGTGTTAAGGACTAGGACCTATATAGACATCTTTTCACCAGTCATTAAGCATATGAAACATAGTTGTTTGGAGAAACAATATTCTTGATCAAGATTGAGAATCAAAGATCAAGAAATCATAAATTCATATAGCCCTTTTAGATCTAGCAGTCAAGAACAAGATAGAGTTCTTGATATTCGTTCGCGTGTGGATAACCATAGAGGGTGATTGCTTAATCATCTTTTTGTTCGTGTTCCTGCGTTTGTGATCCAAAGAAGCACGAAGAACAAAGATTGAAGATCAGAAAATTTTAAAGATCCATCACGGTTAGTATTCTAAATTCATCTCTGTATTAATTTAATCATCTTGAATGGATCTAGGTTTTTGGGTTTTATTCCGCTGCGCATGATTGTCTAAAACCTAACACATTAGTACATGTGAAAAACGTTGGTCCTATACTTTGGAGACGGTATCCACTATTCCAGGATTTAATAATCAAACGTGTCAAAACGAAGCATTGTGCTTGTCCAGCTTCCTAGGTTTTTGTGCGTTGCTTGCGCTTAAACCTTTTTGGAAAATGATTTTTTTTTCAAAGTCTTATACTTTTCTTCTCTTTGTGCCTTTATTCTTATACATAAAAGAAAGCCCGTTTAAAAAAACATTCTTTTTCATCCATTTTTGTAGCGGGAGGATCTTATTCATCTTCTAGAGCGACATTCAAGGTCTGTTCCAGATACCACTTTGAGCAAGATCTACTCTGGGTTCTCTTGTGAATCATGGCCAACAGCGGACATAAATCAGGAAATGGGACTAGGGGTCACTTAACATTGAGCCAAGGAATGCAATGGAACAATGGTTGGAATGGCGCTTGAACAAACACACCATCGCATGATCAGCCTTTTGCAAGAATTTCAGAAAGGGATGTTAGATCAAATGGTGAGCCTCTTGAGGGACCAACGTAAGTTGGAGCTCAACGACCTCCAAGCATCCCAATTCCAAAACATCGGTTCCAGTTTTAACCCCCCTTATTTCCGAGGTATGAGGTCCACGACATGTGATGATGCTACGTAGCAGATGGCAAAGAACAGATTAGGTTTTTATAATGATAGAGACCACAAACCAAGTGGCTCACGGAAGGGGTTCAGTCACCATGAGAGGCACTTTGATGAGTTGTATGCTCCCATGAGTATAATACTCCATGACCTAATTTCTCGAGGCTTGTTGAAACCCATGGAAGGTTATACACCACCAAGTCTAATGATTAATATGTCATCAACATATAGAACTAGAAATAGTACTACGCTCCCACTAATTTTCTTGTATACACAAGGTTCATCTTCGTTCTTGATGAAGCCATAAATGAATTTCTGCAACTTGCATACCTTGTTAGAATTTTTTGTATTTACAAGACCTTCAGGTTGTGTTATATACACATCCTCAAGTAAGTTCCTATTAAGGAACGCTGTTTTGACATCCATTTTCCATATCTCGTAGTCATAATATGCGGCTATGGAAATTAAAATTCTTATAGACTTGATCATTGCTACGGGTGAAATGGTTTCATCATAGTCAATACCGTAAATCTGCCTATACCCTTTCGCTACAGCCTAGCTTTATAAGTATGCACCTTTCCATCCATGTCAGTTTTCGTTTTGAAAACCCATTTGCGTCCTATGGTTTTTACGCCTTCGGGTGCATCTATCAAGTTTCAAACTTGATTATAATACATTGATTGGATTTCGGATTCCATAGCTCCAAGCCATTTATCCAAATCAGGAGAGGATATCGCTTTTTGGTAGGAAGTAGGTTCATCATTCTCAATGATTTCTAATTCATTACTATCCGTCACGAGAAATCCATAACTCTCGGGTTCGGATCGTAACCAACTAGATTTACAACGATCTTGTGTATCTTGAACGGGTTGAACAACTCCTTGTGGAACATGTTCAGATTCCACCATCGGTTCAATGTTATTTTTGGGTTCTCAAACCTTTTCGATATTAATTTTACTCCCACTGATTTCTTTGGAGAGAAACTCTTTCTCTAGAAAGGTACTATCTCGAGCAACAAACACTTTGTTATCCGTGCAGTTGTAAAAGTAATATCCTTTGGTTTTCCTAGGATATCCTCGAAAATACACTTATCAAATTTGTGTGAAAGTTTGTCAGAGACAAGTCTCTTAACATAAGCTTCACATCCCCAAATCTTCATGAAAGAAAGACAAGGCTTCTTTTCTGTCCACATCTCATATGGTTTCTTTTGAACCGATTTAGTTGGAACTCTATTTAGTGTGAACGCAGTGGTTTCTAATGCATGTCCCCAAAAGGATAATGGAAGATCAACTTGACTCATCATAGATCGAACCATATCCAATAAAGTTCGATTCCTCCTCTCGGACACACCCTTCCATTGTGGTGTTCCGGGTGGAGTTAATTGTGAAATAATTCCACAATTTTTTAGATGATCATCAAATTCTTGGCTTAAATATTCACCACCACGATCTGATCGAAGTGCTATAATAGTTTTGCCAAGTTTATTTTGTACTTCATTTTGAAATACTCTAAATATCTCAAAAGATTCACTTTTGTTTTTCATCAAGTAGACATAGCCATATATAATAAAATCATCAGTGAATGTTATGAAGTATTGAAATCCACCCCTAGCACTGCTACTTAAACGTCTGCATACATCAGTTTGTATTAAGCCCAATAAGTCACTAGACCTTTCACTTGTGTTAGTCATTTTTCCAAGTAAACATGACTCACAAGTCTCATATGATTCAAAATCATTTGAGCTTAAAAGTCCGTCCCCATGGAGTTTTGAGATACGCTTCTCATTAATATGACCAAGACGGCAATGCCACAAATAAGTGTGATTTACATCATTAGGTTTAGATTTCTTATTTGTATTATAGATATCATCATTATTTCTATTCTCAACATCAAGGACATAATGTCCATTAAATGAATTTGCAATACAATAAAGTATATCATTTAAATAAATAGAAAACCTCTTATTCTCAATAAGAAATCTATAACCCTCATTATTCAAACAAGAAATTGAAATAATATGTCTACTCAAATCCAGAACGTAATAACAATTGTTCAAAACAAGAATTAATCCGCTAGGTAAAATGACTTCATAAGTCCCTACGGCTAATGCAACAACTCTTGGTCCATTCCCCACACGTAGGTCTACTTCACCTTCTTTGAGTAGTCTCCAATTATTTAGTGCCTGCATATTTAAACAAATGTGGGATCTGTTGGGTTTTGCATTATCATGCACAGCGGAATAAACCCAAAAGCCTAGATCCATTCAAGATGATTAAATTAATACAAAGTTGAATTTAGAATACTAACCGTTATGGAGCTTTAAAAAATTTTGGATCTTGAAAACTTTGTTCTTCAAGATTTGATCTTCTCCAAGCTTTTCTTCAAATCTTGATCCGCAGGAACACAAACTAGAAGATGATTAAGCAATCACCCTCTATGGATATCCACACGTGAATGAATATCAAGAACTCCTTCTTGATCTGGACTGCTAGATCCAAAAGGCTATATGAATTTTTAGGGTTCTTGATCTTTGATTCTCAATCTTGATCAAGAATATTGTTTCTCCAAACAACTAGGTTTCATATGTTTAATGAATGGTGAAAATAAATATATATAGGTCCTAGTCTTTAACCCTTAAAGACATAGAAAACCTAAATCCCATCACCCAATTAAACAGTGGATTTTCGGCTAAGACAGCTCTGGCATGGTCGTGCCCTAAAACTGGCACGGTCCTGCCAAATGGTCCGCACCTACCTTCCCCGGCTGATGATTATTGGCAGGGTCATGCTTTATAATCGGCACAGCCGTTCCGATTGGCACGGTCATGCTCTTTATTTGGCACGGTTGTGCCAGACCAAAAATCAGCCTTTTTCGCCCTTTTAACAATTCGTTCCATTGTGTGTGACCCCAATGATTATATCAAGTTGGCAATGAGTCCAAACACATTTTGTCCTCATAAATCATGAGCAGACCCTAGCAGGCCATCATGACTACCCAAATGATACAACTTTATAAAAGTTTGCTTATCCTTTATAGAACATATCACAATCCTTTTGTCCATGATGTCATTGAGCGTACGCTATGGTCAATGGTCAACTTACAATGCTCAATACTTTTTTCGATTCCAAATAGTTTGAAAATACAAATGACATTGATCATATCAATTCATTTGAGCACGACCATGCATTTCATCAACACTATTCATCGAGGGGCCCAAGCTTGACATCTCTCATGAAGAGGGACAAATTCCATCTTGACTTATTACACTTCCCTACATATCTTCGATCATGCCAATCATATCCTTTATAGTTACTTGGTTAAGAGTAACGTTTGAATATGTCAAACATGATCTGCATTATGTGGAAGATCGTAATAATATCAGGTCTTAGGATTCTAATGATATAACTATTTAGAGATTTAATTATGACATTTTGACCATGACATAAACCTCATAGTTGGGTCATGTCCAGTATGTATTCCCCAACATATACCCATAAGTTTAACTTGTATCACATGCACATGATCATCATATGATCATCGAATTAAAATTATATTAGTTCTTCATAAGTACTAGGTACGGAGATTATTATAATAAAACATGTAACAATATATAATAATCCAAAACATCTCTTTATATAAATGAAATGTGATAACAAACATTGTCAAAAAAACGTGCCAAATAACATGCCTAGGGCATATACACCAACAATCTCCCACATGCACTAGGCCAAATCACTAATGTATCTAATACCCAAGGACCTAACATGACCATTATGTTTATCTTGACGAAGTCCATTTGTTAGGGGATCAACTATGTTATCATCCGTTGGTGCTCTGCATATCTTCACGTCCTCCTTCTCCACGATTTCTCGAATGAGATGAAAACGCCTAAGTATGTGTTTGGATCTTTGATGTGCTCTTGGTTCCTTTGCTTAAGCAATAGCACCATTATTGTCGCAATAAAGGTCTATTGGAGTAGCAATGCTAGGAACCACCTCTAATTCAGTTATGAATTTCTTGATCCAAACAGCTTCTTTAGCAGTATCCGATGCAGCTAAATACTCAGCTTCCATTGTAGAATCAGCTACTGTACTCTGCTTGGAACCCTTTCAACTTACAGCACCACCGTTTAGCATAAACACAAAACCATATTGCGATCTTGTAGATACCCCGGGGAACCACGGCTTGGCTAGAGCGGTGAATTATCCTAGGATGTCTAACTTGTTTTAGATTGTTTAGAGTCGCTACCTATGTTTTTAAAGGAACATAAGAAAAACCTAGAAATAGCCTAATTTATGTACAAAACCAGAGATTCGGGAGAGAAGGGTTCGGGGGTTAGGTGACGGAGTGGGAAGTACTTAAACACCCACTCCGCCCCGCTTACGCGGGTCTTGCTACTATTGGTGTTCTAATATTTACATGTCCTTCAATTAATTAAATAGAAATGTGCTAACAATTGTGACGAGAAGAAAAGGGGAAATAAAGGGGAAATAAAATAGAATTGTTTTATTTATTTAATGATAAAGATTACATGTGCCAAGTAATGTTAAAGAATTACATTAAGAGATGAAGAGAAATTAACATGGTGAATTAAAGTTGAGATTAAAATGTAGGGAGATAACCTTAACTAACTTCAATATGTGAAGTAGTCATGTTGGTCATGTCCCATTAATGGGGATTGCATACATTGACTAGAACATGAATAGAATAAAAAAAAAAAAGACTTGTACCTTTAGAAAGAAGACTTCAAACTTGGACTTGAAAATGATGTTGTTGTGTAGAGATTTGTGTAGAGTTTCGTTGCGTAAAACTCTTGTTGGGAGAATTTGTGTAGGGAAAAATGATATAGAATTTGTGTAGAGAGAAAGTTCCAAGTCTAAAAAATGAGGTCAAAAAGAAGTCGAGAAGAGCCTTTAAGACTTAACCGTAGCCCCTAGAGTGCCATCATTGATTGCGAGAAAGGTCCACCCTTGATTGGGGAAACGAGCACGGGCACACATGACAAGAGGGCTTTTTGACATCCCTTTTGAGGGACTTTGAGGATAGTTTCACACATCTTTCTCGAGCATAGTCCCTAGGGCGTATTGATTGTTAAATGAAGCTAAAGAAGCCCTTGTTCTTGAGTCACATAGCCCATAGGGCGTCACCATTTGTTGAGTAAAGCAAGAGTGACTCGTCCTCGTGTGAGGGAATAAACATGAGAAGATATGGCAAGAGCTACTCCATTTCTCGGGAGCCTTTCGGCGTATTTTAGAAGCATATACTTGAAGAAGCCTTGAAAACTGAGACACATGTTGTTGCTATTTGTTGCCCAAGCCAATTGACTAGCTATGGATTAGAAAGTTAATTCTGTTATGCAGTTCAGTCCAAAACTAACGGGATCAGTTAGGAACTTAACAGAAGTAACAGAAATTAACAAAAACAAGTTAAATAAAAATACTATGTATGCAATCGGGGTGAGAGGTCCAAGGCGGGGTGTCTACAGAGCCCCTCGGCGACGTGGATTGCGAGGCAAAACATGTCGACGAAAGAAAGACAACCGCCGAGGACATCGACAAGAGAAAACAAAGACTCGATAAAGCGGGAATTTGAAATTACAAAGGATAGAAATGCGCTCCCTGTGTGAGCGACTTTTGCTGATGGAAGAGGTATGGTGATTTGAGCAGTCCACCATGGACCAAAATTGGTGCGCGGTGCGGCATATTCTGATGCGCTGTGCGGCGGTATGGTGATTTGAGCGGTCCACCATCGACCAGAATTGGTGCTTTGTGCGGCACCTGGTGATTTGAGCGGTCCACCATCGACCAGAATTGGTGCTCTGTGCGGCACCTGGTGATTTGAGCGGTGGTCTGTGCGGCACCTGTTATGTGTATGCTTTGCAGATATATGTGCTTGTGTGAGATGATGCATGAAGAGAGAAATTGTGCTCGTGGTGTGATGAGATTTTGGAACACCCTTGCAATGAGAGAGAAGTAAGAATGTAAAGAGTGATCTTGTGTGCGGTGTGATTTTGAGGAAAGCGTCGGATGTATTCATACCTTCACTTACCAATGCCGCTTGAGTGGAGATGGATTCCCGATGTCCGCGGAGGATGCTTTGATGGAGAATGTCCATTCTTTAGATGTTGATGAGAGAATGCCCTTGATGTTGGGTTGGCGAGATGGTACTCTGGATGATGGGTTGGTCGTGCCAAAAGGCTGCCTACGTATCCCTCGAAGAGAATCAGACCAGCGTAGTTCAAGGATGATGGAGAACGCTGGAGGAGAGGCTAGGAGTAAAGCACATAATTTTGCACATAGAAGGAGAAAAAGTAAAACAAAAATCTTTTTTTTTTTTTTTAGATTAGAAAGGAAAGAATATGCACACATGTGAGGAAAATATTTTTTTTTTTTTTTTTTTTTTTTTAGTACGTGGGTGAACCATTTTAACCATTGTGTGCTTGTGAAGCCAACCCAAGATCAAGTCATGTTCAGTCGAAGTCCGGATTGCCTCGCTTGAATTCTGTTGTCGCTGGTGTGCCCAACGAAGATTGATGTCTAGCCCCAAGAGATTTGTCGGTTATGGGGCTTCAAAAAGGCTTTTGATGCCGAGATGAGGGGTTGCTGATTGTAAAGCCCCTATAATGCCTTTGATGCCAAATTTTGAGGGACTTGCATAGCTCCAAGATAAATCAGCTCTTGGACCATTCGAGTAAATCGCCCTTTGTTGTTGTAGTGAGCAAGCCCCAAGAGGAGATCGTTGATGCCAAGCTTCGAGAGATTGCAAAGCCCCAAGTGTCGTGGTCTTGTAGATGGCGGGGTGTGAAGACCTTTCATTGTAAAGCCCCAAATTACCTCGCGATTGGCTCGGCATTGAGAGCGGGTGTACCATTTGGTAGAATTCTTGATAGAGATCTCCTTCTTGCTCTTTCTGGGGAGATGAATGGCCTCATTGTGGTCGATACCCAAATGGCTGAGGGCTTATGTCAAAGGATGCAGTAATGTCTTGCGGTGCCGTCGAGGTCGCGGAGGATAAGGTCTTGGCGTGATAAAGTCTCAAATGAGTATGCTTGCTTGACTCTTCTTGAGTTGAACTAATGACGGATCTTCGGATGCAACTAGTGCTGTGGCCCAACTTTATCTGAGCTGCACCTTGTGCTTTTGATCTTGGAGAAGGGGGTGCTGAATTGCAGAAACATTGGGATTGGCCGTGGCATTTCCCGCTATAACCCTGTTTTGATTAGAGTTTAGCATATTGAATCTTTTTCCTTTTCTCTAAGACTTCCTTAAAAATCTCGCTGTGAGTTCTAACAAAAATCATCAACTTCATTCATAACATCGGAGTCTTCATTTAAAACCAAGAGGCCTTTGACTTAAAGTGTTGAGAGACCCTTTGAAGCTTGATTGTTCTCATGGAGCCATAAGACTACTCCACATTGCACTTGCTCGAGTATTGTTGCCCAAAAGACTGTCGGTCGCGAAGCCCTAATACTGCCCTTTGCTTGAATTACTGTAATGCCGTAGCCCAAAAGATTGTAGATTGCGAAGCCCGTTGAGACCTTCAGTGCCGAATTGAGGAAGCTTCCAATGTTGCACATGACTCGGCTGGGGATACTGCTGGGGAGTTAATTGCTCTTTGCCGAGGGAGCCTTTAAGACTTGACCATAGCCCCTAGAGTGCCATCATTGATTGCGAGAAAGGTCCATCCTTGATTGGGGGAACGAGCATGGGCACACGTGACAAGAGGGCTTTTTGACATCCCTTTTGAGAGACTTTGAGGATAGTTTCACACATCTTTCTTGAGCATAGCCCCTAGGGCGTATTGATTGCCAAATGAAGCAAAAGAATCTCTCGTTCTTGAGTCACCTAGCCCCTAGGGCGTCACCATATATTGAGCAAAGCAAGAGTGACTCGTCCTCGTGTGAGGGAATAAACATGAGAGGATATGGCAAGAGCTGCTCCATTTCTCGGGAGCCTTTCGGCGTACTTTAGAAGCACATACTTGAAGAAGCTTTGAAAACTGGGACACATGTTGTTGCTGTTTGTTGCCCAAGCCAATTGACTAGCTAGGAATTATTTGTGCAACCTCGTGCCCTTTTATGATGGGCTTGTTCTCGGATGGATCTTGGTAACCACGGGCCTTCTTTTCCTGAACCCAAAAATGCACACTGCTGGAGAATGATGCCGATAACCCAAGACAACCTTTGATGGTGCTATATCTTGTCGAGCCTTTTGCAATCCCAAAGTTGACTCGGTGGGGAATTGACTTGCTGAGGAGATTCAATGTAGAACTTATCTTCTTTAGAGGCCGGAGATCTCCATTTCTCTTTCCCTTCTCTCTCTCACTCTCTCATTTTTTTTTAATGACGCACCCTGTTTTTTGCCTAGACCTCCCTTTCGGGTTTTCAATCTAGCGGGCATCTCTTTTGCGTCTTCATCATTTTTTTTTGACTCGATTGATGAGGGAGTGTGCATTGACTCTAGCTGAGGAGATAAGACATGTGATTTTGCGATGGAGACCTTTTGTCACTAATGATGAGTGACATTGACTTGACTAGGGAAGTGTCCCTAGTATTGACATGTATTTTTTATTGAATTGAATGACTTGCGAAGGCAAGTAAGTCATTAAGAGAGAAGAGAAGGAAAGCCCCAATTTTATTGCAAGAAATTGGGAGTATGCAGAAAGAATAGAAGTCCCTAGACTCGACAAGGAACGCGAAATGATTCCAAATCTAAGAAAGTTGTTCAATCTTTTTGGTGATTAATTCATTGGCAAATGAATCGTACAAAGATGTCTTGACAAGTTCGAGATGAAGGCCGATCACTATAACGCGCTAGGGCTAAACATATCTTCTTTCTTGCATGAGACCGGACCCGCAGGTTGCCTACGTTCCTCCAGTGTAGAGGCTCAGGTCACCGTAGTTCTTGTGAATTCTCCATTCTTCGGGATGGAATTGTTGCTTCGTCCTTCGTTGGTGGATGATGATGATGATCTTGATGTGAACTTCTTTGATTGAGGGGGATTTTTTTTTTTTTTTTTTTTTTTTTTTTTTTTTTTTGTGCTCTAACTTTTGCCTAGGTTGATTTGATGGTTTCAACCTAGCGAGCTCCCTTTTTTTTTTTTTTTTTTTTTTTTTTTTTTTAATCCCCCTTTGAAAACTTTGCTTGACTTCTTCATGATTGTTGCTCCACCTTGTTTGTCTTGGCTTCGTCGTTGATGTTGGCGTCGATGTTTAGCCCCTAGGCGTTCAAGTGATGGCCTTGTTCTAAAACTTGTTTAGACATCTTTTCATCATTTTGCCAAGAATTAGATTGAACAACTTGGAAGAGTGTATAAGGACAAGAACGACTTTTATTTGATAAGAAGACTCGACACTTAACATGGGACGAGAGAAAATATTAATGCACACAAAAGAGGACTTTTGACTCTTTTTTTTTTTTTTTTTTTTATTTCCTATAACTAGGTAGAGAAAGAGAAACGGAGATTGTTGTCATCGTCCCCTTTGTTGAAGCCCCATTTCAAAACCAAGCCACTTCTTTGAAGAGTTGCTCTTCACCCACGGTAAATTCGCCGTTGTCGATCAAATCTTGGATGATGTTTCGGAGAAGGAAGCACCCTTCGGTAGTGTGGCCACTATGCTTGTGGTAGCCGCACCATTCACCATGTGCATGATTCTTCGGTATCGTTTTCAGCTTGTACCCCTCCAAAGGTTTGATCTTCCCTCTTGCCACCAAAATTTCAAATGCCTCGGCTTGGGTTACTCCTTGAAGAGGAGTGAAAACTCGGTTGTTGGTGGTACCTTTGTAGCTTTTGTGGGTCGGGCCACTTGAGCATGCTTTACCATTGAACTTTGCTTTGCCGTCGGTGAGCTCTTGCAAATGGGCTTTGAGTTCGGAAACCTCTTCCTTGTGAATTCTTCTTTCATAATCAAGACGGGCCTTGAGTTCGGAAACCTCTTCTTTGTGAATCCTCTTGTCGATATCGAAACGGGCTTGCCACAAATTGTCTTTACGGCGGGCATCCTCGACAATCCTATCCATTTGTTCCCCCATTGATTTCATTATGTTGAGTAACCCTTCGTTGGACATGAAATCATTTCCACCGTTGTTGTTGTTGCCGTTGGAAGCCATTGGACCTATTGAAAGAGCACGGTTGGTCTTAGATTGGCCCCACAAACACCTTTTGGATAAAATGAATTTACCCGCAAACAAAGAAAAAGACTCAACCACATTAGGAAAAACGACACTTTTTTTTTATTTACAAAGTCGGAAGGACGTGGTCCTTTTTGGGGTTTCTAGGAAAATAGTGGAATCGTCACACTAGTATATAGACCTTCTCGCGGTCCCATATACTCATCGGATTCCACCACGCTTGTGAGACCTACATGTGTCGGGATTAAACTAAATTAATGTAGTAAATCATACATGCGGGGACGGATTTTTTATTTTCGTCCAAGATAGCCACTTTTGGGGACGGAGTTTTATTTCGTCCATTGCAACAAGTTGGCATGTATGATTTGAAGACATTAGTTTAGGAAAATCTCGGTACATGAAAAACCGACTTGAGTCACGGAGTGTTAGACCCTAGACTAGAATTGTGTGGCTTGTGCTCGGCTTGAATATGAGGCTCAAAGGTCACCCCAGGCATGTAGTCATGAACTACGCCACGGGCTGAGGTTTACCGCTTCGAAAGAGCCAAGGTCGAGTGGAGCTTGAAACTTTCTAGGACGGGCCTCGACGGGTTTGGGTTTGGACTTGTGCGACTCGATAGTGAGCAATTGATAAGAATATGTGCATGTAGTGTGAGGTCTAACAAGTGACAAAATATTATTTTTTTATTTTTTTTTCGAAAGAAATAAATAAAAAAAAACAAATAAGCACATAATTACAACTTTCGAATCACCCGTGTGACCGATAAAAAATAAACATAAAGTAAAAGAAATTGTATGCAGGCCCGGTGCCCACACACTGTCATTCTGTTCTGTTTCTGTGCACTGTTCTGTTCCGGGAATGCTCCCAGAAGCGCGCGCATTGGGTTGCCTATGCGGAAGGCGCGCGCGTTAGAGGAAGAAGGGAAGAGGCGCCCGCTTCTGGGTGAGAACCTGCAAATCAGTGGGTTCAAGGGATTGCCTTGACCCTTAATTAAGAAAACTTTCCCTGCAGTAATTGTTAGCACAGAAATATGGAATTGAAGGACAAGAAAGGAGGCGGGCGATTCTGGTAATAAGGGTCGGACGCGCGCGCTTTAGGACAAGAAGTCCGGAGGCGCGCGCTTCCTACCCTTTTTACCAGAATGCCCAGAAAACAGTAATAAGAACACCAAAAGTTAAGAACGCAAGTTTAACCCTCTAAATCATTCCCCAGCGGAGTCGCCACTGTAGATACCCCGGGGAACCACGGCTTGGCTAGAGCGGTGAATTATCCTAGGATGTCTAACTTGTTTTAGATTGTTTAGAGTCGCCACCTATGTTTTTAAAGGAACATAAGAAAAACCTAGAAATAGCCTAATTTATGTACAAAACCAGAGATTCGGGAGAGAAGGGTTCGGGGGTTAGGTGACGGAGTGGGAAGTACTTAAACACCCACTCCGCCCCGCTTACGCGGGTCTTGCTACTATTGGTGTTCTAATATTTACATGTCCTTCAATTAATTAAATAGAAATGTGCTAACAATTGTGATGAGAAGAAAAGGGGAAATAAAGGGGAAATAAAATAGAATTGTTTTATTTATTTAATGATAAAGATTACATGTGCCAAGTAATGTTAAAGAATTACATTAAGAGATGAAGAGAAATTAACATGGTGAATTAAAGTTGAGATTAAAATGTAGGGAGATAACCTTAACTAACTTCAATATGTGAAGTAGTCATGTTGGTCATGTCCCATTAATGGGGATTGCATACATTGACTAGAACATGAATAGAATAAAAAAAAAAAAAGACTTGTACCTTTAGAAAGAAGACTTCAAACTTGGACTTGAAAATGATGTTGTTGTGTAGAGATTTGTGTAGAGTTTCGTTGCGTAAAACTCTTGTTGGGAGAATTTGTGTAGGGAAAAATGATATAGAATTTGTGTAGAGAGAAAGTTCCAAGTCTAAAAAATGAGGTCAAAAAGAAGTCGAGAAGAGCCTTTAAGACTTAACCGTAGCCCCTAGAGTGCCATCATTGATTGCGAGAAAGGTCCACCATTGATTGGGGAAACGAGCACGGGCACACATGACAAGAGGGCTTTTTGACATCCCTTTTGAGGGACTTTGAGGATAGTTTCACACATCTTTCTCGAGCATAGTCCCTAGGGCGTATTGATTGTTAAATGAAGCTAAAGAAGCCCTTGTTCTTGAGTCACATAGCCCATAGGGCGTCACCATTTGTTGAGTAAAGCAAGAGTGACTCATCCTCGTGTGAGGGAATAAACATGAGAAGATATGGCAAGAGCTACTCCATTTCTCGGGAGCCTTTCGGCGTATTTTAGAAGCATATACTTGAAGAAGCCTTGAAAACTGAGACATATGTTGTTGATATTTGTTGCCCAAGCCAATTGACTAGTTATGGATTAGAAAGTTAATTCTGTTATGCAGTTCAGTCCAAAACTAACGGGATCAGTTAGGAACTTAACAGAAGTAACAGAAATTAACAAAAACAAGTTAAATAAAAATACTATGTATGCAATCGGGGTGAGAGGTCCAAGGCGGGGTGTCTACAGATCTATAGTCATCCTTGTCAGTTTGGAAGCTTGCATCTGTGTAACCCCTTACAACAAGATCATCTTCCAAACCTTCATATATCAAGAACGAATCTTTAGTCCTTCTTAAGTACTTAAGAATCGTCTTGACAGCTATCCAGTGACTCTCTACAGGATCTGACTGGTATCTACTCGTCATGCTCAAAGCATAAGAGACATCCGGTCTAGTACATATCATGGCATACATAATGGATCCAATTGCCGAAGCATATGGGATTCCATTCATGCGTTCTCACTCATCAGTTGTCTTAGGACACTGAGTCTTGCTAAGACTTTTACCATATAATACTAGCAGGATACCTCTCTTAGATTTATCCATACAGAATCTTTTAAGAACCTTGTCAATGTATGTACTTTGACTTAAACCAATCATTCTTTTAGATCTATCATGATAGATCTTAATTCCAAGGATGTATGCGGCTTTACCCATATCTTTCATTGAGAAACATTTTCCTAACCAAGTCTTTACAGACTGAAGTGCAGGAACATCGTTTCCAATGATTAATATGCCATCAACATATAGCACTAGAAATAGCACTACGCTCCCACTAATTTTTTTGTATACACAAGGTTCATCTTCGTTCTTCATGAAACCAAACTCTTTGACCGATTCATCAAATCAAAGATTCCAACTCCTTGAGGCTTATTTCAATCCATAGATGGATTTCTGCAATTTGCATACCTTATTAGAATTTTCTAGATTTACAAAACCTTTAGGTTGTGTCATATACACATCCTCAAGTAAATTCCCATTAAAGAACGCTGTTTTGACATCCATTTTCCATATCTCATAGTTATAATATGCGGCTATGGAGATTAAAATTCTTATAGACTTGATCATTGCTACGGGTGAAAAAGTTTCATCATAGTCAATACCATGAATCTGCCTATAACCTTTCGCTACAAGCCTAGATTTATAATTATGTACCTTTCCATCCATGTCAGTTTTCTATTTGAAAACCCATTTGCATCCTATGGTTTTTACACCTTCGGGTGCATCTATCAAGTTCCAAACTTGATTATCATACATGAATTGGATTTCGGATTCCATAGCTCAAAGCCATTTATCCGAGTCAGGAGAATTCATCGCTTCTTGGTAGGAAGTAGGTTCATCAGTCTCAATGATTTCTACTTCATTACTATCCGTCATGAGAAATCCATATCTCTCGAGTTCGGATCGTAACCTACTAGATCTGCGATGAGTTTGTGTATCTTGAACGGGTTCCATAACTCCTTGTGAAACTTGTTCAGATTCCACCATCGGTTCAATGTTACTTTCAGGTTCTCGTATGACAATGTTCTTGGCAATACTTAGTCTTATTGGAAGACTAATGAGCAAGAATACATGATTAGGATTCCATATGCTTCGGCAATTGGATCTATCATGTATGTCATATTATGTACTTAGATGGGATAACTCCTATACTTGGAGTACGATGAGAACAAACTAATCATATCCTAGTGAAAGTCACTAGATAGTGGTCAAGAATATCCTTATGTACTTGAGAAGAACTAAGGATGCATTCTTGATGGTTGTTGGCATGGGAGATGATCTAGTAAATGGTTACATAGATGCATGCTTCCACATCGACAAGTATAATTAAAAATCGCAGTATGGACATATGTTTAAAGTAAGTGCTATTAGTTGGAATAGTTCCAAGCAAATACACTATAAACAATTCTATGAATAAAATTGAGTATTTAGTTACAAGAGTTGTAACTAAGGGAGTTGTTTGAATATAGATGTTATTAGTAAAACTAGAAATAGTTTCTAGTACTACTAATCCTATGGACCTTTGTTATGAAATAATGGTTATTTCATAAGCTAAGGTGCCAAGGACTCATCTATGATCCAAACACACACTTTGACGTTTCCATATCTACGAGAATCGTTGATATGGGAGATGTCAAAATATGCAAAATACCTTATGATGATAACAAGGATAATCTTCCTACATAAGATTCTCCACATGCTGTTATGATGGTCATAAGCTAAGCTCAATGGTATTGGATTCGTGTTGATTGGGCCTAGTGCAAGTGGGAGATTGTTGGAGATTATGCCTTAGGCACTTGAGAAAGGCCTTGTGTTACATCATGTTCTCATTTGTTATGGGGATAACAACCTGGATTATTATATGGTTTTGCATGTTTCTTGTAATAATCCCCGTCCTTAGTACTTATGAAGAACTGGTATAAGTTTAATCGATGATCATATGATGGTCATGTGTATGCGATACAAATTAAACTTATGGGTACTTGTTGGTGAACAAGTACTGGACATGACCGACTATGAGATTTATGTCATGGTCAAATGTCATAATTAAATATCATATAGTTATATCATTTGATATCCTTAGACCTGAGATTATCATGGTCTTCCACATGATGAACATTATGTTTGACATAGTCAACCGCTACCCTTAACCAGGTAGTCATAAAGGATATGATTGGCATAATCGGATTCCTGTAGGGAAGAATGATAAGTCAAGATGGAATTTGTCCCTCCCTCAAGAGAGATATCTGCTTAGGCCACTCGAAGAGTGTGATTGATGAAATGCGTAGCCACGCTCAAATGAATTGATGTGATCAATGTCATTTGCTCATATCAATCTACTCAGGATCGAGAAAGCATTGAACGATATAAGTTGACGTGGACTTTGACTTACGTTCAATATGATATCGCGTGACAAAAGGATTGTGATATGTTTTATGAGGATAAACGAACTTCGTTAAGTTATATTAATTGGGTAGTCATGATGGCTTGCTAGAGTCCGCTCAAGATTATGAGTTTGACCTTGGTTTGAATCATTGCCAACTTAATATAATCCTATGGGGTCACACACAAAAGAACAAATTAAAGAAAATGGTAAAATTGGAATTGCGTAAAAGAGCGTAAAATCGGATTGCAAGGAAAATCAGAAAAGTGGAAAAAGGACACATGGTCCGACTGGACCCATATGGTGCCCCGGCCGGACCTCCTTTGTTCTGGGTTTCTGACTTCCTGTTCGGAGGTTTGACGGGTTTTTGGCCTATTTCTCCTAAAGGGTATAGGTTAAATAAGCATAAAAACCTCTCTCTTTGCCCTAGTCCATATGGTATTGAATGAGAGTAACCTAATTGATATTGTATCATTATTGGTAGCCTCCATGTGTTTGAGAAACACATTCTTGAGTTTAGATTGTGAATCAAAAAGCTCAAGAACACCAATAAATTCATATAGCCTTTGAAGATTAGAAAATCGTGTTTTCTAATGGGTCTAGCAATCCAGATCTAGAATGGTTCTAGATATTAGTTCGCGTGTGGATAAACATAGAGGGTTCTTGCTTTAGCATCTCAAGTTCGTGTTCATGTGATCGTGATCCAAAGAACGCAAAGAACAAGGAGATCAAATCTAAAGCTTGAAGACTTGAAGATTTGAAGACCGAAAATATTAAACGCACAAAAATGGTTAGTATTTTAAATTCATCTTGCTATTAATTTAATCAACATGAATGGATCCATGGGCTCATGGGTTTTGTTGATTTTTTGCCATCTTCCGCTGCACATGGACCCTCAAAACCCAACAAAGCACGCCCTCCAGGACCTTATTGATAGAGAAGCTATCCCAAAGCCTCCCCCAAAGGCTTCATGTTCGAAGATGTTATCTTAGGGGCTCACCGATCCCCAAGGAAGGTGTTCCCTTTTTTGCCAGATGACCGCAGTGGACCGACGCGAGAAAATATTCCTTTTTGCTAATGATGGAAGCTTACTGACTAGAGGGATTATGTCTCCTTTTGTTGTGAATAGGTCACACCGCCCAAACTCTAATCCTTTTTTATCTCGGGCCCATTCTAAAAAATGCTCACTCTTTCTTTTGTTTTCCAAATCAAAACATGCGTGTCATCTTTTGTACAAATTTTAGTTGCTTGCTTGTCTTGTAAAATATGTTTTCAGTTAATGAACTCGCCTTATAATCAAGTGCTTCTCAATCGCGAAAAAGATTAATCTCACTTTATTAAAAGCTAATAATAAAAATGAACTAATTTTAGACTGTGATTAATTGAGATGAGAACTAGATCTACGAAGGCGATCATCGAAGTCCATGAAGGTGATAAACAAAGTTCACGCAGGCGATCAATGGAGTCCACCAAAGCATTCAATCAACCAAGATTCCAAAGGCAATCTGACGCGATTCCAAGGTGGCCATCCTAGTACCAGGAACGAGAAATCATCGTGGTTATAATGCAAGTGTTGTTTTAATGTACCATGTGTTGTAAATTTGTATTATGTTCTGCATTTTTATTTTATTTTCAAACATCATGCATTGTAAAATTCCAAATGTTGTGAGTTTATGCTTTACATTTTTTTTTATGTTCGATGTATTGCAAAAAAAAAAAAAAAATGAGTGAAAAAAGGAGAGGCTGTTAAAAAAAACAATAAATAAATAAAATAAATGAGTGAGTGAAAAAAGGAGAGGGTGTAAAAAAAGTGAGTGCAAAAAAGGAGAGGTTGAAAAAAAAAAAAAAAAAAAAAAAAAGGAGTGCAAAAAAGGAGAGGGTATGAAAAAAAAAAGAAAAAAAAAGAAAAAAAGGAGATGTGGATACTTTATTTTGCTTCCTTCTCGTACATTATTTTGTTCTTTGTACGAATTACGTGTATCTTACATAATTACTCTCGACCCCATCGAGCAACCACCATCAACGACAGCAACTGGTGACTCTCGCTAGAGACCTCATGCTCTCAAGCCGGCCTCTTACACCGAGAGGTTAAAAACCCTTGCCCTCAGAAAATTTGAGAGTTAAACATTTTCCCTTAACAAACCAACCTCTCAATTTTAGAGGTTAGAGACCAAAAGTCAGATAGCCTCCAAAGACTCCATCGAGATCGAAAACGATGACAACGGCATAAACAATGATGACAAGGACCTCCCACCCATAAGGTCGACAGGCGGTGCTAATTATGACAGTGTTTGATGGTGTTCTCATCTCGATTTGTCACGGTCTAATTTGAGTCCAAATAAATTACTTGCATTTCTGAAATTGAAATTAATCTGACTGCGAAAGCCCATTTGATTTCGAAGCACTTGACCATTAACGCGAATTCTAATCTCGAGTCATTGATTTCAAAATGTGAGCAATTTCCTCGAGTCTAGGGGCTTCCCCCTACTCTCTTCCTCCCGTTAATCTTTTTTTCGCAAACACAATGTCAATGATCCCGCGGGATCTTTCTTTGCTTTCCCAAAACACTGGCCTTGTGACTTCCCCAGTCAATTCCTGTAATTTGTCATAGCAAGGGAGACAAAGGAATGTGATCCTCTGACTCTCAAAATTCAAAATCAGCAAAGTATGCTCAAATGAATGAATATGAACTGGGGCTGCGTGTCAGATTTTAGAAATGAAAGATTGGTTTCCCAATAATGCAAAACAGTTTGGAGGTAGGACAACTCTCACAGACAGTTGATCCTTTGAAGTTTTAACATCAAGAATCATCAGAATTTTGAGACAACCCTCCTAGACAGCTAGGTCCCTCTCAAGAGAATCATCAGACTAAAGTTCTTTAGTTCCACAGTTCGGATCATAAGCCACGAAGCTCAATCATCGACAATACTGGAGGTTGTGCATACTGAACAACTCTCAATGGCAGTTGATTCCATCATCAGAGCATCGAATGCAAAGGTGACTATCACAATGTGTGAGTTACTCCCAGCAGTGAAACATTAAAGCCATGACAACTCTCAACGATAGTTAAGGCTCAAGGAAGTAGGAGTATCAATTCATGAAACGGCTTCAAATTAATGACACGTACGGGAGTCATTTTGAGATGGCGGTAGGGATTTCACATGGAAAGGGACAAGAACTTATGACCGCTCTTATAAACAGCGAGGTCCTCAGAAAATGAGTCATCAAATGTGGGGCTGATCCTTAAGAAGATGGGGCTTTCGTAATTGAAAAGTTGAGGGTGATATTTGAAAGGGCACTGGGCTTCTACAACAAACATCTGGGGCTGATCAAAGAAATCCACCAGGAGAGACACCATCGAGTAAACTTGATCAAATGGGTGTAGGGAATTAATCTTTTGAGTACTCGCGCTAGGCTTTCATTCCCGCTCCACCATATATCTCGCCGTAACACTCATCTCTTACAAAAAGTTCTCGAAAATAAATATCAAAATTTAATTCATTCATTGATTCTCCCTCTTTACACATACACACTCCTTAGACTTTTGTGCTTCCAGTCATAACGCGTAAGGGTTGAAATGCAAGCAATGCACGCGTGTCAAAAAAAATGATAAATGATAAAAAAACATGTTTTCCATTTTAAAAGAAAAAGAAAGAAAAAGAAAAAAAGAAAAAAAATGAGGTTCGAAGTTCAAATTCAAATTGCAAAAGAATCCCTCATTTGAAGTTCGTCAAAGCGAGAAGTTCTCAAAGTGATGTGTTCTTTATCTCTCTATCTCTAAATCATGATGTTTTGTATGCACGTGTTTGACACACTTTTTGCGCATGAATGCCACGATATCACTTGTATATTTCATACTTGTGAAGTTTTTTGCAGGAATGTTTTCAACACCCGCAACATCTTATCTACATGGGAACTCTACTCGTTTCATTCCACTCACCAAGGATTCCATCAAGATGTTTTTGCTTAGGGAATTCAGTTTCTCGATGCTCCAAACTCCAATCAAAATGTGTTTTTTGAGTTTTTCACAAACTCGAACTACGTGACTGGTCTGATTCCCGAAAGGGATACGTAGGTGTGAGCGCGCGCCCCTCCCCCGGTGCCTGCACTTCTCGGTTCGGTTGGTAAGGGCTTGGTTATTGCTCGTTTGTTGTGAGTCGCCACAATGTTTAACGGAACACGAACCGTGAAATCTGGATTCGGGGGTTAAGTTATGAATTAGGAAGGTCAAGGAGCACCCAATTCAGCCAATCTAGGATTGGTCTTGCTAAGAAATCATCATCGTTGCCTCAAAATCATGCAAAATATGCGCAAAAGAAACCAAATAAATAATTTCTCATTTATTTGGGATGTTGGATCATGTTATTTAAGACCATCTCCATGAATTGGAGAGGCTCTAGGCTGATCCTTTAATGGAATCACACTACTTCAAAGCAAAGAAGGAGATGAGAAGAGAAGAAAACAAGGGAGTTACCTAAGCATTCTTCAAGAATCCTATGGATGGCCTTGACTAAAGGCCTGTATGATCCAAAGAACTTGGCTTGACTTGAGTTATGATCTTCTAAATTTCATCGGTAGGAGGAGGAGGCTGATTATGAGAGCCTTCTTCAGAGATTTCGAGAGTGTAGGGTTTTAGGAGACCTTTACGAGTTGACCATTAGTCATTCTAGACAAGAACAACTATATTTATAGGGGTTTATGACTTTAGGGTTAAGCCAAAGGGTTTAATTTGGATGGAAATCAAAGACTTGATTTCCAAGGAGGTTTATTTGGACTCTCTGATCGTCCTTTCCAACTTTCCCGAATTAAGGAGTCTTTGCCAAGAAACGAGGTTGAGATCAACAAGGAAACTGCTGAAGCTCGACTGTCAAAGGGGGATGTCTCGTACGAGACATATGACATGCCCCAAGTCCCGGGATTCCCTTATAGAACCTCGAACCTGGTGCGCGTAACTAACAAGAAACAAGAAACTAACGGGAAACAGGAACAATACCTGTTAAATACAAAACTGACATGATATATATACTCAAGAGTAGGGAGCTAAGATAGCTCACATGAGTTCTAGACCAAGAAAATTAAAACCAAACAAGGTTACATACAGCGGAAGACATGCCTAGCAAATAAGCTGGCATCAAGAACTGTCTAGGGACAACAAATACTACCCCAATACAAGCCCAGAGTTTATTAACTCATTCAAGATCGTCCTTACCAAAATATAAAAGGACACTAACTTCGAACAAGAATATCCTGCTGAGTAAATTCCCAGCTAAGTCGAGCCTCACTGCGTACTATCCCCTGCTTTCCTGAGGGGGAAACAATTAAACAAATAAAGGGTGAGATAAATCTCAGTAAGCTATTAACATGCAACTATATGTCATGTTATCATGCAATACAAGTAGATACTAAAGTAATCATATATCAAGTATCATCAAGTAACAAGTATAGGAGAGGCTAAGCCAACCCAACAAGTAATCAAGCTCAAGAAAGGTTCAGGTAACAAGTAGTCAAGTAGTGTGAGAGGCTAGACCAACTCACCAAGATGCACATAGGCCTATCACGCATTTTTACCTGAATCCTTCCTTATTCCTCCCAAGAATACCATTTGTTGTCGATGCTTTTCTAGCTGAGGACAACCAAGAACAAGAACAAGAGACTGCTGTGCAGTATATAAGAAGACCTGGTAACCAGTGTCATCCACAAGAACAAGATCCACGAGGTGTTCAAGACAAGAGTTTAGCATTCACTTAGGTCAGGCTTATTGCTCCAACCAAGGAAGCTATGCCCTTACTATGGCCGGTAGTAAGGGGTCAGGTGGAAATACATAGGGACCCAATTGTCACTTAAGCCCCAGCTCTCGCGACAAGCGTGAACCTATATATTTTCGAACAAGCAAGGAGAACCAGCTGGACTCACACAAGAATGCACAAGTAGATGTTTACTTGAACTACGAGAATAGAACTAAGTCCCATATTAGTGGACCAGTCTTTATGCACCATGTAATCATGTATCATGTGCTCACGAGAATATGCACCATGTAGTCATGTATCATGTGCTCACGAGAATATGCACCATGTAGTCATGTATCATGTGCTCACGAGAATATAAGTACACGTACTCAATTATTGCGAATACCAATCAAGTTCAACTATGGCACGTAAGTGTCCATGTAACACGATCAATCCAAGTTAGGGTTTATTAATAACAGACCTCAATCACGTAGTAGGGTATATCACTTAGTCACATGCCAAGTTTGCACGTACCTATTTATATCACGTTTAACACATTAAAGTGTCTATCACGATACCCTTACTATCAAGTAGAGCCCAATACCTTAGACTCTAAACACGTAGTAGAATAGGTCACATTGTACCTAGACACAGTCACACTTCACGTATATGTATTGTTAATAATCGAATACATTTTCTACCACATATTGTGTTCTATAACCATTCTTATTAATTTAAATCGTAGTATTCACGATTATATGAATGATCTTCATATTACACTAGTCCTTATTTTCTTTAGGAACTCATTTCAAGACAATATATCTTCTTTATATTTTATATACTTCATTGAGTATATACATGATTAAAAACTAAATCATTTACACTTTAGTGCTTATTTATAGCACTTCCAATATACACGTATTAAGTTCAAGTATGTAGTAGAGTTAATCATTCTCTATCTAGTTCCATAACCCAATTCTTTGGTTATTCATACCATGTACCAATCAATCAAGAAGCCACATTCTATCAAGTAAATATATGCAAGATTTTCATATACACATCAAGACTCTTTCAAGTTTATTACCATATACATATATTGGTGTCAAGGCACGTACAAGATTTTATAATCTTATATTCAAATCTTACTCCAATTATTTGGATGTTCAAGTCATGTACAAGATTTTATTGTCTTATACTTCAAGTTACTGTCTTAACTTAAGACATTCAAGACATTCAAGACATTCAGGACATATACAAGATTTTATCATCTTATATCCAAGTTCTCAATCCATTTCTTTGGATGGTTAAACATGTACAAGAGTTAAACATCTTATACTTCAAGTTCAAGCTAGGAAGACGAATTATACATCTTTCACGTATTATTTTCCAAATCCTTTTCTTAGGACATTCAAGCTCAAGACATTAGTTGGTGCCCCTAAGGTACACAAACATTAACTTCAAGACACATAAAAGAGTTACTACTCTTATACTCAAGTTATCATTTAATTATGATTCAAGTCCACCTTTCATTTATTCATAAAGGGACTATTTTTCAGTACTAGAGTGTTCTACAACACTCATCTAGGCCATCTAGGGTAGTACCCTAAACCTAGACCAAGAATACTTCGAGTTCAAATTAAGTAAATGAGCTATACTACTCATACTTACAAGTTCATAATCCCTACATAGGATATTCGAGCTCAAGACACTAATTTGGTGCCCTCTAGGTGCACAAACATAGGTTCCAAGACAAGCATAACACATAAGTGCTTAGTCATAGCACTTTCAAGACATATAAAAGAGTTCTTCCTTTTATACTCAAGTTCTCATTTCAATTTAATGAGTAATCATGTTCAAGACTCACTTCTGATACCCCTAAGGTGTCACAACACTTGCTAGGACATCTTATCTTAAGGCTATATGCCTTAGGAGGGATAAGTTTTCAATTTAATTTAGATTTAAAACACTTTAGTTGAAACAGGGGACCGGGCGGGCGCTCAAGGAGGACCGGGCGGGCGCTCATCCAAACATTTCAGAAACCCAAATATTCTGGCCAAAAGGGCGGGCGCCTGGTCACTAACCGGGCGGGCGCCTGGTCCAATTTTTAGCAAACACCAATTTCTTTCCCAAGCTTAGAAATCCCCGTCCCAAGCGTAGGAGTAACTTTTACTAACTCTTAGGCAATACCCAAAACATTATTTCAGGCTCAATTCATTTCTTTTACCGTCCCACAAATAATAGGACAATTTCCTTTTATTCTAATTTAATATTTCACCGTCCCCAAAAGTATAAGTACAATTTTATAATATACTACTATAAACATTTAGGGATACTTCCATTCATTTCCCCGTACCACAAATAATGGTACAATTTTTCTAATAATATTTAAATCAAGTTACTATTTTACCGTCTCACGAATATGAGTATAATTTTCCTACTAATCTTTTCACAACCCAGGAGGTTAACCCATTTGAAACACTTTTTCAAGTTTCATTCGTACGCAGTATATTTATACTCCCTTCGTCCCAAAATTACAAGTATCACAAAAATTGCTCAAAACACAATTTTAACAAGAACAAGTATCGGGAATAACATATATGCATGTTATTACAAGTAAGGGGGAGTCAATAGCTTACCTAGTCCGAAATCAAGTTGACCCAAATTAATTTCTGTTCGACAGGAAACGCTCTATTCAACGCCACGAATATTTATCCGGGACCAGAATCACGAACGGAGGGATAATTAAGCTCGAGGAGTCAAGAATAGGAAGAATCCTAACTTAGCTTTTAAGAACCAGAGAGAGTGTACGAGAAAGTTTGAGAAAATAAGCTTTCTCAAAGAAAGCAACAACTTGATATACATGGAACTTTCCGAAAATGCCCCCTAGGCCCCTCAAGTTTCACTTTTAACAAAAAGGCCCCTAAACTTTCAACTTTGACATTTAACCACCTTAATTTTCTAAAGTAGTTAAATAATTAACTCAAATAAAATAGCATATAAATATGCTAGTCAAGAATTTAACAAGCATGTCAAGAATTTAACAAATAAGTCAAATATTTAACGAGATTAAGGATGGGCGTTAAAACATCAATGTCTCATACGAGGCATATTTGTGCTGGAATCACTTTTATGCCGTTTTGCAGTAGTTTTGATGTTCGTTTTAGTCCCTGACTAACGGATTCAGTTAGAAGCTTAACGAAACATGTCCAACTTAACGAGTTTCAACCCAAATCAAAGGCGAGACACAAAAGTAGTGTGATTATGAATGAGCGTTTAAAATGGGGTGTCTACAGAGCCCCTCGGCGACGATACTTATGAATGAAGTAACGTCGTCGATAGAAAAGGCACCATTTAGAAATTTGGGTATGGTCGTGCTAGAAGCCTATGTATTCCTCGGAAGGAAATCAGACCAAACGTAGTTCGACTCCAAAACACACAAAAACAGAGGCTTGAGGTATTTTGAAAATCTTTTTTGAAAATAATACTGCAGTAAGTAAAGTTTAGAGTTTAGAGAGTAACCCATACTGAGGAATTAATGTCATTGACTCAATTCTGAATATACCCTTTGTTGAAGATGAACCGTCTCCAGTTGCAATCCATATTGAGGAATAAATCTCTTTGACCCAATTCTGAATATGCCCTGTTGATGATGACGAACCGTCTTCGATTTGGAGACACCAATTACTCGGACCTTTCTTCTCCTTTCAATGAGACTGCCTTTCTATTGAAACTGTTGCAAATCCTATGTTATTAACTTATGTCTTGATAATAATTATAGGATTCTGGTTTTGGAGACGCCAATTACTCGGACCTTGCTTCTCCTTCGAACGAGCTTTCTCTCCCATTGAAAAAATGAATCCTATGCCATTAACTTACGTCTTGATGACAATTATGGGACTCTGAGGGGTGTGAATCCTATGTTATTAGCGTACGCCTCGATAACAATTGTGGGATCACTGGATATGGAGACACCAATTACTCGGACCTTGCTTCTCCTTCCGACGAGACTGCCTTTCCGTTGGAAAAGTGAATCCTATGCCATTAACTTACGTCTTGATAACAATTATGGGATTCTAAAATGGTGGGGATCTTGTGTTACCTTCCGACGAGACTGCCTTTCCGTTGGAAAAGTGAATCCTATGCCATTAACATACATCTTGGTAATAGTTGTGGGATTCCCGGTTTTGTAAATCGTGTGCCACTAACATACGTCTCGATGACAGTCATTGGATTTAAAGTTTCGCTGATGCAGATTTTGTTGCTCACCCATGATCTTGGATGTGCGGTGAGAATAAATTCGTACTGAGAAACAACTTCATTTGTTCCAATTTTGAAAATATTCATTTGCTGACGACTCAATGTTCTATCTTGAACCGGGTTCAGATTTGACCTCTTAGTCAAAAGCAGGTATTTTATGACATTTCTGTTAAAACCAGGGCTTTTCTGATATTTCTGTTAAAAGCAGGGCTTTTCTGGAATTTCTCAAGAAAACAGGGTTTTCTGAAGGTTTTCTGAGGATTCCTCGTACGAGGGATAGATGTCTCGTACGAGTCATCTCTGATTTTGCGCAGAACAGGCGTATATCAGGCGCTGAAAGTGAATTCAAAATCACTTTTCTTATTTTGTTTTCAAGAGTTTTCAACCCTAGGCGATTTCTTCCTCCAAAAATCTCCATTTTCACTAACTTCTAGTGATTCCCAACCCTTTGTAATGGCCGGTGTTAATCGATCCCACAAAGAACACCTCTTTGGTAGGCATATGAAGGGGAAGATGTGTGAGACGGATGAGTTGTGCCCGTTCCCTGAGGATCATGTTTCTCACGCCGTTCGGACTAAGAGGATAAGGATCTCTTCCTTCTACTGAGCTTTCATGTCAATGTCGTTGTCGCATATCTCAACCTTATGCTTTCGCAGTCAATTTTGTCAACTTTTTATCAATTTTTTCGCCTAGAATTATCGCTGCTATGTCATGCATGGCTGACTTTTTGCCGGAATTACATCCTCGTCGATGTCGATAATCATTGTAGTATAGTAGTACATGATTTTGACTTTTTTTCTCAGCAATTCTGTGATTTTTCAGGTAAAATGCTTTAAATGAGGATTTTACCGCTTTTCTGATATTCGTCTCTTTTGTCTTTGTTTCTTGCAGTCATTATGGTTATTAACAACTGCAGGGGAAGAATGCGGGCGGTTTTCGAGAGGTGGGCATCTATAAATGTTGAGTTGAAAGACGAGATTGAGAATATGGGGCTCACGCCTTTCTTTAACAGCTTGGTGGGTGAGAGGAAGAACACCCATGTGCTCCAGGTTATCAGGGAGCGTTGGTGGGATAGCACCCATACCCTACATATGCGGTGGGGCGAGGTTACCATGACTCCCACTGATTTTCATGCCAGTACAGGGCTGTCTATTACTGGCGAGCCGATCGAGGTGGATACCGATTTCCTTTCTAGTGGTGATGATATGAGGCACCTTTTAGGCTTCTCTGTGCGCACCTCAGGCAGGGTTGTCCCTCTCAAGGCTTTGAGGGATAAGGTGGATGCTTATGTTACTATTAATGCTGGTTAGATGGGATCCGTTAACACCTGCATTGTAGCTGTCCGTGGCTTCCTGTAGTGGGCCTTCTCTGAGACGCTATTCGCCAATCATGCATTGACTGCCTTGTTTACTTTATTGAGCTTCCTGAGGGACATGTAGCATGTCACGGATGCCAGTTGGGGTTTAGCTGTCTTGGCCCACTGTTACGTGGCCATGGATGAGAGTTCGCGAGATCGTGAGAACGCTGGCTTAGGTGGCTACTGCCATGCTTGGGAGGTATAATGCTCATTCTCTGCAGAATTCCTCTTGTTATTTCAGCCCCAGTTTACTTTCAGTCTCGGTAGCATACTCATTTTATATGTTGACATTTTCTATGCTTCTTCCATTTGCAGGCTTGGGGTTATGCCATGTTGAGACTCTTCAACTTTGACCTCCGGGATAATGCTGCCATGCCTCTGGACACATTGAAGTGGCGTACGGACAACAGGATACCCATGATGAGCAGGCAGAGGGGGTAGATTTGCCTATAGAGCAGATAAGTTGGTATCTTGACGAGCAGACCGTCGTTCCTGACGTCGACACTGCTCTCTTCCCTTGGAGGATCTTGGAGATTCATCAAACTTACGGAAATGTGGGCCTGAGGTTACTGATGATTGTCCTTGGTGGGGGATGCTTCTATTTGGGAGAGCGGGTCTCTCGTCAGGATAATGGTGGTAGGTTAGATCTCATCGTCCCTCTGGATCCACCGGCTTACATGTTTAACTCTTATGCCATTGAGGACGAGGAGAGAGAGGACCTCATCATTGGTCAAGTCGCCTTTGACCATATGCATCTCGAGCCTGACTATCAGGACTTTCTTGCTCGCCTCATGCCTCGGTTGATTCTGGAGGGTGACCAGGATCATGCTCAGGGGGTTGCTCACGTCCCTTTCTGTTCGCAGCTCGGACCGGCTTCTTTTACTTACAGCATGGCTGAGGGGATAAAGAGCATCGAGGACGTTGCCGCCGAGTACGATATGCATGAGGGACTCGTACCTCCCACTGATACGACTATGGTACGATTTATGACCTTTCTATCTTAGTACACTGCGAGTAGTTGGTCACATTCTTTCTCAATGTGCATGCCATTGTGGGATATCATCTCATGAGGTACCCCGTATCAGCATATGATGTTGGCTTTAATGAATTCAGCCACTTTCTTGGCGTTTAGGACATTATAGGATTGGGATTCGATCTACTTGGTGAAGTAATCTACGGCGACCAATACGAATGAGTTCCCATTGTGACCTATCGATGAGACTTTGCCAATGACATCTATCCCCCATATAGAAAATGGCCAAGGGGATGTCATGGGGTACAACACAGACGATGGTGCGTGTTGCAAGTTAGCATGTATCTGACACTTGTGGCATTTCTTAACTATGTCGGTGCAGTCGGCTTCCATCGTAGCCCAATAATACCCTAGTCGGATAATTTTCTTTGCTAGCATGTTGCCACTCATGTGGGTTCCACAGACTCCTTGATGGAATTGGTCCATAACTTCTATGGCTTTGTGCTCATCGGCACAGTGTAGACACTGCTTGTGATGCTTCTTGTAGAGGCGGTCACCTATAATCACGAATTGGGCAGCGAATCTTTTAAGAGATATCTTTGCCTTAGGTGATGCGTCTGATTGGAATGTTCCATCTAGGAGGAAATGCCCTACATCGTAATACCATGGTTTATCATCTAAGGTATTCACAGAAACAAAGTCACACGGCTCTTTGTAGTCATGCAGGTCTATGATCGAGTGATAATCGGGAGTCGTTTGTCTCGCGACTTTGAAGGTTTTGACCTTAGTCCATTCAGGAATCTCTATAAGTGATGCTAGCATGGCTAGTGAATCTGCTAAGAGGTTCTTATCTCTAGGTAGATAGCAGAAGGTGAATTCTTTGAACTATTTGACCAAGTCTTGGAGATGGTCGTTATATTTCTGAAGTGTAGGATCTTGTATCTTCCACTTTTTAAGTGACTGGTAGATTATGAGTTGTGAATCTTCGTACACCTCTAGTTTGGTCACATTTCATTCTAAGGCTGCTCCAAGCCCCACTATGCAAGCTTCATACTCGGCAATGTTGTTAGTGGCCTCAAAGTCAAGGTGAATTACGAGTGGAGTGTATAAATCTGAGGGATCCACTAGTAACATGCCAATACCATATCCCCGTTTATTGGCCGCGCCATCAAAAAATAATTGCCACTTATTTTCTTCTATTGCCATGATGTCCTCATCTGGGAATCATTGGTCTTCCCCCTTCGCTTCATCACATGGAAATTCGGCTAAATGATCTGTGAAGAATCTTCCTCTCACAGATTTCTGTGTGATGTAAGTGATATCATACCCTGCGAGCATAAAGTACCACTTGGCTATCCTAGAGGAGATGTGTGATTTCTCGAAGATATACTTCATCAGGTCCATTCAGGCAATCAGTTGTACAGGAAACGATTCCATATACGGTTTGAGTCTCTCAGCCACCCATGCCAGTGCGGAACACGACTTTTTCTAATGCAGAGTAGTTCAATTCAGCCCCTTGAAAGCGACGACTGACAAAGTATATGGCATTCTCTCTCTTCGAGTCGGGTTGCTCTTGTGCTAGCATAGCCCCTAGTGCAGCGTCATTGATTATAAGGTACAAGGTCAACGGCATACATGAGGGTTGACCAAGTACTCTTTGACCCTCTCGAAGGCTTCTTGGTACTCTTCGGTCCATTCTAGGGATGCATTTTTCTTGAGGAGTTAGAAGATAGGTTCGCACATCATCATAAGCTGATTAATGAAACGACTGATGTACTGAAGGCGACCCATAAATCCCTTGACTTCTTTCTGCGTCTTAGGTGGAGGCATGTCAATAATAGCCTTAATCTTAGCGGGGTCATCTTCTATACCACGCTCGGTGACCATGTACACAAGGACTATTCCTATCACTACCCCAAATGTGCACTTGGCAGGATTAAGTCTCATCTTATGGTGTCTCAGTCGTTCGAATAACTTTCTGAGGTCGATGAAGTGCTGCCCATCAGATCCTTTAGAGTGTATGATCATGTCATCCACGTATACCTCCATTTCTTTATGTACCATGTCGTGGAACAACGCAGTTACAGCTCTCTGGTAAGTGGCTCCAGCATTTTCCATTCCAAATGGCATGACCGTATAACAGAATGTCCCCCATGGTGTGGTGAATGCCGTTTTGTGTTGATCCTCCTCGGCCATGAGAATTTGGTTGTACCTAGGGAATCCGTCCACAAATGAGCGGACTTCATATTTTGCGGTATTGTCAACCAGCATGTCTATGTTCGGAAGAGGAAAGTCGTCTTTCAGAGAAGCCCTGTTAAGATCACAGAAATCTACACAGACACGGACCTTTCCGTTAGCTTTGGAGACTTGCACAGTATTAGCCAACCAGGTTGGATACTCTATCACCTTGATGAACCTGACACTCAAAAGTTTCTCTATCTCTTGTTTGACCTGTACCGACCACTCGGGTTTAATTCTGCGGAGTTTCTGCTTGATTAGCCTTGAATCGGGGAGCAGCGATATCTTATGCTCAACAATTGAATTGCATAGCCCCAGCATATCTTAGTAGGATCATGCGAACACATCTACGAATTCTCGGAGAAGCGCTATAAGGGCTTGTCGGTCTTCCCCCTTGAAAAAACTGCCGATCTTGGTCTCTTTCGGATCATCATCCGTCCCTAGATTAACTGTTTGCATTTCTTCGGCATCAATAGGACTATTTCCACCACGATGACCTACTTGCTTACTAATTTCTTTTAAGATTTTTTCGTTTTCTTGATCTATCTCGTCGTATGACTCATTATTATCTAATTCGTTGGAGTTATTAGTTAATTCATCAATTAAGATGCTTGCAATCTCAGGATACTCGGAAAGATCTATTTTTTCATTAAGAAAGTAGGGGAATACATGTCCCACGATGGCATCCAAGTCCTCTTGGGTGAGCTCATCAGTAGCGGTATCTGATTCTAAAGTGAGGGTTACAAATTTTCTTGCCCTTTGGGGATGGGGAGTGCATCTTAACTCCTTGATTAGGAAGTCGCTTGCTATGGGTCCCCCCGTTGTATACCAGTTCTGGATAGGCTCGTCACTTTTCTTGATGTGCTTGGTGTAGTCTTGTTCCGGAGCGTCCCCCTTGTCTATGGAATTGATCTGAGTGTCCTCTAGCTTGCAAAGGTTGAGAAATTGGCGCAGTAGGTCTTCTCCAAACACAAATTCCCACTCACTGCATGCTTCGGCCTTGGTACCTCCTAATTCTCGAGGTAGCCACGAGAATTGTATCGGTCCTTTTTTAAGTGAGTACGGATCACAGTCACTGAAGATTTCAAAGCCCGGTTGGCGCTTCCCTTTATAGGCAATCCATGGTTCAAGGAACATGAAATATGGCAAGTTTTCCCCCTCGCTTACAAAATACCCATTCAGAGTCTTTCGAGGGTGGTGCCATTGGGACAACGTATGAAGTCCAATCCCTTTCTTTCTCGGGGATGTTCTTGAGTGGTGACTCGTATCCTAGGCCGTATTCAGATGGATATAGAACGACATGTGGTGGTTCTTTTATTCCTTGTAAGTTCTTGCCAAGTCCTAGACCGGGGAAGTATCCTCCTTTTATCATCATATTTAGCACAGGGCGTGTTCCAGAGAAAGGAATTGCCTTTGAGTAGTCATTCTCGTTGTACACTTCTACCATCTCTACGCTACTTTCCTTTTGGATTTCGAATCCATTAAAGAGGTGGTCGGCCACCTCATGCTGATTCTCTAAAATTGGACTAGCGGTGATCAGTTCCCCGAGTACTATGACTATTGTGTCATTGTGCTTAAACTTGACACATTGGTGGAGAGTGGATGGTACTCCTCCAGTTTGATGTAGCCATGGACGCCCTAAGAGAAGATTGAAGGAAGAAGGGATGTCAATAACTTGGAATTCTGCCCTCGTGGTTATCTTTCCCACCACTACTGTTAGAGTGATCGCCCTCATAGGTGAACGTGCGGTGCAGTCAAACCCTCGGACGGTAAGAGTTGACGGTTTTAGATCCCTTGAGGTAAGGCCAAGCATCACCATGACTTTCTTTGGTAAGACATTTATGGCGAATCCATTGTCTACCAGGATTCTGGGGATTCGATGCCCATGGACTTTTGCAGTTATGTAAAGAGCTTCGGTATGCCCTCCACCATATTGTGGTAGATCTAAGTCGGTAAATGTGATTACGTTGCCAAATTGGATTTGGCCTACCATCTGTGGTAACTCTTCGGGAGTTATTCTACGCTACTTTCCTTTTCGATCCTCTTTTTATTTGTTATTCTTTCTATCTAGTACTTGATTCCAAGACAACATGTAACAGAAAGAAACTTCATTATCAAACTTTGGAGTGCTCTCGCCCACATTTGGGATTAGGCGAGTAGTCTCATCTTCCCTACTAGCTATCTCTATTACATTGATATCTCCTCCCGTAGTTGGAGAGGGATTGCCACTTCATTAGGAACCATTAGTTGCTTAGAGTCTATGAGATCTTGGATCACATCTTTGAGGTGGTGGCAAGAGTCGGTGCCGTGGCCACTAAACTGGTGGAACTTGCAGTAGATGATGAGAATGATTGGCGGGGAGTTCCCTTGGAGTAGTAGGAGTCTTTCTTAGAGTGACTTTACTGGCTTCCACGAGTATGTCAAACATTTTGCTTTGAGTGATGCCTTCATACATGTGGTAGGTCCTTGGCTTTGCCTTAGCTCTGGATTCAACTTCCATTTTGTAACATTCTCTTTGAGCTTGTAGGCATGCTTGGAGCGTATCAATCTTCTTCTCATAGTATTCTTCTTGCATGAGTAGGCCTTTTCGGAATGCGCCTATTTCCTCTTCTCGGGCTAGCAATTGATTTTGGAGAAATTTGATTTCTCTGTCGAAGAATTCTTTTTGTGACCGTAGTTGAGTCATGAATTCTTCTTCTATTTCTCTCTTGAAGCGTGCGTACAAGACCGTCGCGTATACCTCAGAGAGTTGACCCACTTCTCTTTCTAGTAGAGCTTTGAGGTCGTTGAGTTCTTGAGTAAACATGGCGCTTGACATTGTGTTAGGAGTACGGAGCTACTTTGCTGATCGGACGGACCTAGAGTTCATAGATTGTGTCAAATCCAGGCTGGGGTCCCAACAAGTCGGTTTTATGAGATTAGTTTGACCAAACACGGGCTGAAGCACAGAAAAGGAGGATGTATCATACGAGACATGGATGTCTCGTACGAGGCATCCAGCCTGCCAGTCAGAATGCAGATTTTAAATTCTATTGGTCGGACGGAATTTAATCCATTTTGAGGGTTACTACCTAGTTCGTCCTGAAACAGTGGATTCTGTCACCCTAGAATATGAGCCCCTTGTTTTTACCTGAATTTCACTTGTTAAACAATGCTTTTAATGCAATCAAACCTTATGAATTCTTGTAAGGGACAACCGAAAGGGACATTGTCAAACGCAGGGTTTTAACGGTGAGAGAGACTTGACTCGAATCCTCGTAGAAAAATTCTCATCTCACCATTTCAACCCTTTGTTTAACAATTTATACCAAAGGGACAATCGTCAAGAATTCATGAAGGGAGTATTACAGATTGTAGGAGAAGCGTTATCTTAGGCAAAGATTAAAACAACCCTAAGAATCGAACCGACCGGTCTCGAGGAGTGTCCTATTGACACTAGTATAAATGCATGAGGTTGATGCAGGGCTTATGGATAAGGCTCCCCATGAACACAGTCTAGGAGCGTGTCACGGAGTGGGTACACCATCTTTGGAGAGACCGCCAAGGGCCATTCGTTAGAATGGGGGTCCTGACCGATATCCGTCCTCCGATTGGGCCCCGGGTTTAAGGGGTATGTAGTGAAATTATTCTACATGTGTGCACATGTGTGAGAGTCAAGATCTAGGTGTCAAAGTAAATTAGAGATTTTTTTTTTTGAAGATAAAACAAAAACAAGCAATGGCCGGGCCAAGTGGCTGCCTACGTTTTCCCCTTGTGGAGGAACTCAGGCCGTCGTAGTTCACACATAAAGCAAACATGAGCAAAGCAGAGAATAAAACAAATTAGCAAGTACTCCTGCAAAACAGAGGTTAGCTTTATGATATATGGGGAGTTTCTTTGTTGTTAGGAGGGTCCTAAGACTCAGAAACAGAGGGGAGGACAAGTCTGTAATCTTGTGTACGTGTTTGAACCGGACGGAATCCCTTTTTCAAACCAGAATAACAGACTGTCTGGACAGAACAGGGATGTCTCGTACGAGACATCAATGTCTTGTACGAGGTATCCCTTCTGGGAACAGAAATACAGCGCAGAAACTGCAGAACATTGAAAAACAACGATGATTTATTTCGACGCAAGTCTAACCCACTTACTGTGATCTTCCCCAGCAGAGTCGCGCGCCCTTCCCCTGGTGCCTGCACCGCTCGGTTCAGTTTGTAAGGGCCTGGTTATTGCTCATTTGTTGTGAGTCGCCACCATGTTTAATGGAATACAGACCGTGAAATCTGGATTCGGGGGTTAAGTTATGAATTGGGAAGGTCAAGGAGCACCCAATTCACCCAATATAGGCTTGGTCTTGCTAAGAAATCATCATCGTTGCCTCAAAATCATGCAAAATATGCGCAAAAGAAACCAAATAAATAATTTCTTATTTATTTGGGATGTTGGATCATGTGCTTCGAGACCATCTCCATGAATTGGAGAGGCTCTAGGATGATCCTTTAATGTACTTCAAAGCAAAGAAGGAGTTGAGAAGATGAGAAAACAAGGGACCTAAGCGTTCTTCGAGAATCCTATGGATGGCCTTGACTAAAGGCCTTGATGATCCAAAGAACTTGGCTTGACTTGAGTTATGATCTTCTAAATTTCATGGGTAGGAGGAGGAGGCTGATTATAAGAGCCTTCTTCAGAGATTTTGAGAGTGTAGGGTTTTAGGAGACCTTTACGAGTTGACCATTAGTTATTCTAGACAAGAACAACTATATTTATAGGGGTTTATGACTTTAGGGATAAGCCAAAGGGTTTAATTTGGATGGAAATCAAAGACTTGATTTCCAAGGAGGTTTATTTGGACTCTCTGATCGTCCTTTCCAACTTTCCCGAATTAAGGAGTCTTTGCCAAGAAACGAGGTTGAGATCAAGAAGGAAACTGCTGAAGCTCAACTATCAAAGGGGGATGTCTCGTACAAGACATCAATGTCTCGTACGAGGCATCTTTGTGCTGGAATCACTTTTATGCCATTCTACAGTAGATTTGATGTTCGTTTTAGTCCCTGACTAACGGAGTCAGTTAGAAAATTTAGAGAAGCAACTTTTGTGTTGGATCCGTGGATAATCGGGACACCGGAGTGCACACGATAGAGCAGTTGCTAGCTGTTGCGGAGCGGGAACATGGAGCCGGAAAGGAGACCAAGCCATGCATGCCAAAGCCCCCTCATTTCGTGACACATGGCTGCCACAAATGGGCGAGTCACACCCCAATGGCCCAATCAAGAAGCGACAAGTGGCGAAACAAGAAAGGGGGAAATTTCTAAAGCCACCGTACGGCTAGGAGGGGGGAGTACGCCCCTCCATGAGCCGTACGTGTAAGTACCCCAATTTGAAATCGACCAACTTAGAGGAACTCTTAGCACCATTCAGGGACAAACTGATAGGCTGGAACCTCACTAGGATAAACCTAAAATTCCAGAACTACTCTGGAATTAAAATTAGAAAAATCCAGAAGCTCGCCAGGCTGAGCTGTACGGATGGTTTGGGTACTAGAGGGGCCAATCCGTACGGATGGTTTGGGCACCCTCAGTCCTTATAAATTGGACCCCTGGCTGATTCTTTCAGGGGGGGGGGAGAAAATCGTTTTAGAGAGCAAAAGCTCTGCAGGAATCATATCAGAATAGAGTGATCAACATATTTGAGTGAAAAGAGAGAAAGAAGATAGGTCTTAACCAAAATTGGTGAGGCCTCCTTCTCCCCATCTTCTCTTCATCTCTATATTCTATCTTTTACTTCAATGTCTTTTATTTCTTGTTAATAATATACACTTGGAACCAAGCCTTGAAATCCATGGTGCCCTTCATGTTCTATGCATGATGGTGGGTTACAAACCTAAGGATAGCCTAAGGCTTGTTATGATTTATGTATCTTTAATTTATTGTCTTTACATTTATGCACCCTTACATTGTGTCTTTAAATTTATGTCATTTACTTTAAAGCCTTTGCATTTATGTTAAATAAATGAGGAAATGATCAAGTTTGGGTGATAAAGTTGCAATCTTTATCATCCAAACTATGAGTCAACCTAAATAATGTCCCTTTGATGATAAAGGTTCAATCTTTATCCATCAAAGGTTGATTTTTTAATGTCCCAATGCCCTTCCTTGGAAGAATCATCCATTTAGATGTTAAAGTTCCTATCTTTAACCATCTAAATGGTGATCTTGGCTCAAAGGCCATGTCCATCACCTTTTCTCAAGTATTCCCCAATGTTACCTTGATCACACCCAAAATCCTAGTTTTGGTGTATAATCTAGTGATTAATGGCATATGGATGATATGATTTATGTTTTGTTGTAAGAAAATAACTAAAAATGATCAAACAGTCCGGTTTCCAGCAGAATGTTCTGTTTCTGCCTGGAACTAGACTGATTCCTGGGAATCTGTTAAAATTCCCAGGAAGACCCTCTATAGCCGTACGGCTACTTTGTCTAGGGGTACATTTCGAGTTCAGTCCCCCCTCTAATCCAAAATGTTTACGAAATAACCCTTTCTGTTAAAACTCTAACTGTTTCGGTTAAAGTCGGTCTCTCCCATTTTTCCAAGAAACACACACACACACTTGCACAATTTTGACAAACTCTAGGGAGACTCGGTTTTTTGAGGCACTTTGGGTGAACTACCGGTTGAGTTCTTCCCAAAGTGTAACCTGACCTCCGAATCCTTTATTTCTAACCTTTTTTCGTTAAGTTTGGGTTTAAAGTTAAACTAACGTGGCGACTCCGTCTTATGTGAAAGTAAGGACTACCGTGTTTGATTCTCGAGGGAACCCTTCCATTTTCCCGCGGTTATCTTACAGTGGCGACTCCGCTGGGGAATAAAGTGTTTGCAAATTTCTTTTAGAAGCTTTGAGGACACTTTTGTGTGGGTCAAACTCCCGTCCCCGTATGTTGACCTTGTGCATATTTTTGTGTGTGTTTTATGTTTTTGTTTTGATTTTTGGGAGTGAGACTGTTCTAGAAATGCAATAAACTGGGGCTTGATGATCAGAAGCTGAAAATTTGCAAAATAATGGAGCTATTTCTCTAGCCGTACGGCTAGTTTGGCTGGTCCCAGAGAATGTTTCAAGCTAACAATTTTGTGCAGGGCAGAAGCATTCTGATGGTCCCCTTGCATTTGTTCTTGTCCAGGTTCCATTTACAGCCTCTACTTGTGCACCTTTGCCTTCATTTTCTTGGCTAAAACTCGATTTTTCAAAGCTTGGTAATGCACAAATATTTTGGACATAAAATTGGGTTTTCAAAGCCTCATTGTGCATTTCCCCTTTTTATAAAAGTTTTGGTTTCTCAAATTCTTTTGTTGTGCACAACCTTTTTGTACAAATGATTTTCAAAAGGTTGTTGTTCTTATTGCAAAATTTTGGTTTCGAAAAACCTTTGGTTGTGCGAAACCTTTCCGTGTACAAAATTTTGATTCTTGTTTGTTCATATCATGGCTTCATTCCTTGTGCAAATTACTTGTCCATTACTTGCTCATACATTGTTCATACTTTGTTCATGATATTAAAACGGACCGAAAATTTTTATTTTGACTCAAAAGGGAACAAAGAAGGCTTCACACAACGCGCACTTGACCTTGTGCACGTTTCAAAAACCTTTAAAACCCGGGATGGATGCCACGATGCAGCTTGATTGGTGCTCTTGTGCCCTTCTCGCGCGCACGGGTCCATTGCACCTCCCCATCCGAGCCGAGTCAACCACACTTGTCCGTGACACACTAATACCGTGACCTTGGTTGGTTTTTGGTCTAGCTCACGTCATCACATTCCTAATACATGCCCGAAGTTGATTATGGCCAAGTTAACGCCCGAGTCACGACTCCTTGCGAAAGCAAGTGTGACCAAGGTCATCTTTGACCCGGTCCTTGACTTATGCGTTAATTCCAACCATAATTAACCAAAGTCATGTATTAAGTATAGGGTGACACCGTGTCGTTAAGCCCTAATGTTTGATTCATCCTAATCATCTTTAAGCCTAAGGCTAAGGTCCGAGATACCTCATTTAAAATGAGGTCATGCCGGAATTTTGTTGGAGCGTTAAGTCAATCTTAACCTTAACCGGGGCTTAACTATGATAATAATGGCTCGTGCATTGGAACTTTGTGACACACTAGACCTTAGGTTGGGTTCTTTTGGTCGGTGGAAGCTACGTGCCCTATAGGACCCTCTCCCGAGATAGTCCGACCTTGGGAGTGTGCAACACAGGTGAAAAACGAAGGGCCTATAGACGTAGTGATGGCCTCCACTAATCCAGGGTTTAGAGTAGTTGCGAAAAAGAAGAGAAATCTTTTTCAACCATTTAAGAATAAAATGCGTTTTAAGTAAACTTGAACGGATAATTAATTGTGCCTTGCATGAATTTGCTCCGTTTTTGCTTCTCGTCGTTGACACATTGAACTCTTTCGTTAACAAGAGTCATTTCTTTAAGTCTTTGGACGGATCCCGTTATCCTCCAAGATCTCTGTGAAGCCGTAGGATTAATTTCTTAAGCTCCCGTTAGATTCTTAAGAATAGTCCCCTAGGTCCCCGTTAAGATTCCCGTTAAATCTCTAGGAAGTCAGTCACTTCCTTGGATGGATCCCTGTTATCCTCCGAGAAGTCAGTCAAGTCCTTGGATGGATCCCTGTTATCTTCCAAGAAGTCAGTCAAGTCCTTGGGTGGATCCCTGTTATCCTCCGAGAAGTCAGTCAAGTCCTTGGATGGATCCCCGTTATCCTCCGAGAAGTCAGTCAAGTCCTTGGATGGATCCCCGTTAACCTCCAAGAAGCCAGTCAAGTCCTTGGACGAATCCCTGTTAACCTCCAAGAAGCCAGTCAAGTCCTTGGACGGATCCCCGTTATCCTCCAAGAAGCCAATCAAGTTCATCTTTTCCTCTTAGAATTCTAAACCCGTTCGAACTACGGTGACCTGAGCCTCTCATCGCGTGGGACCCCCTCCCTCGTGGTGAGGGGAACGTAGGCAACTTCAGCCCGGTAAAATACTTCAAAATAGAGGATTCTAAGATACGTGCAAGCATTCACCCAGTGTTTACCCAAGCCTAAAGCTACCTTTTGTCTTCCCCGTAGCTCAGATGAAGTGGAAGAGAGCATCATGTCTCCGCCTAGTGCATGTGGAGTCAGAAAGTTCCCCGGTCACTACAAATTCTCCGATCCGGTACCCCAGAAAGATCACTTCAGTGGACAGTAGCTTATGAAATGAAGCCTCGGATAATCCGGTTGGCCCAACGAATGAAGAGTCGCTCCAGGCTCTAGAAGCCTCCGGGGCTACGGAAGAAGTCATCACAGAAAGCCACAAAGAAACACAGAGCCCGTTTGATGAGTCAATGAGACAAGGAGGTGTCACAGCTCTACTCCAAACTGAGGGGCTCTTCACTAAAGTGACCAAACACAAAGAAGAGGTGGAAGCCACCCAACCTCCAAATTGCAACCAAAGATCGTCCCCTCCATCTCACCAGAATACCGAGACCCTCATTTCTTCGCCCCAACACGCCGTCATCCACAACGAGCATCTCATTCAAATCCTCCTCAATCCGCCTCATCCCGAATCCAACATCTCCCATATGACACCTCCTATAAAACCCCAAACACGATCCACTCAAAAGGCCCGCAAACCACTGTTCACACCAGTTACGCCTCGAGCATCAAACCCACTACACTTTCCCAATCATATCCCTTCTCGATTTGATGCCATCAACCAAGTCATCAGAGCTCAGTCACTGTTTAGACCATATATGGATACCCGAACAGGCATCAACAACTTGCCTCCACCAGATTTCCCGATGAGATTCCGGGGTGACCCGTATCATTTCTACAATCCAATACCCTTTGGAACACAAGCTCCTTGTATGCCTACAATGTATATTCCTACAAGCAACCAAGGTTATGGGTATTCCTATGCCCCTGCGCATCCGCAAAATCCCCTCAACCATCCATTGGGAAAGAGAAAGCAAATGGAAGCTAAGTTCGAAAGGACACTCAATGAGAACCCCTTTGAATGGAGAGACGGTGATTCTTGTCCCCACCACGCTCTGGTCAATGATGAGAGAAAAGACAAATGCCAAACCGAGCCCCATCTCATAAAGTTTGAGGATTTTGAAATGCCCGTAAGCAAAATGTTTGAGGGATTGGTCAAACAAGGTCTCATGAGGCCCCTCGAAGATTTTCGGCCAAAGAATCCTGAGAAACGCCACAGCACCACCAAGAGGTGTGCCTTTCACAACTTCCATGGGCATAATATCGATAATTGCACAGCTGTGAAACGCATCATCCGGAAATTAATCGCGGAAGGAAAGCTTGAATGCCCTCGGTTGGGAATTTGGAAATGAAGCTACAGCTATTGTCAGAAGCGGAATGTCAAAAAACCTCTCCCATCCACCTCCCCTTAGAAAGAGTCTGTTTTCATCCTTAGGAAGAGTCAGTTTCTTTTAAGATGTGTGGTAAGCCCTTAAGGAAGGTCAGTTAGGTTTAGAGTCTTGACTCTCCGGTTGATGCCATGTGGTGACCATTCTGAGTCCATTGTCAGTTTTCTTAATAAAATTATTATTATTATTGCCTTGTCAAAAGTTTGCAAAAATGTGTGTGAGTCTTTCACTCAAAACAAAAGTGTGTCTTTTTTTTTAAAAAAAAAATCTTAAAATAAAAGATCAAGTTTTTCCTAAAAGGCTAATCCGATAATGAAGCATTCTTCTCAAATCCCGGTTATAATTTCACCTTGAGGTTTAATATGCTAAAGTCATTTGCGGCCTTGACCATTGGAAACATCGACCAAGGAGCCCACATCTGAATTGGCATCTGAGACAACCATCCACGTGAACAACAAGGAGAAGCCCATGCTTCGGAAGCCCAAAGGCGGCTATATCAAATGGAGATCCGTACCTTTGTCGAGTGCCACGCACGAAGGCTACGCATCTTGAAAGGAAATCACCAAAAGGAGATGGCCAAAGGAAACTCCCAACTCATGAGTAGGAGAATCCAGAAATTACAACGCCAAGCCAAATGGAGACCTCGCGACATCTTTCCCGACGATAGGGAACCCAAGTTCCCCGTGGAAAACATGGAATATGCCGCCGACAACCCCTCCAACAATTGAGGAAGAAAATGGATCATCATACTTCATAGGAGCCCATCCCTAAAAAAAATAAAATAAAAAAATAAATAGAGTCTTCCAGCCTCGTAGGATCTAGACTTTCATCAAAGTCCATCCTGGACTGTGTCTTTTTATTTTTACAAAGGTCCATACTTGGACATGTATGTACAAAGTTATCTAAATAAAAGAGTCGTTTTCATTCTCTTCTCTATAGACTTGAGACATTATTTGCAATATACATTTACTCTTGAAATTGCCTTGCTTGTTATTATCAATTGATTGCTACGTCCCTAAAATGATGAATTGACTTCTAAGCATACTAGTCAATGACGACTCATTAAGGATGAATGGACCTAACACAAATGAAAATTGCTAAATGCAAACAATTAATCTTGATGTGAATAAATGTTGTGATCAATTAGCATGAAGAAACCATTAATGGCAAACCTTCCCCTATACACATTCCCCGATACACAACCCGATACACTTTTCCGATACAAGTTCTTGATGCACATCAAAGGCATCCCGAGACAATGAAAAGGCAAGGATGTTGTTGCTCAACCACCAAGGTTCAACCGTGATCGCGCGTGAGCAACCAAGCAAAGGATTTCCCGGATCTTCAAAAGTCAAAACGAGAAGTGACAGACATTCCTACAAGGGGCTACAAATGAGCCAATGTCCATGATAGCAAGTTGGGGCTAATGTTTCCCCTCTCCTTAAAAAAAATGAGAAGAGGGAAAGGAAATGAATATGTGAAAAGGAGGAATGGAAATGGATATATATGAAGAGGAAGTTCGCCTCTAAAGCTCACTGCAAGGTCCGCCTCCAAGAGTTCGCAAGAAAGGAAGTCTATCTCAAAAGACAACCAAGAAGGGACTCACCCCAGAGGACCCATTCATCTCAAAAGAAGTTCACACCAAAAGGGGTTCACCCCAAAAGGTCCATCCCGAGGAGTCCACCACAGAGCAAAGTGATCTACATCAAAAGAGCAACAACATCCTCCGAGACAACATCAAAAGAAAGTCAATTTCAGCAAAAGATAGCGCAAACGCCGAACTACGACGACCTGAGCTCCTCAAACTGAGGGGAACGTAGGAAACCTTCGGGTCTGGTCATAGCATGAAACAAAACCATCAAACCATGTTTCTCTCAAAATGACCAAGTTCTCTTCCCTCGGTCCCATCCATGACCGATTTCCCAGACACACCTTTTTCTCCCAATCTTGCCATTAATTGAATCTTAATCTTAATTGATCACAACATTTATACATGTTAACACTAATTTGCTTGTTATAATCTTGACTTAATAACAAACATGGTCCATTCAAGCAATCATTTTGATGATATTAATTAAGGCAAATTTCAAATGTCTCAACAAGTCTTCTTTTCCCTATCTTAGGAAAGAGCTAAACACTTGTATTCTGTCAAGCAAGGGATTCCTCCGATTTCATGATACATCGCTCAAAGAGCTCACCAGCATAAAGTCACTCTCTCCCAAATAAAATTCCCTTGCATGTTTCCGCCAAGAAAAATACTTTAAAGTCCCCGTTCTATCGAGTCGGCTAGATCACTCATAAAAAAAATGGAAAAAAGAAAAAGGCACCAAAAAGTAGCACGCTAGGTTGAAAACCAGTAAGGGTGACCTAGGCAAAAAACAGGGTGTGCCATAAAAGACGCAAAAGAGATGCCCGCTAGGTTGAAAACCCGAAAGGGCGGCCTAGGCAAAAGAAAGGGTGTGTCATGAAGAGGGATGGGTTCCTAACCCCACTTCAAAGGTCATATTGGGGCTACCTCGACATCAACAACCACAAAGACATGGGGATACCTCCACATCAACAGCAACAAGGACATGGGGCTACCTCCACATCGACGACAACAAAGACATGGGGCTACCTCCACATCAACAGCAACAAGGACATGGGGCTACCTCCAAATCAACGACAAAGATAATATTGGGGCTATCCCTGTCACGACCCAAAATCTAGGCTCTATTTTATTAGTAATTAAATGATTATTACTTAATTATTTGCTTATTTATTTATTTAAATTATTATTTATTTAAATATTTATGTGTTATAATAATTATGCCTAGCATTTTATTCGAGTTATTTGGGCTAGTGTAGAAGTGTTGAGTCTTAATTGTTAGTCGGGAGTGTAAGTAATTGTGCTAGTTAGTGGGGGAAGGGGGCTAGGTGTAACATTTCAAATCTTCATCTTCTCCCTACTCACCTCCCTCACCCTACTCTTTCACCCTCACACTCCACCTCCACCCCTCTTCCCAGCCCATTTCTTTCTCTCTCTCCAAAGAAGAAAAAGGGTAAGTTTCTCTCTTCATCTCTCTTCATTTACTTCCTCTTCCTCTCATAATCTCTCATTTCTTAAAACGCGAAATGTGTTTAGATCGTCGATAGGATCGCGTAGAGCCAAAAAGAATCGAATTCCGTCAACTTTCATTATTTTCAAGCAAGTTGCTTTTCCCCCATTTTGATCCTAAAATGTTCATATCATGTTTATATAATGCTTGATGTGTTATATTTGAAGTTTGGTTGAGTTTAGAATTTATTTGGAATTTATTTGAGTTTTGGTCAAAAATGGTGATTTTATGAATGTTGGGTTTGATTCTTGATTTTGGTTGTTATATGAGTCCTTTTAGACTTATAAGTTGTTTTGGTACATTAGTAAACTAGTTGGAAGGTTGGATTTTTGGTTGGAATGTGTTTTGGTATGAAAATGGAAGAACCCAGTTTGTTCTTCCCGAATTCCGGCAGACCAGAGGATTGGGCGACCGCCCAAAAAAGGTTGGGCGACCGCACATCTATCTGAAAGCTTTTGTTCTTGTTTGAGGGCTTGTTTGGCCGACCGCACAGTCCCTGGTGGGCGGCCGCACAGACCTCTGAAAGTTTACATTTGTTAATTTGTGTGATTGAAGAATGCGTTTTGGTCTAAGTCTTGGGTGTCCTTCTAGTTGACCTTAGTGATCATTGTAGTACACTCTAATGATAGAATTGAGTCCTTTGTGATCAAGTTTGTGTTTGAAATTAATTAAGTGTTAATTGAGATTATTGGAACACTTTAATTGTGTGTTGTTGGTTCATTTCACTTTCTTGGTGACTTCTTGGTATGGTTCCCTACTTTGGAACCTTAAGTTGTTTATTCATTCTAAAATATTATTACTTAGCATTTAATTAGAAGCCCAGCTGGCATATTTGTTGCATCGGGCGATGGGAAAGATTATAATGGAAAAGCCAAGTTCATTATAATGTTGACCATTGTTTTGCCCCCTTCTATACCCCTTTTCCAGATTGGCCTTGGAAAGGATAAGTTAGCTTCCTTTGGGAATGTATCTAGCTACCGGGCATGACTTTGTGTCATGGCTCTTGTCCTTTGTGACACTCTTGTGGTTATTGGTTCCGGTACCGGGGATTTCTCTTCAGCTTTCATGCTATTGTGAAGATGATGATTTGTTGATTATTGAAGCTGCGCAGTGATCCTTTATCTCACCCCCTTTTCTTTTATCTTTGTACCAAACAATGACGTCATTAAGAATTGTATATTTGTATATTGTTGGGCATAAACTTGTGGAAGTTTATGATAGTTGTATTTGGTTTTTATCAAACTTGGATTTGTAAAACTTTGGATCATTACCTTTTGGTATCAAATGGAAATTTTAACTTTGGTATTTCACAGTTTTGGTTTTAGAGTCGACGTCCAGATCGCGGTCTCGGGCCCACGGGGTCCGGGGTCGCGACAGTTGGTATCAGAGCCATGGTTTGGCTCTAAGTATATCTCTAGGTGGACTAGTATGACCTAGGAGGGTAGTAGTGTGCGGAGTGATTAACGGTTGGTGTTTTATGCAGGTACTTGGTTACAATGGTTCGTAGAAGGAGTGGTGAAGGTAGTACCGGTAATGCAAATCAGAATGACACAAGGGAAAAAGCACGTGCTATGTTTCAAGGCATGTTCGAGGCGGCCATGAAGGCCATACATGATCAAGGTCCGAGGGTAGAACAAGCACCACCCCGCTACGGATTGGAGCAATTTCTGAAGTTGAAACCGGTTGAATTCGATGGGGAACCCGATGTAAGGAAAGCTGAGTTGTGGATTGAGTCGATGGAGAAGATTTATGAGGTATTTGGGTGCACGGATGAGGACAACGTCCGGTTTTCGTCTTATAAACATGTGGGAGCCGCCGAGCATTGGTGGAAGGGTGTTAAAGCTAGTTGGGATGATACTCACACGGTGTATGCGTGGGAGTTGTTTGTGCGCAAATTCAAGGAGCATTTCATTCCGATTGTTGATCAAAACCGAAAGGAGATCGAGCTACTCAACCTGGAGCAAGGTGTGTTGTCTATAGCACAATACTCGGCTAAGTTCATAGAATTAGCCCGGTATTGCGACTATTTGGTGAGGACCGAGGAACAAAAAGCTATGAGATTCATTCGGGGATTGAAGACCTCCATCCGTACTCAACTTATTGCCCAACGGATTGTGACCTTTCAAGATGCGGTAGACCGAGCCTACTTAATAGAGCAAGATATTGGGGAGCATAAAAGGAAGACCGAGGTGGCTAACCCGAGTAAGCAAGGAGCTCAAGGCAAGCCACGACACCGTTCCGACAATCGAGGTAACCCGGGAGCATCATCTCAGTTTAAGGGGCAAACCACACCGAGGAATCCGAGTACTACTCCGGGGATTCAGAATAGGAAGCCTTGTACCTTTTGTCAGAAGGTAGGCCATACGGAGGATAGGTGTTGGAAAAAGCAAGGCAAGTGTACCAATTGTGGTGAAATGGGGCACTTTGCGAGAGATTGCACGAGGTACCAAGGACAGTCATCCGGGTTAGGGGTTGGTACTAATCAGGGTCAGAAAAGGGATGCCGCTGGGAAGCCCAAAGTTTAAGGGAAGGTTTATGCCATGAATCAACAACAAGCGACCGATGATTCTTCGGTTATTGGAGGTATTGTTTCTGTGTCTAATGTGAGCGCACGAGCGTTAGTAGATCCAGGATCATCTCATTCATACATTTCTGTGCAATTTGCTTCCATGTTAAATGCTGCATTCGAGTCTTTACCGTACGTGCTAGAGGTGTCGACCCCTGTAGGAGAATGCTTGATTTCTGATCGAGTCTTTCGTGCTTGTGATGTGGTTATATGTGGTCGTGTCTTATGTGCGGATTTGGTAGTTCTTCCTATCCAAGACTTTGATGTCATTTTGGGTATGGATTGGTTGAGCAAGTTTATGCTTCCGTTGATTGCCGTAAGAAAACTGTTACTTTTTCTATTCCTGATGTGCCTAAATTTGTGTTTGAGGCTAGTCCTCTGAGTAGAAAGGTTCGCTTAATTTCTTTTATGAAAGCGAGAAAATTATTGCATAGTGGTTGCGAGGGGTATTTGGCTAGTGTTCTTGATACTAGGAAGGAATCCCCTAGTTTGGATAGTGTTCGGGTAGTTCGGGAATTTCCCGATGTTTTCTCTACCGAGTATGATATGCCTCCCGATCGTGAGATTGAATTTTGTATAGACCCTTTACCGGGTACGGCTCCAATTTCGAAAGCACCTTATAGATTGGCTCCCGCAGAGTTGAAGGAATTAAAGGTTCAGTTGCAAGAGTTGCTTGATCGAGGGTTTATCCGCCCTAGTGTTTCCCCGTGGGGAGCACCGGTTTTATTTGTGCGGAAGAAAGATGGTTCGTTGAGATTGTGTATAGATTACCGGAAGTTGAATCAGGTTACGGTGAAGAATAAATACCCTCTACCCCACATTGACGATTTATTTGACCAGCTTCAAGGGTCCGTGGTTTTCTCTAAACTTGATTTGAGGAGTGGGTACCATCAGTTGAAGGTTCGATCGGAGGATATTCCGAAGACTGCTTTTCGCACTCGGTATGGTCATTACGAGTTCTTGGTTATGCCGTTTGGGTTGACGAACGCGCCGGCCGTATTTATATATTTGATGAACCGGATTTTCCATCCCTATCTTGATTCGTTCGTGGTAGTCTTTATCGACGACATTCTTGTTTATTCGAAATCTCGAGAGGAGCACGAGCAGCATTTGAGGACAGTTTTATCCGTTCTTGCGAGGGAGAAATTATTTGTGAAGTTTAGCAAATGCGAATTTTGGCTCGAGAAGGTGTCATTTCTGGGTCATGTTATTTCGAAAGATGGGATTTCTGTGGATCCTTCAAAGATAGAGGCAATAGTGGATTGGAAGAGGCCCGAATCAGTGACAGAGATTAGAAGATTTCTTAGTATTTCCGTGGCTTTTTGTTTAAGGTGAGTCTCGTTAAATTCGGGTCGAATTTTCTTTAAGGGGGAGTGAATGTCACGACCCGAAATCTAGGCTCTATTTTATTAGTAATTAAATGATTATTACTTAATTATTTGCATATTTATTTATTTAAATTATTATTTATTTAAATATTTATGTGTTATAATAATTATGCCTAGCATTTTATTCGAGTTATTTGGGCTAGTGTAGAAGTGTTGAGTCTTAATTGTTAGTCGGGAGTGTAAGTAATTGTGCTAGTTAGTGGGGGAAGGGGGCTAGGTGTAACATTTCAAATCTTCATCTTCTCCCTACTCACCTCCCTCACCCTACTCTTTCACCCTCACACTCCACCTCCACCCCTCTTCCCAGCCCATTTCTTTCTCTCTCTCCAAAGAAGAAAAAGGGTAAGTTTCTCTCTTCATCTCTCTTCATTTACTTCCTCTTCCTCTCATAATCTCTCATTTCTTAAAACGCGAAATGTGTTTAGATCGTCGATAGGATCGCGTAGAACAAAAAAAGAATCGAATTCCGTCAACTTTCATTATTTTCAAGTAAGTTGCTTTTCCCCCATTTTGATGCTAAAATGTTCATATCATGTTTATATAATGCTTGATGTGTTATATTTGAAGTTTGATTGAGTTTAGAATTTATTTGGAATTTATTTGAGTTTTGGTCAAAAATGGTGATTTTATGAATGTTGGGTTTGATTCTTGATTTTGGTTGTTATATGAGTCCTTTTAGACTTATAAGTTGTTTTGGTACATTAGTAAACTAGTTGGAAGGTTGGATTTTTGGTTGGAATGTGTTTTGGTATGAAAATGGAAGAACCCAGTTTGTTCTTCCCGAATTCCGGCAGACCAGAGGATTGGGCGACCGCCCAAAAAAGGATGGGCGACCGCACATCTATCTGAAAGCTTTTGTTCTTGTTTGAGGGCTTGTTTGGACGACCGTACAGTCCCTGGTGGGCGGCCGCACAAACCTCTGAAAGTTTACATTTGTTAATTTGTGTGATTGAAGAATGCGTTTTGGTCTAAGTCTTGGGTGTCCTTCTAGTTGACCTTAGTGATCATTGTAGTACACTCTAGTGATAGAATTGAGTCCTTTGTGATCAAGTTTGTTTTTGAAATTAATTAAGTGTTAATTGAGATTATTGGAACACTTTAATTGTGTGTTGTTGGTTCATTTCACTTTCTTGGTGACTTCTTGGTATGGTTCCCTACTTTGGAACCTTAAGTTGTTTATTCATGCTAAAATATTATTACTTAGTATTTAATTAGAAGCCCAGCTGGCATATTTGTTGCATCGGGCGATGGGAAAGATTATAATGGCAAAGCCAAGTCCATTATAATGTTGACCATTGTTTTGCCCCCTTCTATACCCCTTTTCCAGATTGGCCTTGGAAAGGATGAGTTAGCTTCCTTTGGGAATGTATCTAGCTACCGGATTAGTCTCGCTGATCACGAGAAAGAGGACGTCTGTCACGACCCGAAATATAGGCTCTATTTTATTAGTAATTAAATGATTATTATTTAATTATTTGCTTATTTATTTATTTAAATTATTATTTATTTAAATAATTCTGTGTGCATTTTATGTGTTATAATAATTATGCCTAGCATTTTATTTGGGTCATTTGGGCTAGTGTGGAAGTGTTGAGTCTTAATTGTTAGTTGGGAGTGTAGTATTTGTGTGTAGTGTGAGAGAGGGGGCCTAAGTGTAACTCCTTTAAATTATTTCCCTACTCCCTCCCTATTCCCCTCACCTCCCTACACCTCCTTCTCCCTCATACACTCTACCTCCCTCCATCATCTTCTAGCCCATTTCTCTCTCTCTCACCAAAAAGAAAGGTAAACATCTCTCTTTCCTTCTCTCTTCTTTTTCTTCATCTTCTTCTTGTTATCATTCATTTCTTAAAGCGTGAAACATGTTTAGATCGTCGATAGGATCGTAGGAAGCCAAAAAGAATCGAAATCCATCAACTTTGAGAATTTGCAAGTAAGTTACTTTTCCCCCATTTTGATGTTAAAATGCTCATATCATGTTCATATGATGCTTTTGTTGTTATATTTGAAGTTTGAATGAGATTGCAACTTATTTGGAAATTATTTTGGGTTTTGATCAAAAATGGTGAAATCTTGAATGTTGGTTTTGATTCTTGAATTTGGTTGATGAAGGGTGTTGTTAGGATCCCCTTTTGGTTAAATGTTGTTTGGGTACCTTAGTAAGCTTGAGGGAAGTCTTGATCCTAGTTGATTTTTAGTATGGTATTAAGTTTGGGTGTTTTGGGTTTGAAAATGGAGAATCCAGCTGGGAATTTCTCCCAGCCCGTAGACCAAGCGCCTGCCTGTGGTGGACCAGGCGCCCGCCTACATGCCCTTTTTTAATGGCCAGACCTTCTGGTCATTCAGGCGCTCGCCTGCCCCATTCCAGGCGCCCGCCCGCCCCCTGTTCCAGGAATTTGACCTTTTTGCTTGGTTTAAGACTTAAGGCTTAACTAGTTTAGGTTTATCCCTTCTAATTAATTTAAGATAACACCGTGGAACACTTTATTGATTGGATTTGATTCTTTTGTGAATAAATATGATATGGAATTTGATTTGGTATCATTTTGGGAATGTGGTTCATCTTTGATGTGCTGTTTGTATTGGTTTACCTTCGTGGTGATTTATTTGGATTGATTCCCTACTTTGGAATCCTTTGTTGTTTATCGTTCTAGTATTTTATTACTTAGCCTTTACGTGAAAGTTCAGCTGGTATTTTGTGTGTGTTTGGGCGATGCGAAACATTGTGATGGCACGGCCAAGTCCATTGTGATGTTGACCGTTGTTTTGCCCCATTATTACCCTCCTCCAGATTGGCCTTGGATGTGAGAAGAGCTAGCTCCTTTGTGTGCATTTTAGCTTTACTTGGAGCATGACTTTGTGGCATGTCTCCCGTCCTTTGTGACACTTCATTTGGTTATTGGTTCCGGTACCGGGGTTTTCTCTTCGGCTTTCATGCTATTATGAAGATGATGATTGTTGATTATCGAAGCTGCGCAGCGATCCTTTATTTGGATGTTCCGGTTTGGAAAACTTTGGCTATATCCTTTGTTATGTGTTTATTTCCGCTGCTATCTGTTATATGATAAATTCTATGTGCTATATGATAATTATTATTGCTTATTGTATATTGCATCATAGCATGTCATGTAGTTGCATTAGTAACTTATTGAGATTTATCTCACCCCCTTTCTTTTATCTTTGTTTTTCCTTAACCCCCCCCCCAGGTGCTAAGGATTAGTCTCGCTGATCACGAGAAAGAGGACGTCGAGTGTGGATCCGTTCCTTTGGGGAAGGTTATTATAGGTTGGTTTACATTATGTAAATGTGTAACCATTTTGGGATAGTTGTACCAACCAATGACGTCACTAAGAATTGTATATTTTATTTTGTTGGGCATAAACTTGTGGAAGTTTATGATAGTTGTATTTAGTCTTTATCAAACTTGGTTTTGTAAAACTTTGGATTATTACCTTTTGGTATCAAATGAAATTTTTAACTCCGGTATTTCTCAGTTTTGGTTTTAGAGTCGACGTCCAGATCGCGGTCTCGGGCCCGTGGGGTCCGGGGTCGCGACAGTTGGTATCAGAGCTATGGCATTAGCTCTAAGTATAAGTCTAGGTGGATTAGTATGACCTAGGTGGGTAGTAGAGTGCGGAGTGATTAATGGTTGATGTTTTATGCAGGTAATTACTCGCAATGTCTGGAAGAAGAAACAGAGGAGGTATTAGTGGGGCACAGAATCAGAATGATACAAGGGAAGAAGCCCGTGCCATGTTTCAAGGCATGTTCGAGGCGGCCATGAAGGCCATACATGATCAAGGTCCGAGGGTAGAACAAGCACCACCCCGTTATGGATTGGAGCAATTTCTGAAGTTGAAACCGGTTGAATTCAATGGGGAGCCCGATGTTCGGAAGGCTGAGTTGTGGATCGAGTCGATGGAGAAGATTTATGATGTATTTGGGTGTTCGGATGAGGACAAGGTCCGGTTTGCGGCTTACAAGCTTGTGGGAGCCGCCGAGCATTGGTGGAAAGGTTTTAAAGCTACTTGGGATGATACTCACACGGTGTATGCGTGGGAGTTGTTCGTGCGCGAATTCAAGGAGCATTTCATTCCGGTGGTTGATCAAAACCGAAAGGAGATCGAGCTACTCAACTTGGAGCAAGGTGTGTTGTCTATAGCACAATACTCAGCTAAGTTCATAGAATTAGCCCGGTATTGCGACTATTTGGTGAGGACCGAGGAACAAAAGGCTATGAGATTCATTCGGGGATTGAAGACCTCCATCCGTACTCAACTTATTGCTCAATGGATTGTGACTTTCCAAGATGCGGTGGACCGATCCTACTTAATAGAGCAAGATATTGGGGAGCATAAAAGGAAGACCGAGGTGCCTAACCCGAGCAAGCCGGGAGGGCAAGGCAAGCCACAAGACCGTTCCGATAATCGAGGTAACTTTGGGGGACAATCTCAGTTCCGAGGGCAACCGATCCCAAGGAACCCGGGTACCACTTCCGGGAACCAAGGGAGCCAAATTAGGAGGCTTTGTTCGTATTGTCAAAAGGAAGGTCATTCTGAAGACCGTTGTTGGAAGAAGCAAGGAAGGTGAACCAATTGTGGTCAAATGGGTCACTTTGTAAAAGATTGCCCGAGAGGTAGAGGTCAAGCATCCGGGTCAGGAGTTGGTATTAATCAGGGTCAAAAAAGGGATGCCGCTGGGAAACCTAAAGTGCAAGGGAAAGTTTATGCCATGAATCAACAACAAGCTACCGATGATCCATCCGTTATTGGAGGTATTGTTTCTGTGTCGAATGTGAGAGCACGAGCGTTAGTAGATCCAGGATCATCTCATTCATACATTTCTGTGCAATTTGCTTCTCTGTTAAATGCTGCATTCGAGTCTTTACCGTACGTGCTAGAGGTGTCGACCCCTATAGGAGAATGCTTGATTTCCGATCGAGTCTTTCGTGCTTGTGATGTGGTTATTTGTGGTCGAGTCCTTTGTGCGGATTTGGTAGTTCTTCCTATCCAAGACTTTGATGTCATTTTGGGTATGGATTGGTTAAGCAAGTTTCATGCTTCCGTTGATTGCCGTAAGAAAACTGTTACTTTTTCTATTCCCGATGTGCCTAAATTTGTGTTTGAGGCTAGTCCTCTGAGTAGAAAGGTTCGCTTAATTTCTTTTATGAAAGCGAGAAAATTATTGCATAGTGGTTGTGAGGGGTATTTGGCTAGTGTTTTTGATACTAGGAAAGAATCCCCTAGTTTGGATAGTGTTCGGGTAGTTCGGGAATTTCCCGATGTTTTCTCTACCGAGTATGATATGCCTCCCGATCGTGAGATTGAGTTTTGTATAGATCTTTTGCCGGGTACGGCTCCGATTTCGAAAGCACCTTATAGGTTAGCTCCCGCTGAGTTGAAGGAATTAAAGGTTCAGTTGCAAGAGTTGCTTGATCGAGGGTTTATCCACCCTAGTGTTTCCCCGTGGGCAGCACCGTTTTTGTTCGTGCGGAAGAAAGATGGTTCGTTGAGATTGTTCATCGATTACAGAAAGTTGAATCAGGTTACGGTGAAGAATAAGTATCCTCTACCCCATATCGATGATTTATTTGATCAGCTTCAAGGGTCCGTGGTTTTCTCTAAACATGATTTGAGGAGTGGGTACCATCAGTTGAAGGTTCGATCGGAGGATATTCCGAAGACTGCTTTTCGCACTCGTTATGGTCATTATGAGTTCTTGGTTATGCCGTTTGGGTTGACTAACGCGCCGGCCGTGTTTATGGATTTGATGAACCGAATTTTCCATCCCTACCTTGATTCCTTCGTGGTGGTCTTTATTGATGATATACTCGTCTACTCTAAATCTCGAGAGGAGCACGAGCAGCACTTGAGGACAGTTTTATCCGTTCTTGCGAGGGAGAAATTATTTGCGAAGTTCAGTAAATGCGAATTTTGGCTCGAGAAGGTGTCATTTCTGGGTCATGTGATTTCTAAAGATGGGATTTCGGTGGATCCTTCAAAGATTGAAGCCATAGTGGATTGGAAGAGACCCGAGTCAGTGACAGAGATTAGAAGCTTTCTGGGTTTAGCCGGGTATTACCGAAGATTTATTGAAGGGTTTTCGAGGATTGCTACTCCGATGACTCAGTTGACCCGGAGGAATGTTCCGTTTGTGTGGACCGAGAAATGTGACAAGAGTTTCGAGGAATTGAAGAAGAGGTTGACTACCGCACCGATCTTGACTTTGCCTAATGGGAGCGATGGCCTAGTGATTTATAGTGATGCTTCGAAAGAGGGTTTGGGTTGTGTGTTGATGCAGAATGGGAAAGTAATTGCGTATGCTTCGAGGAAGTTGACCCCTAGTGAACAGAATTACCCGACTCATGATATGGAGTTAGCGGCTATTGTATTTGCGTTGCACAAATGGAAGCACTACCTTTATGGGGCGAAGTTTGAGATTTTTACGGATCACAAGAGTTTGAAGTACCTTTTCTCCCAGAAGGAATTGAACAACCGACAGCGTCGATGGATGGAATTATTGAAGGATTATGACTGTACGATTTCTTATCATCCGGGGAAGGCGAATGTGGTAGCCGATGCGATTAGTAGAAAGTCTTATGTGGCTTCGATGATGGTTCGTGAATGGAAAATGCTTGAGGATGTTCGAGATTGGTCTCCTCGTGAATCGAGACATGGGGCTATTTTTGCGAATATTAGGGTGTCTCCGACCCTAATTCAGAGGATAAAGGAAGCTCAGAAAGAAGATCCCGAGTTGGTGAAGATAATGGGTAAACTGAAAGAAAAGAACTTCGAGGATTTTTCAGTGAGTTCGAGTGGAGTGTTGACTTTCCGTGGTCGTTTGTGTGTTCCGGATGTTGATGGAATTAAACAGAGAGTTCTTGATGAGGGTCACAAATCGAGGTATACTATTCATCCGGGTAGTACGAAGATGTATCAGGATTTGAAGCAACGATTTTGGTGGATTAATATGAAAAGGGAAATAGTCGAGTATGTATCGAGGTGTTTAACGTGTCAGCAGGTCAAAGCCGAGCATCAGAGACCCGCGGGACTTCTTCAGTCGTTAGAGATTCCCGAGTGGAAATGGGAGCATGTGACTATGGATTTCGTTACGGGACTACCTCGTACCCGTAGGAGGTATGACAGTGTTTGGGTAATAGTGGATAGATTGACCAAGAGTGCCCATTTCTTGCCTATTGACATCAGATATTCGATGGAGAAGCTTGCGACCCTTTACATTGATGAGTGAGATTGCATGGGGTTCCGGTTAGCATTGTGTCAGATCGAGACCCGAGGTTTACTTCTAGATTCTGGAAGGCATTTCAAGAAGCTTTGGGTACAGATTTGCGATTCAGTACGGCTTTTCATCCTCAGACCGATGGTCAATCCGAGAGGACTATTCAGATTTTGGAGGATATGTTGCGAACGTGTTCGATAGACTTTTCCGATTCTTGGGATTCGCACCTACCGTTAGTGGAATTCTCTTACAACAACAGTTATCAGGCTAGTATCGAGATGGCACCGTATGAGGCTTTGTATGGAAGAAAGTGTAGATCGCCTATTTGTTGGGATGAGGTTGGTGAAGCGAAGATTGTGGGTATTGATTTGCTTCGGAATTCAGTTGAAAAGGTTAGAGTTATCCGGGATAGATTGAAGACAGCCCAGAGTCGACATAAGAGCTACGCAGACAACCGAAGGCGAGATCTTAGTTTTCAGATTGGTGATTTGGTATTCTTGAAAGTGTCTCCGAAGGTGGGTATTCGTAGGTTTGGGAAGAAAGGCAAATTGGCTCCGAGGTTTATTGGCCCGTTTGAGGTTTTGGGAAAGGTTGGACTTCTAGCGTATCGTCTTGCGTTACCGCCATCTTTGGACCGGTTGCATAACGTCTTTCACGTTTCTATGCTTCGGAAGTATGTTCATGATCCGTCTCACGTGTTACCGAGGATACCGGAAGATATTGAGCCCGATATGTCTTATGAGGAACGACCGGTTCGGATCTTAGATGCCAAAGTCCAAGAGTTGAGGAACAAAAGTATTGCGTTGGTTCGAGTTCTTTGGAGGAATCATAACATCGAGGAGTCGACGTGGGAGCTTCGTGATGAGATCGAGAAGAAATTTCCGTGGCTTTTTGTTTAAGGTGAGTCTCGTTAAAATTCGGGTCGAATTTCTTTAAGGGGGAGTGAATGTCACGACCCGAAATATAGGCTCTATTTTATTAGTAATTAAATGATTATTATTTAATTATTTGCTTATTTATTTATTTAAATTATTATTTATTTAAATAATTCTGTGTGCATTTTATGTGTTATAATAATTATGCCTAGCATTTTATTTGGGTCATTTGGGCTAGTGTGGAAGTGTTGAGTCTTAATTGTTAGTTGGGAGTGTAGTATTTGTGTGTAGTGTGAGAGAGGGGGCCTAAGTGTAACTCCTTTAAATTATTTCCCTACTCCCTCCCTATTCCCCTCACCTCCCTACACCTCCTTCTCCCTCATACACTCTACCTCCCTCCATCATCTTCCAGCCCATTTCTCTCTCTCTCACCAAAAAGAAAGGTAAACATCTCTCTTTCCTTCTCTCTTCTTTTTCTTCATCTTCTTCTTGTTATCATTCATTTCTTAAAGGGTGAAACATGTTTAGATCGTCGATAGGATCGTAGGAAGCCAAAAAGAATCGAAATCCATCAACTTTGAGAATTTGCAAGTAAGTTACTTTTCCCCCATTTTGATGTTTAAATGCTCATATCATGTTCATATGATGCTTTTGTTGTTATATTTGAAGTTTGAATGAGATTGCAATTTATTTGGAATTTATTTTGGGTTTTGATCAAAAATGGTGAAATCTTGAATGTTGGTTTTGATTCTTGAATTTGGTTGATGAAGGGTGTTGTTAGGATCCCCTTTTGGTTAAATGTTGTTTGGGTACCTTAGTAAGCTTGAGGGAAGTCTTGATCCTAGTTGATTTTTAGTATGGTATTAAGTTTGGGTGTTTTGGGTTTGAAAATGGAGAACCCAGCTGGGAATTTCTCCCAACCCGTAGACCAGGCGCCTGCCTGTGGTGGACCAGGCGCCCGCCTACATGCCCTTTTTTAATGGCCAGACCTTCTGGTCATTCAGGCGCCCGCCTGCCCCATTCCAGGCGCCTGCCCGCCCCCTGTTCTAGGAATTTGACCTTTTTGCTTGGTTTAAGACTTAAGGCTTAACTAGTTTAGGTTTATCCCTTCTAATTAATTTTAGATAACACTGTGGAACACTTTATTGATTGGATTTGATTCTTTTGTGAATAAATATGATATGGAATTTGATTTGGTATCATTTTGGGAATGTGGTTCATCTTTGATGTGCTGTTTGTATTGGTTTACCTTCGTGGTGATTTATTTGGATTGATTCCCTACTTTGGAATCCTTTGTTGTTTATCGTGCTAGTATTTTATTACTTAGCCTTTACGTGAAAGTCCAGCTGGTATTTTGTGTGTGTTTGGGCGATGCGAAACATTGTGATGGCACGGCCAAGTCCATTGTGATGTTGACCGTTGTTTTGCCCCATTATTACCCTCCTCCAGATTGGCCTTGGATGTGAGAAGAGCTAGCTCCTTTGTGTGCATTTTAGCTTTACTTGGAGCATGACTTTGTGGCATGTCTCCCGTCCTTTGTGACACTTCATTTGGTTATTGGTTCCGGTACAGGGGTTTTCTCTTCGGCTTTCATGCTATTATGAAGATGATGATTGTTGATTATCGAAGCTGCGCAGCGATCCTTTACTTGGATGTTCCGGTTTGGAAAACCTTGGCTATATCCTTTGTTATGTGTTTATTTCCGCTGCTATCTGTTATATGATAAATGCTATGTGCTATATGATAATTATTATTGCTTATTGTATATTGCATCATAGCATGTCATGTAGTTGCATTAGTAACTTATTGAGATTTATCTCACCCCCTTTCTTTTATCTTTGTTTTTCCTTAACCCCCCCCCCAGGTGCTAAGGATTAGTCTCGCTGATCACGAGAAAGAGGACGTCGAGTGTGGATCCGTTCCTTTGGGGAAGGTTATTATAGGTTGGTTTACATTATGTAAATGTGTAACCATTTTGGGATAGTTGTACCAAACAATAACGTCACTAAGAATTGTATATTTTATTTTGTTGGGCATAAACTTGTGGAAGTTTATGATAGTTGTATTTAGTCTTTATCAAACTTGGTTTTGTAAAACTTTGGATTATTACCTTTTGGTATCAAATGAAATTTTTAACTCCGGTATTTCTCAGTTTTGGTTTTAGAGTCGACGTCCAGATCGCGGTCTCGGGCCCGCGGGGTCCGGGGTCGCGACAACGTCGAGTGTGGATACATTCTTTTGGGGAAGGTTGTTATAGGTTGGTTTACATTATATAAATGTGTAACCTTTTTGGGATAGTTGTACCAAACAATGACGTCATTAAGAATTGTATATTTGTATTTTGTTGGGCATAAACTTGTGGAAGTGTATGATAGTTGTATTTGGTTTTTATCAAACTTGGATTTGTAAAACTTTGGATCATTACCTTTTGGTATCAAATGGAAATTTTAACTTCGGTATTTCACAGTTTTGGTTTTAGAGTCGACGTCCAGATCGCGGTCTCGGGCCAGCGGGGTCCGGGGTCGCGACAATCCCCATAACAGTGACGAGCAGATTTCCTACCATCAGTTACTTCTCAACGAATGGACAAAATCCAAAGGACTTTATGCATATCAAACCTCACGGTTAAGTTAAAATAAAAAATTTGACTAAACTTCTTTGTTAAAAGATTTGCCTTTAGAAATAAGCATTACCAAAATTTGCCCTTTTGGCATCATTTATCAAAGACCATGTTTCAAACAAAATGCTTTTGATCTCCTCTTAAAATGATTTTTCCAAAATCTTGGACTTTTGCATCCACAATGTGCCTTAAAGGTCGGCCCTAGGCTCTTCCATGGTGCTAAGAAAATGTGTCAACCATTCCGTAAGAATTGAGTAGACCAAAGTCCAAGCTTTGACCAAAAGGGGTCAAGTTAAAATGTCCTGGCCGTCCTTAGTTGGACGTAAGACCAGTTTTCCCGACAAACTCCCCAAAGGTGGAGTTGACCCAAGCTAAGACTTAACCCAGAGTGGTCATTATAGGTTGAAGCCTTTGTCCTGGCCGTCCTTAGTCAGACGTAAGACCAGTTTTCCCGTCAAACTCCCCAAAGGTGGAGTTGACCCAAGCTAAGCCTTGACCCAGAGTGGTCATTATAGGTTGAAGCCTTTATCCCAGCCGTCCTTAGTAGGACGTAAGACCAGTTCGCCCGTCAACCCTCTCCATAGAGCCAAGTTGACCAAATCCCGGCCGTCCTTAGTGGGACGTAAGACCAGTTCGCCCGTCAACCCTCTCCATAGAGCCAAGTTGACCAAATCCCGACCGTACTTAGTGGGACGTAAGACCAGTTTGCCCGTCAACCCTATCCATAGAGTCAAGTTGACCAAATTCTGGCCGTCCTTAGTGGGATGTAAGACCATTTTTCCCGTCAACCCTCTCCATAGAGCCAAGTTGACCAAATCCCGGCCGTCCTAGTGGGACATAAGACCAGTTTTCCCATCAAACTCCCTAAAGGTGGAGTTGACCCAAGTCCCGCCTCTGACCGCCGAGAGTCATGCCCGTTCCTTGTAAGTCAACCCTCTCCATAGAGCCATGTTGACCATGTCCCACCTCTGACCCACTGAAAGTCATGCCCGTTCCTTATAAGTCAACCCTCTCCATAGAGCCAAGTTGACCATATCCCGCCTCTGACCCGCCGTGAGTCATGCCCGTTCCTTGTAAGTCAACCCTCTTCATAGAGCCAAGTTGACCATGTCCCGCCTCTGACCACCGAGAGGCATGCCTGTTCCTTGTAAGTCAACCCTCTCCATAGAGCCAAGTTGACCATATCCCACGTCTGACCCGCCGAGAGTCATGCCCGTTCCTTATAAGTCAACCCTCTCCATAGAGCCAAGTTGACCAAGTTCCCGCCTCTGACCTACCGAGAGTCATACCCGTTCCTTTAGGAGAGAATGACAGATATTCCCCTACACCCTTGGAGAGAATGACAGATATCCACCTAGCCCTTAGGTTTGAGCAGCCTTAAAGTTTCTCACCCCCCAGAACTACGACCGGCTTGATTCCCTCAAATAGAGATACGTAGGAATCCTATACCTCTAGGTCCAGCCATGTAACCAAATTGTCAAGCCGTTTTCCCATCAGATTGGGATTCTTATGTTTATCGACAACCCCGCTTTTCCAAAGCGACGCTGTCGAGGGGATCTGTAAGTACCCCAATCTGAAATCGACCAACTTAGAGGAAATCTTAGCACCATTCAGGGACAAACTGATAGGCTGGGACCTCACTAGGATAAACCTAAAATTCGAGGACTACTCTGGAAGTAAAATTAGAAAAATCCAGAAGCTCTCCAGGCTGAGCCGTACGGATGGTTTGGGTACTAGAGGGGCCAATCCATACGGATGGTTTGGGAACCCTCAGTCCTTATAAATTGGACTCCTGGCTGATAATTTGAGGGGGGATAAAATCGTTTTAGAGAGAAAAAGCTTTGCAGGAATCATATCAGAATAGAGTGATCAACATATTTGAGTGAAAAGAGAGAAAGAAGATAGGTCTTAACCAAAATTGGTGAGGCCTCCTTCTCCCCATCTTCTCTTCATCTCTATATTCTATCTTTTACTTCAATGTCTTTTATTTCTTGTTAATAATATACACTTGGAACCAAGCCTTGAAATCCATGGTGCCCTTCATGTTCTATGCATGATGGTGGGTTACAAACCTAAGGATAGCCTAAGGCTTGTGATGATTTATGTATCTTTAATTTATTGTCTTTACATTTATGTACCCTTACATTGTGTCTTTAAATTTATGTCATTTACTTTAAAGCCTTTGCATTTATGTTAAATAAATGAGGAAATGATCAAGTTTGGGTGATAAAGTTGCAATCTTTATCATCCAAACTATGAGTCAACCTCAATAATGTCCCTTTGATGATAAAGGTTCAATCTTTATCCATCAAAGGTTGATTTTTTGATGTCCCAATGCCCTTCTTGGAAGAATCATCCATTTAGATGTTAAAGTTCCCATCTTTAACCATCTAAATGGTGATCTTGGCTCAAAGGCCATGTCCATCACCTTTTCTCAAGTATTCCCCAATGATTACCTTAATCACACCCAAAATCCTAGTTTTGGTGTATAATCTAGTGATTAATGGCATAGGGATGATTTGATTTATGTTTTGTTGTAAGAAAATAACTGAAAATGATCAAACAATCCGGTTTCCAGCAGAATGCTCTGTTTCTGCCTGGAACTAGACTGATTCCTGGGAATCTGTTAAAATTCCCAGGAAGACCCTCTATAGCCGTAGGCCTACTTTATCCAGGGGTACATTTCCAGTTCAGTCCCCCTCTAATCCAAAATGTTTACGAAATAACCCTTTCTGTTAAAACTCTAACTGTTTTCGGTTAAAGTCGGTCTCTCCCATTTTTCCAAGAAACACACACACACACTTGCACAATTTTGACAAACTCTAGGGAGACTCAGTTTTTCGAGGCACATTGGGTGAACTACCGGTTGAGTTCTTCCCAAAGTGTAACCTGTCCTCCGAATCCTTTATCTCTAACATTTTTTTCGTTAAGTTTTGGTTTAAAGTTAAACTAACGTGGCGACTCCGTCTTATGTGAAAGTAAGGATTACCGTGTTTGATTCTTGAGGGAACCCTTCCATTTTCCCGCGGGTATCTTACAGTACGGCTCCCCTTCCCTGGGCTGATCAGCTTGTTCCTCAATTATTTATGAAAAAATCATGAAATTTCCATCACTCCATCAAGCCCATTCCGACCATCACCTCCAACCCCCCTCTACTACCTCTACTAACAGACATTTTGGTTCTAAAAATTCATCTCCCTCCTCCCTAAATGGCCTAAATAAAGAGGGCTTTCATTTACCACATTCCACCTCCAACACCTCCTCTCATCTCCTCTCTTGTTTTTACACATTCATCATTCCACCATATTACCACCACTACACCACCACTAAACCACCACTACTGCACCACAAAATAACACAAAAAACACCCTCAAACACAAGCAACTCAAGAAAACAATAACACAATCTCCATCCATTCTAACAACAACAACAACAACAACAACAAAATAGCAAAAAAAAAAAAAGAAGTCTTCCCTTGTGTAGACAAAGGAATCAAACCCTCACCAACCTAAACTAGGTAAGAATCCACATATTTAAGTGTTAAGCTTTGTAAAATGTAGACTTTTATATGTTAGACTTAGAGTCTAGCCATTAGAATGGCTAGACTCCCATTTCTTTCTATGTAAATCCATGTTTCTAAGCTTGTTATCTTCATGTAAATATGTTATGAATGCTTTAATATCAGTTAAATCATGTATATATACATGTTTAATGCTCATCTTGTGTTAATTTCAAAGCTTGAATCCCAAATCTAAGCATGATTTGGTCCATTTGTTCAACATGTACATCTATCCACTTTTGCTTCTTCCATGTTTATTCATGTTTTTGTTCATATTTGTCCATAAATAAACAATTTATAATGTTAATAACATACTAAAGTAAAAGTTTCCCAAGTTTCATTTGTTGGTTTAAAGTTTAGACCATGTTTTAATGTCCATCTTCATGTTACTTTCAACCTTCTCATGTACTCTTCTCAACTTATTCTTTTCACGTGATTTATTCTCCATCATAACTTCGTTTATGGAGTTATCTCAAAAAATAAAAGTTATTTCTTACATATTTAGTATAATGAATTTCAAGTTTTGTGGTCATATTCCAAGTTTAAGTCATGTTTTGGAAGATATTTTTGTAGTTCAGATGTGCTGCCCGGTCTACTGCATTTCTGACCAACTTGTGTTTTCATGCCTAAAACTCTATCAAAACATGATTTTCAAACTAAGGTAAAAAATATACAATTTGTTTTAAACTAATTAAGGAAAATTCTCATATTTTTAAAATAATTTTATGACCTCAGAAAACTCCTCTTTCTATTTTTTGAATCAAGTTCTTACTCTCAGATAAACAATTTCCAGATTCTGACATCTAAATGTCAGAGGCCTTTTGAACCTTCTAAACATGTTTTCTGAGCTTGAAACTCGGCACACTTCATATGATATGTGATATTCAACTTTCATGTTTTAAGTTTCTCCAGATTCATAAGATATGTTAGACTAAATTGACCATGAAAGTCTGACATGCCATCTTTTCTAGTTCTGGGCAGATTTCACCTATGTGTTCCTTGCATGATTTGAGCATGAAATAATAATCCAAAAATTAAGAAAAAATTCATATGTGTTCTCTAACATGTTTGGAGTAAATCCCAAGTGCTGTTTCTCGATTTGGATAGGTTTAAGTAGGTACATTGGCATAAGAACAGCAGTAGGTCCAGAAAGTGCAAAACAACTCTAAAGCTTGGACATTCATTTTTATGGGATTTGTCTCCCATTTTGTAAATAATTTGTATAATCCCAAAATTTACCTAATCCCCATCCCTTTATATGTTTTCCTTTCTTATATGTGTTAAAAACCATTTTTTAAACCAATCGGGTATCCTCCCAAACCGATTCCCGGTTGCGACTTAAAACGAACATGCCTAGATTAGGAGACTCCTTCTTTTACATAAACACACACATTTTCTTAAGTTAGGGCGTAAAAAGAGTTTTCAAAAAGTCAAATTAAAACAAAGCGTATGCGAAAGCATGCTAGAAACCGAAATGGCAAGTGGAGTGCTTAACACCTTATCTTCTCGTAAATTAGCCCCCGAACCCACTTCTTTCAAAACAGAAGGTTTTATCTCTATTTTCCTTAAATAAAATGAGGTGGCGACTCCTATTTTCAAAACCAAAGTAGGGTAACCATTTTGAGGAACCTATTTTTCGATTAGGTTCGAAAGGCATGGGCTCTCACACACCACCACACAGTTTGTAAGCCACATAATGTAACTTCTTCTCATCGGTGATATTCATCAATTCAAAATATGTTTCTACCTCAAAAAATTCTTCCATGTCCTACTTCCATGTGAAGAAGGGTAGATCAGCCTTAATTTTTGGATGCTGATCCACAGGTGTAGCAATAAAATCACCTTCACGCTCTGAATTAGAATCTGCACCTCCAGCTGGCGGATGACGATGGAGATGTGTTGGGTTTTGCACTATCATGCGTAGAGGAATAAACCCAAAATCATAGATCCATTCAAGATGATTAAATTAATACGAAGTTGAATTTAGAATACTTACCCCGGTGATGCTTTAAAATTGTTGAATCTTCAATCTTTGTTCTTCGCGCTTCTTGAATCACGATAACAGGAACACGTCTTCAATTGATGAATCACGAACTTGAAGGAGTTGGGATCAACGCCCCCTATGTGTATCCACACGCAAATGAATATTAAAAACTCTTCTTGATCCGGATTGCTAGATCCGATAGAAAGAATTTCTATGAAGGTTATATGAATTTAGTCTTATCTTGAGATCTAGGAATAAATATGTGTTAACAGACTCTTTGGAGCCTCTCTTATTGATACAATATCAATTGTTACCGAATATGGTTTTTAGAGTGTTACCGAATAGGGTTTTTAGAGGGCCTTTTATGGTTCGTACATTTCTTACGGGTCTGAAGTGTTTTATGTTGAGGAGATTTGGAAGCACTTGCTGAATACCCTCCTAGCCAGGAGATCCCCCTTGCTTGCCCTTGCAAGATGAGGCCGAGTGGGTTGATTTCGAAATGGAATTCATTGCTGTAATTGGTCGGATATAAATTCTGCCCGGGGGAAAAGGAAGCCTTTCTTTTGATTTCTTTGTCGATTTTCACAACAGCCGCTATTCATCTGATTTTCGAGGTGGCAAAATCTCGTCTAAAAACGAAATCAGAAAATAGGGTCTGCTCAGGGCGTGCTCGCGAGTCCTATAGGGTGCTCGGCTGAGAACCTATGTCACGACCCAAAATATAGGCTCTATTTTATTAGTAATTAAATGATTATTATTTAATTATTTGCTTAATTGTTTATTTAAATTATTATTTATTTAAATATTTATGTGTGCAATTTATGTATTATAATAATTATGCCTAGCATTTTATTTGGGTCATTTGTGCTAGTGTAGAAGTGTTGGGTCTTAATTGTTAGTAGGGAGTGTAGCATTTGTGTTAGTAGTGTAGTGGAGGGGGCCTAAGTGTAATCTTTTAAATCATTCCCTACTCCCTCCCTACTCCTTCCCTCACCTCCTCCCTCACCCTATTCCATCCCATTCCCAGCCATTTTTCTCTCTCTCTCTCCATTTTGCAAAGGTAAACTCTCTCTTCCTTCTCTCTTCATTTACTTCTTCTTCCTCTCATCTTCTCTCATTTCTTAAAACGTGAACATTGTTTAGATCGTCGATAGGATCGTTGGAAGCCAAAAATATTTGAAATCCATCAACTTTGAGAAAATCCAAGTAAGTTACTTTTCCCCCATTTTGATGCTAAAATGTTCATATTATGTTCATATAATGCTTTTGTTGTTATATTTGAAGTTTGGTTGAGTTTAGAATTGATTTGGAGTTTTATTTGAGTTTTGGGTAAAAATGGTGAATTGATGAATGTTGGTGTTGATTCGTGATTTTAGTTGATAAAGGGTGTTGTTAGGATCCCCTTTTTAGTTAAATGACGTTTGGGCACCTTAGGAATCGTTTTGGGAGTGTTGATTTTGGGTGTTAAAGTTTTGGTATGAAAATGGCAAGGAAATGTGAAGAACCCAGCTCTGTTTTCCCCCAGCCCGTAGCCCAGGCGCCCGCCTGCCTATTCCCAGGCGCCCGCCTACATGCCCTTTTCTAATGGCCAGACCTTCTGGTCATTCAGGCGCCCGCCTGCCCCATTCCAGGCGCCCGCCCGCCCCCTGTTCCAGGAATTTGACCATTTTGCTTGGTTTAAGACTTAAGGCTTAACTAGTTTAGGTCTATTGCTTCTAATTAACTTAGGATAACACCGTGGAACACTTAGTTGATTGGATTTTATTCTTTTGTGAATAAATATGATATGGAATTTATTTAAGTACCGTTTTGGGAATGTTGGTTCATCCTTGATGTGTTGTTTGGATTGGTTTACCTTCGTGGTACTTTAATTGGTATGGTTCCCTACTTTGGAACCTTAAGTTGTTCATTCATGCTAAATTATTATTACTTAGCATTTAATTGGAAGCCCAGCTGGCATATTTGTTGCATCGGGCGATGGGAAGGATTATAATGGCAAAGCCAAGTCCATTATAATGTTGACCATTGTTTTTCCCTTACTATACCCCTTTTCCAGATTGGCCTTGGAAATGATAAGTTAGCGTTCCTTTGTGAATGTATCTAGCTAGCGGGCATGACTTTGTGTCATGGTCCTTGTCCTTTGTGACACTTCATTTGGTTATTGGTTCCGGTACCGGGGGTTTTCTCTTCGGCTTTCATGCTATTATGAAGATGATGAATTGTTGATTGTTGAAGCTGCGCAGCGATCCTTTATTTGGATGTTCCGGTTTGGAAAACCTTGGCTATATCCTTTGTTATGTGTTTATTTCCGCTGCTATCTGTTATGTGATAAATGCTATGTGCTATGTGATATTTATTATCATTTATTGTATATTGCATCATAGCATGTCATGTAGTTGCATTAGTAACTTATTGAGATTTATCTCACCCCCTTTCCTTTTATCTTTGTTTTTCCTTAACCCCCCCCAGGTGCTAAGGATTAGTCTCGCTGATCACGAGAAAGAGGACGTCGAGTGTGGATCCATTCTTTTGGGGAAGGTTGATATAGGTTGGTTTACATTAGGTAAATGTGTAACCATTTTGGGATAGTTGTACCAAACAATGACGTCACTAAGAATTGTATATTTGTATTTTGTTGGGCATAAACTTGTGGAAGTTTATGATAGATGTATGTGGTTTTTATCAAACTTGTTTTTGTAAAACTTTGGATCATCACCCTTTTGGGTATCAAATGGAATTTTTAACTTCAGTATTTCACAGCTTTGGTTTTAGAGTCGACGTCCAGCTCGCGGTCCCGGGCCCGCGGGGTCCGGGGTCGCGACAACCTCTGTGCCAGCCCTTAAAACCTTCAGTAATTTGTGCTTGACCGAGTCATGTGATGTACTCAGCCGAGCACCACCAGAAATTCAATTTTAGCCTTTTATTTAATTTGTTCTTTTGTGTGTGAACCCATAGGATTATATTAAGTTGGCAATGAGTCCAAATGCATTTTTTCTCATAAATCATGAGCGGACTCTAGCAAGCCATCATAACTACGAAATTAATATAACTTGTCAAAGTTCGTGAATCCTTTTATAGAACATATCATAATCCGTTTGTCCACGATGTCATTGATCGTAAGCTATGGTCAATGGTCAACTTACAATGCCCAATACTTTTCTTGATTCCAAATAGTTGATTAATACAAATGACATTGATCATATCAATTCATTTGAGCATGGCCATACATTTCATCAATATTATTCATCGAGGGGCCCAAGCTTGACATCTCTCACGAAGAGGGACATATTCCATCTTGACTTATTACACTTCCCTACATAACTTCGAACATGCCAATCATATCCTTTATAATTACTTGGTTAAGAGTAACGTTTGAATATCTCAAACATGATCTCCATTATGTGGAAGATCATAATAATCTCAGGTTTAAGGATTCTAATGATATAACTATTAAGAAGTTTAATTATGACATTTTGACCATGAAATAAACCTCATAGGTGGGTCATGTCTAGTATATGTTCACTTACACATATCCATAAGCTTAACTTCTATCACATACATATAATCATCACATGATTATCTAATCAAACATATACTAGTTCTTCATAAGTACTAGGGATGGAGATTATTATAACAAAACATGCAACAACAAATAATAATCTAAAACATCTCTTTATATAATGAATAAAATGATAACAAAACATCATTCAAACAACGTGCCTAGGGAATAGAAACCAACAAGATGTTCCTCGCGTCCTATAGGTTCTACATGATCCCCTGCTCGTTGCCTCGGGTTTACACTAACCTACAATCCTTGCAAAGCCTGGATGAGTCGTTCCTCAGGAGTTGCACTTTCGCGCTGCATTTATGCGCTCTCGCGTTGCATCTGCTCCATCTTTTCCATCATTGCTAGAACAGTGGCATGGATGTCATTGTTGTTCCCATTACCGGCCATCTTCCAAGGATACCTTTTCTGATACCAATTGACGCAGCAAAATATTACTTTTTAGGAAGACCATAATGGAAATCCTTGAAAACCAAAGAAATCCTACCGTAGAGGACCTTCAAACAAGCCAAACGGCTTCTTAGGTTTTTACCCACACAATGGTGCAAAACAAAACTCTAATAAAATTAATAATATTAAAACTTATGTTCAATCAAACTCTAGATGAGTATTTATGCTCTTAACAAAATACTAGACAACAATAAAACCCTAAGGAAAATACTGAAAATTAAATGCCAAAAATAACCCTAATTAAACTCAAAACCGAAAGGAATATAAAATGTAAAGAAGTTGACATTTCAAACACGTTCATGTCCCAAGATGCGCACTCCCATGCTAATTAGTACGTATCATCTGGTTGTAAGGATCCCCCCCGGAAATAACAAAGAAAAGCTTTCGTTTGTTTTAAGTTGTTTTAGGGAAGAAATGCCAAACGCGGTTATCTCACAAAAACTTAACGGAGTCGCCACTTTTGTTAATTATTTAACCCAACAAAAGAAAATGTTAGAGATTCTATTAGTTCGGAGGTCAGGTTACGCCTTGGGAAGAGTTTTACGTCACCCAAGTCTCCTTGGATGAGTCCGAGTCTCCCTAATGTTGGTTAACAAAAGTGCATGTGTGTGTGTGTATTTAACGGAAAAGAGTCTGTTTTAACTTTTATTCAAATATTTAACTGAAAAGGGGTCTTTTATTAAGAAAATAGGGATCAGAGGACAAAATGGACATTTTGCCCTCTGAGCCTAGAGTAGCCGTACGGTTAGAGTATGCTCTTCCTGGAATTTTTACAGTTTGTCCAAAAACAGTCCAGTTCTAGGCAGAAACAGAGCATTCTGCTGAAACTGGACTAAACTGTTCTGATTTCCAGTTTATGATTAACAACAAAAACATAGAAAAGATCATTCCTATGCACTTTGATCATCAAAAGAACCCCAAAAACAAAGACTTGGGTGTGATCAAAGGCAATCATTGGAGAAATTTATGAAAAAGTTGATGAACATGGCTTTTGAGCCAAAATGACCAATTGATGATTAAAGAAGGAAACTTTATCATCAAGATGGCATTTTGACACATTATTAACCTTTTAGGGACCAAATTATTGTATAAAGATTCAATCTTTATGACCCAAAATGGGATTTCAAGGCTAAATCAAAGGGGGAAGTGATAAACACTAAGGTTTTATCATCCCACATGATTATCATGGCCAAATCAAAACAAAATTAACATAAAGATTTGAGCTTTCACCACAAGAGTGGATCCTTAAGCCAAAGGCAACCTTGAGGCAACATTATTTGACATGAAGACTTGATCTTTGTGACCCTAAAGGGGGTTTGAAGCTAGATCAATTTTTGGATGATAAAGATTGAAACTTTATCATCCAAATGATCATCCTTGCTTCCAATGAACAACCTAATCAACCCAAAACATGTTCCTTTTCCATTAAAATAGATTAGCAAACAAGAAATATCAACAAACCATGATCATCTTTAGGTTAGAACCACTTTCACACAAGGTGTGAAGGGAACCTTGAATCATTCATGGTTTGGACCATATGTATACATAATAGTGATATATATAGCTTGGAATGCCAATGCTTGTAATACATATATATATATATATTGCTTGATATGGACAAGACTTGCAAGAAATATGAATTGCTTGAGATGGACAAGACTTGCAAAAATATAAGAGATAAACAAATAAACATGAACAAACAAGGAGATGAGGTCAAGAGAAGGATGGGGGAGAAGGTGGCTTTACCTATGTTTGGTTAGGCCAATCTTCCTCTCTCTTTTCACTCTAAACACTCTTCTGAAGTAATTTTAGTAGAGTAACACTAGCAATAATCGTTTCTCCCCCCTGAAATGATCAGCAAGGGGTTCAATTTATGGGGGCTGATAGTGCCCAAAGTAGCCGTACGACTCATATTGGCGACCTTCTGGATTTTTCAATATCTTAATTCCAGAACAGTCCCTGTGTCCACATTTTGTCCTAGTGAGGTCTTGGCCTATCAGTTTATCCCTGAATGGTGCCTAGAATTCCTCTAAGTTGGTCAAATTCAGATTGGGGTACTTACAGAGCCCCTCGGCAACATCGCTTTTGAAGAAAGCGGGGTTGTCGATAAACGCATCCCAATCTGATGGGAGGACGGGAAAGGCCGATCTGATTCCAATGGCTGGACCTAGAGGTATAGGATTCCTACGTATCGCTTTTGTGGGAAACAAGCCTAACGTAGTTTGAAAGAGGGGTGAGATATTTTAAGGCTACTCAAACCTATAGACGACCGTCGAGGTCGGGTGGGGAACTCAGCCATGACTCTTATTTGGTCAGGTGCAAAGACTCGGGCATGAGACTCATTCGGTCAGAGGCAAAAGTTCGGGCGTGACACTCATTTGGTCAGAGGCAAGGACTTTGGCGTGACACTCATTCGGTCAGAGGCAAGGACTCGGGCATGACACTCGTTCGGTCAGAGGCAAGGACTTTGGCGTGAAACTCATTCGGTCAGAGGCAAGAACTTGGGCATGACACTCATTCGGTCAGAGGCAAGGGCTCGGGCATGACGCTCATTCGGTCAGAGGCAAAGACTCGAGCATGACACACATTCGGTCAGAGGGAAGGACTTGGGCGTGACACTCATTCGGTCAGAGGCAAAGACTCGGGCGTGACACTCATTCGGTCAGAGGCAAAGACTCGGGCATGACACTCGTTCGGTCAGAGGCAAGGGCACGGGCATGACGCTCATTCGGTCAGAGGCAAAGACTCGGGCATGACACTCGTTCGGTCAGAGGCAAGGGTTCGGGCGTGACACTCATTTGGTCAGAGGCAAAGACTCAGGCGTGACACTCATTCGGTCAGAGGCAAAGACTCGGGCATGACACTCGTTCGGTCAGAGGCAAGGGATTCGGTCAACCTGGCTCTATAGGAGAGGGTTGACTACAAGACTGGTCTTATGTCATCTTCGACTGCCGGGAGAACAACGGATTTGACTCTCACTTGGTCAATCCTAAAGGTTTGGCCAACTTGGCTCTATAAGAGAGGGTTGACTACAAGACTGGTCTTACGTCATCTTTGACTGCCGGAAGAATAACGGATTTGACTCTCACTTGGTCAAAGTTGGGGTTTGACACTCTTTTGGTCAATCGGGTCAACATGGGCTTACGTCAAGGACCGTCTTTCGCATTCAATTTGACTCTCAATGGGTCAAAATCAGGGTTTGACTCTCATTTGGTCAGAGTTGGGGTTTGACACTCTTTTGGTCAACCAAAGTCAACATGGGCTTACGAGGACCGCCTTTCGCATTCAATTTGACTCTAAATGGGTCAAAATCAGGGTTTGACTCTCATTTGGTCAGAGTTGGGGTTTGACACTCTTTTGGTCAACCAAAGTCAATATGGGCTTACGTCAAGGACCGCCTAAGAATTCCTTTTCTAAATCTTTTCTCGAGATGGGTCATTCGGGTGACCTAGATTTTGGTTCACATGGGGCCACTTGGGGGACTTAACTCTAATTTCAAAATGGTCGCTCGGGGGACCTAGCTCTTATCTCTAAATGGTCGCTCGGGGGACCTAACTCTTATCTCAAGACGGTCGCTCGGGGGACCTAATTTTCATCTCACAATGGTCGCTCGGGGGACCTAATACTTTTCTCAAGACGGTCGCTCGGGGACCTAATTTTTGTCTCACAACGGTCGCTCGGGGGACCTAATACTTATCTCACAACGGTCGCTCGGGGGACCTAATTCTCATCTTTGCTGGTCTTACGTCAGGGACGGCCAATTTTCTTGGACATTCAATTTGACTCTCAATGAGTCAAAGTCGGGGCTTGACTCTCTTTTGGTCAACCGAAGGGATTTTCTCGACACTCATTCGGTCGAAGTCGGGATTTGACTCTCTTTTGGTCAACCTATACCAAATAATTTTTAACTGGGCTTACGTCAGGGACGACCAATTTCGACAACAAATTTTTAACTGGGCTTACGTCAGGGATGGCCAATTTCGACAACAAATTTTTAACTGGGCTTATGTCAGGGACGGCCAATTTTTCTCAAACATTTAACTGGGCTTACGTCAGGGACGGCCAATTTTCTCAAACATTTAACTGGGCTTACGTCAGGGACGGCCAATTTTCTCAAACATTTAACTGGGCTTACGTCAGGGACGGCCAATTTTCTCAAACATTTAACTGGGCTTACGTAAGGGACGGCCAATTTTTCTTAAACATTTAACTGGGCTTACGTCAGGGACGGCCATTTTTTCTCAAACATTTAAATGGGCTTTCGTCAGGGACGGCCAATTTTTCTCAAACATTTAACTGGGCTTACGTCAGGGACGGCCAATTTTTCTCAAACATTTAACTGGGCTTACGTCAGGGACGGCCAATTTTGGACATTTAACTGGGCTTACGTCAGGGACGGCCAATTTTTCTCAAACATTTAACTAGGCTTACGTCAGGGACGGCTAAAGGACAACTCATAACCTAATGGTCTTACGTCACAGCGGACGGCCAAAGGGAAAATCTAACGAAACCTAATGGTCTTACGTCATACCGGATGGCTAAAGGACAACTCATAACCTAATGGTCTTACGTCACACCGGACGGCCAAAGGGTAAGTTTAATGAAGCCTAATGGTCTTACGTCACGCCGGACAGCCAAAGGGCAAGTTTAACGAAGCCTAATGGTCTTACGTCACGCTGGACGGCCAAAGGGAAAATCTAACGAAACCTAATGGTCTTACGTCACGTCAGACGGCCAAAGGACAAATCTCACAAAACCTAATGGTCTTACGTCACGCCGGACGGCCAAAGGGCAAATCTCACAAAACCTAATGGTCTTACGTCACACCGGACTGCCAAAGGGCAAATCTCACAAAACCTAATGGTCTTACGTCACACTGGACGGCCAAAGGGAAAATCTCACAAAACCTAATGGTCTTACGTCATGCTGGACGGCCAAAGGGCAAAGGCTTGAACCTATAATGACTATTCCGAGTCAAGGTTTGACTTGGGTCGAATCAACTCTACCGGATGACTGACACTCTTTCTTGACACCGAGGGAGAGCCTAGGGGCGACCTTCAAGACTCATTGTGGACGAAAAGGTCCAAGATTTTGGAAAATCATTCGAAAGCATTTTGCTTGAAACATCGTTTTTGACAAATGACGTCAAATGGGCAAATTTCGGAAATGCTTATTACTAAAGGCAAATCTTTTAACAAAGAATTTTAGTCAAATTTTTGATTTGAACTTAACCGTGAGGTTTGTCATGCGTAAAGTCCTTTGGATTTTGTCGATTCGTTGAGAAGTAACTGATGGTAGGAAATATGCTCGTCACTGTTGTGGGGCAGCCCCAATGTTGTCTTTGTCATTGATGTCGGGGTAGCCCCAGTGTCGTCCTTCGACTTTTGATGTTGACGTGGACCCGTTGTCGTCTTTTGGCCTTTGACATGAGGTTAAGAACCCATCCCTTTTCATGACGCACCCTTTCTTTTGCCTAGGCCGCCCTTTCGGGTTTTCAACCTAGCGGGCATCTCTTTTGCGTTTTTTATGGCACACCCTGTTTTTTGCCTAGGCCGCCCTTACGGGTTTTCAACCTATCGGGCTACTTTTTGGTGCCTTTTTTTTTATTAGTGATCCAGCCGACTCGATAGAACGGGGACTTTAAAGTATTTTTCTTCGAGGAAACATGCAAGGGCATTTTATTTGGGAGAGAGTCCCTTTATGCTGGTGAGCTCTTTGAGCAATATATCATGAAATGAGAGGAAGCCCTTGCTTAACAGAATACAAGTGTTTAGCTCTTTCCTAAGATGGAGAAAAGAAGACTTGTTGAGTCATTTGAAATTTTCCTTAGTTAATATCATCAAATGATTACTTGAATGGACCATGTTTGTCATTAAGTCAGGATTATACCAAGCAATTAGCCTTAACATGTATAAATGTTGTGATCAATTGGGATTAAGATTCGATCAATTGCAAGATCAAAATGTGTTTAGGAGAGATTGGTTATTATCTGGGAAATTGGTCATTAATGGGACCAAGGGAAGAGAACCGGGTCATTATGGGAGGACCGAGGTTTGATGGATTCATTTCATGCTATGACCAGACCCGAAGGTTGCCTACGTTCCCCTCAGTTTGAGGAGCTCAGGTCGCCGTAGTTCGGCCTTAGGCCATCTTTTGCTGAAGTTGGCTTTCTTTTGACGTTGTCTCGGAGGACGCTGTTGCTCACTTTTCTTTGCGGTGAACTCCTTGAGATGGACCTCTTGGGGTGAACCCTCTTTGGTTTGAACGGGCCTTTTGAGGAAAACTTTCTTTTCCGCCATTTCTTTTCCTTCTTTCCATACAATCATTTCCCCCTTTTTTTTTTTTTTTTGAGGGAAACATTAACACCAACTTGCTATCTTGGGCATTGTCTTTCCTGAAGCTCCTTATCAATTCTGGTTTCGATCTCGAAGATCTGAGAAGCCCCTTGCTCGGTTGCGCATGCGCGATGAAGGTCCAATCTTGGTGGTTTAGCAACAACGTCCTCACCTTTTCACTGTCTCAGGATGCCTTTGATGTGCATCAGGGATTTTTCTTAGAAAGGTGTATCGGGTTGTGTATCGGGGAGGTGTATGGGGGAAGATTTGCCATTAATGGTTTCTTCATGACAATTGATCACAACATTTATTCACATCAAGATTAATTGTTTGCGTTTAGCATTTTTCATTTGTGTTAGGTCCATTCGTCCTTAACGAGTCGTCATTGACTAGTATGCTTAAAAGTCAATTCATCATTTTGGGGACGTAGCAATCAATTGATCATAACAAGCAAGGCAATTTCAAGAGTAAATGTGTATTGCAAATAATGTCTCAAGTCTAGAGAGAAGAGAAGGAAAATGACTATTTTATTGAGATAACTTTGTACATACATGTCCAAGTGCGGACCTTTGCAAAAGTAAAAAGACACAGTGAGAATCTAGATCCTACGAGGCTGGAAGACTCATCATTTTTTTTTATTTTTTTTTAGGGATGGGCTCCTATGACACGCGATGTTCCATTTTCTTCTTTGATTGTTGGAGGGTTTGTCGGCGGCATATTCCATGTCTTCCGCGGGGACTTCGGGTTCCGTGTCATTGGGAAAGATGTCGCGAGATCTCCACTTGGCTTGGCATTGCAACCACCGGGCCCATATTCGGCCATCTCCTTTTGGTGACTTCCTTTCAAGGGGTGTAACCTCGCGCATGGCATTTGGCGAAGGTACAGATCTCCATTTGATGTAGCCACCTTTGGGCCTCCGAGGCATGGGCCTCTTCTCGTGGACGGTGTCCCAATCCTGCTCACGTGGATGGAAGTCTTAGACGCCATTTCAGATGTGGGCTCCTTGGTTGATGTTTTCGGTGGACAAGACCGCAAAGGACTTTAGCATTTTAAACCTCGAGGTGAAATTATAACCATGATTTGAGGGGAACGCCTCATTAGCGGATTAGCCTTTTGGAAAAGTGTTGACCTCTTATTTTAAGAAAACTTGATTTCCAATTTTTTGAATGAGGATTGACACACGCATTTTTCTATTTGAGTAAAGGACTCACACATTTTTTTTTCTTTTTTTTATAAGGATTGACACACACACATTTCATTTAAGTAAAAGACTCGCACATTCAAATGGGTTTAACGAAGAGACGAACATGACTTAAGTTGGCCTAATTCAAACGGGCTTTTGGGAAGAGGTGAGTGATTGACTCACTTTCCAAACGGACTTCCTAGGGTGACGGAGAGCGGCCCTAAGGGCCCTAACATATAGGTTACGGGGACAAGGAGCCTCCTTGGCTTGTCGGAATATAGTCAGGATAACATGGGACAGAACCTTACTGGCTTGGGACCAGATGGTACTCACACTAGTTCGAGCCATCAAGGCGATCGGAGCAACTGAGATGGTTATCACATGGAGGTGCAAACTAAGGAGGCCAATGCTTGACCAATGTATATTACCATGTGGTGCCATGACAGCTAAACTCGAAGGGGTCATGGTCACGCGACGACACTGACGGGAATGAGATGACATGAGGGGCGCAAAAATGGTCATCATGTGACGGCCCAAGGAAAGGGGAGGGAGTTACCCTAAGCGCCTTTTGTTTCTTTTCTTTAACAGACTCTTTGGTGGATAACGGGGATCCATCCAAACACTTGACTAACTTCCTAGGGAACTATGCCTAGGGGTTTAACGGGGACTTAGGGGACAACACCTAGGGGTTTAACAGAAGTTTCATCGGGGATCGCAAACGGGATCACAACGGGGATCACAACGGGATCGCAATGGGATCACAACGGGGTCACAACGGGATCACAACGGGGTTCACAACGGGATCATAACCGGATCACAACGGGGATCACAACGGAGATCGCAAGGGGGCACAACGGGATCACAACGGGGATCACAACGGGATCACAACGGAATCAAAATGAGGATCACAACGGGATCACAACGGGAACCTTGGAAGGATAGCGGGGATCCATCCAAAGGGTTAACGAAACGCCATTATGGAAGTCTTGGAGGATAACGGTGATCCGTCCAAAGACTTTACTAAATCACATAACGTAGGTCTTGGAGGACAACGGGGGTCTGTCCAAAGACTTAACGAAATCACATAACGGAGGTCTTGGAGGACAACGGGGGTCTGTCCAAAGACTCAACGAAATCACATAACAGAGGTCTTGGAGGACAACGGTGGTCTGTCCAAAGACTCAACGAAATCACATAACGGAAGTCTTGGAGGACAACGGGGGTCCGTCCAAAGATTCAATGAAATCACATAACGGAAGTCTTGGAGGACAACGGGGGTCCGTCCAAAGACTTAACAAAGTGACATTTATTAACGCAAGAATGTGTCGAAGACAAGAAACAAAGAACGGAGCAAGCTCATGCCACGTGCAATTATTTATTCATTCAACTTTAATTAAAACGCATTTTTATTCCTAAATGGTTGGAAAAGATTCCTCTTGTTTTTCGCAACTACTCTAAATCCTGGATTAGTGGAGGCCATCACTACGCCTATTGACCCCTCGTTTTTCACCTGCCTTGCACACTCCCAAGGATGGAGTGTCCCGGGCGAGGGTCCTATAGGGCAAGCGGCTTCCACCGATCGAAAGATATAACCCTAGGGTCTAGTGCATCGCAAGGTTCCCAATGCGTGAGCCATTCCAATCATGATTAAGCCCCGGTTAAGATCAAGATTCATCTTAGGGACAGGGACTTTCCGGCATTACCTCATCTTTGATGAGGGTTCTCGAATCTTATCCTTGGGCTTAAGGATGATTAATATGAACCATACATTAGGGCTTGACGATACGGTGTCACCCTATCCTTAATACATGACTTATAGCTAATATTAATGCATAAGTCAAGGACCGGGTCAAAGTTGACCATGGTCACACTTGCTTTCACAAGGAGTCGTGACTCGGGCATTAACTTGGCCATAATTAATCTCAGACACGTATTAGGGATGTGGTAACGTGAGCTAGACCAAAAACCAATCAAAGTCTCAGTATTTGTGCATCACGGACAAGTGTGGTTGACTCGGCTCGGAAGGGGAGGTGGAATGGACCCATGCGCGCTAGAAGGGCACAAGAGCACCAATCAAGCTACATCGTGGCATCCATCCCAGGTTTAAAGGGTATTTGGAACGTGCAAGGTCAAGTGCGCGTAGTGTGAAGCCATTCTATGTTCTCTTTTGAGTAAAAATAGAAATTTTCGATTCGTTTTAACATCATGAACAATGCACACGCTGTCGCGACCCCGCGGGCCCGAGACCGCGATCTGGACGTCGACTCTAAAACCAAAACTGTGAAATACCGAAGTTAAAAATTCCATTTGATACCAAAAGGTAGTGATCCAATGTTTTACAAATCCAAGTTTGAAAATAACCAATTACAACTAACATAAACTTCTTCAAGTTTATGCCCAACAAAAGATAAATATACAAATCCTAATGACGTCAATGTTTGGTACAAATATCCCCAAAATGGTTACACATTTACATAATGTAAACCAACCTATAACAACCTTCCCAAAAGAATGTATCCACACTCGACGTCCTCTTTCTCGTGATCAGCGAGACTAATCCTTAGCACCTGGGGGGGGGTTAAGGAAAAACAAAGATAAAAGAAAAGGGAGTGAGATAAATCTCAATAAGTTACTAATGCAAACTACATGACATGCTAAGATGCAATATACAATAAGCAATAATAAATATCACATAGCACATAGCATTTAGCATGTATCAGATAGCAGCGGAAATAAACACATAACAAAGGATATAGCCAAGGTTTTCCAAACCAGAACATCCAAATAAAGGATCGCTGCGCAGCTTCAATTATCAACCAATCAACATCTTCATAATAGCATGAAAGCCGAAGAGAAAACCCCGGTACCGGAACCAATAACCAAAAGAAGTGTCACAAGGGACGGGAGACATGCCACAAAGTCATGCTCCAAGAAGCTAAAATGCACACAAAGGAGCTAGCTCTTCTCACATCCAAGGCCAATCTGGAGGAGGGTAATAATGGGGCAAAACAATGGTCAACATCACAATGGACTTGGCCGTGCCATCATAATGTTTCGCATCGCCCAAACACACACAAGATACCAGCTGGACTTTCACGTAAAGGCTAAGTAATAAAATACTAGCACGATAAACAACAAAGGATTCCAAAGTAGGGAATCAATCCAATTAAATCACCACAAAGGTAAACCAATATAAACCGCACATAAAAGATGAACCACATTCCCAAAATGATACCAAATCAAATTCCATATCATATTTATTCACAAAAGGATCAAATCCAATCAATAAAGTGTTCCACGGTGTTATCTTAAGTTAATTAGAAGCAACAAACCTAAACTAATTAAGCCTTAAGTCTTAAACCAAGCAAAAGGTCAATATCCTGGAACAGGGGGCGGGCGGGCGCCTGGAATAGGGCAGGCGGGAGCCTGAATCAACAGAAAGTCAAGTCTTCAGAAAGGGGTATGTAGGCGGGCGCCTGGACAGGGTCAGGCGGGCGCCTGGTCTACGGGTGGGAGGGATTTCAGCAGCTGGGTTCTTCATTTCCAAACCAAAAACAACCCAAACTTTTACCATACTAAAATCCACTAGAATCAAGACTTCCCTCAAGCTTACTAAGGTATCCAAACAACATTTAACCAAAAGGGGACCTTAACAACACCATTTATCAACCCAAACCAAGAATCAAAACCCAACATTCATCAATCCACCATTTTTACCCAAAACTCAAATAAATTCGAAATAAATTCTAAAAAAATTCAAAACTCAATCAAACTTCAATTATATCACATCAAACATCATATAAACATGATATGAACATTTTAGCATAAAAATGGGGGAAAAGTAACTTACTTGATTTTTCTCAAAGTCGACGGAATTTGAATATTTTTGGCTTCCTACGATCCTATCGACGATCTAAACAATGTTCACGTTTTAAGAGATGAGAAATAACAAGAGGAAGAGGAAGAAAATGAAGAGAGAAGTGAGGAGAAGAAAACTTACTCAAAAGCTAGAGAGAGAGAGAGAGAGTTGGCTGGGAGTTGGGGAATGGGAGGAGGGGTGGAGTGTATGAGGGAGAAGGTGGTGTAGGGAGGTGAGGGGAGTAGGGGAATTATTTAAAAAGTTACAACTAGACCCCCTACCCATACTAACACAATTACCTACACTCCCGACTAACAATTAAGACTCAACACTTCCACACTAGCCAAACAACTCGAATAAAATGCTAGGCATAATTATTATGAAACATAAAATGCACACATAATATTTAAATAAATAATAATTCAAATAGATAAATAAGCAAATAATTAAATAAAAATCATTTAATTACTAATAAAATAGAGCCTATATTTCGGGTCGTGACACACGCAACATATGAACAAGCATGAATAACCATAATCAACAAAAATGAGCAAGCATGAATAAGCTATTTACACAAGCAATCAAGCAAGAATCATATGAACAAACAAGGCCAAAACTTGTATGTACAACAAATTGTGCACAACCAAATAATCCTTTGAAATCAGAACTTTACAAGAAACGATCCTTTTGAAAACCATTTGCAAAACAAGTTGTGCACAACAAAGAATTCAAAAAATCTTTTACAAAATGGGTTATGCACAAGGAGGTTTTAAAAACCCAAATTTATGTCCAAAAGTTTGTGCATGACCAAGCTTCAAAAACCAAGTTTTGGCTAGAAAAGAAGAAGGTAATGTGCTCAAACAAAACTGTAAATTTGGAACCTGGACAAGCAGAAGCAAAAGGGACACAGAATGTTCCTGCCCTGCACAAAATTGTTAAATTTTGGAACATTCTGTTCCCTGCCCAACATAGCCGTACGGCTATAGAATGCTGGCAATTATTTTTTGCAGTTTTTTCATCTTCTGATCATCAAGCCCCAGTTTATTGCACATCCAGAATAGTTTCCACTCCAGAAAATTCAAACAAAAACACAGCACACACAAAACAACATAAAAGTAAAGAAAAACGGGAGAAGGGAGTTTGACCCACACATAAATGTCCCCAAAGCTTCTAAAAAGAAGTTTGAGAACATTTAACTCCCCAGCGGAGTCGCCACTGTAAGGATCCCGCCCCCTCAGAAATAACAAAGAAAAGGTTTCGTTTGTTTTAAGTTGTTTTAGGGAAGAAATGCCAAACGCGGTTATCTCACAAAAACATAAAGGAGTCACCACTTTTGTTAATTATTTAACCCAACAAAAGAAAAGGTTAGAGATTTTATTAGTTTGGAGGCCAGGTTACGCCTTGGGAAGAGTTTTACGTCACCCAAGTCACCTTGGATGAGTCCGAGTCTCCCTAATGTTGGTTAACAAAAGTGCATGTGTGTGTGTGTATTTAATGGAAAAGAGTCTGTTTTAACTTTTATTCAAATATTTAACTGAAAAGGGGTCTTTTATTAAGAAAATAGGGATCAGAGGACAAAATGAACATTTTGCCCTCTGAGCCCAGAGTAGCCATACGGCTAGAGTATGCTCTTCCTGGAATTTTTACAGTTTGTCCAAAAACAGTCCAGTTCCAGGCAGAAACAGAGCATTCTGCTGAAACTGGACTAAACTGTTCTGATTTCCAGTTTATGATTAACAATAAAAACTTAGAAAAGATCATTCCTATTCACTTTGATCATCAAAAGAACCCCAAAAACAAAGACTTGGGTGTGATCAAAGGCAATCATTGGAGAAATTTATGAAAAAGTTGATGAACATGGCTTTTGAGCCAAAATGACCATTTGATGATTAAAGATGGAAACTTTATCATCAAGATGGCATTTTGACACATTATTAACCCTTTAGGGACCAAATTATTGTATAAAGATTCAATCTTTATGACCCAAAATGGGATTTCAAGGCTAAATTAAAAGGGGAAGTGATAAACACTAAGGTTTTATCTTCCCACATGATTATCATGGCCAAATCAAAACAAAATTAACATAAAGATTTGATCTTTCACCACAAGAGTGGATCCTTAAGCCAAAGGCAACCTTGAGGCAACATTATTTAACATGAAGACTTGATCTTTGTGACCCCTAAGGGGATTTGAACCTAGATCAATTTTTGGATGATAAAGATTGAAATTTTATCATCCAAATGATCATCCTTGCTTCCAATGAACAACCTAATCAACCCAAAACATGTTCCTTTTCCATTAAAATAGATTAGCAAATAAGAAATATCAACAAACCATGATCATCTTTAGGTTAGAACCACTTTCACACAAGGTGTGAAGGGTACCTTGAATCATTCATGGTTTGGACCATATGTATACATAATAGTGATATATATAGCTTGGAATGCCAAGGCTTGTAATACATATATATATATATATATATATATATATATATTGCTTGATATGGATAAGACTTGCAAGAAATATAAATTGCTTGAGATGGACAAGACTTGCAAGAAATATAAGAGATAAACAATTAAACATGAACAGACAAGGAGATGAGGTCAAGAGAAGGATGGGGGAGAAGGTGGCTTTACCTATGTTTGGTTAGGCCAATCTTCCTCTCTCTTTTCACTCTAAACACTCTTCTGGAGTAATTTTAGTAGAGTAACACTAGCAATAATCGTTTCTCCCCCTGGAATGATCAACAAGGGGTTCAATTTATAGGGTCTGATAGTGCCCAAAGTAGCCGTACGGCTCATGTTGGCAACCTTCTGGATTTTTCAATCTTTTAATTTCAGAACAGTCCCTGTGTCCATATTTTGTCCTAGTGAGGTCTTGGCCTATCAGTTTATCCCTGAATGGTGCCGAGAATTCCTCTAAGTTGGTCAAATTCAGATAGGGGTACTTACACTGGTGCGCATTCTAGTTTACGCACGATTGCGCCTTAAATATTACACGATAGTGCAATCTTCCCCGCAAACAGCCCTTAGTGACACGGTCGAGCTCCTCCATCGGCACGGTCGTGTTTGGCCTGGAACCTTAGTCTCTTCTTTCCTTGGCTACCTTCCTCTATACCACCATTATTCATGCTACATTAAAGATCATACAGTCAATTTATTCTCTCTCCCTCATAAAAATTTGTACTAAAACTTTTGTGATTAAATTCCATTTTTCTAACATATCCATCCTTATTATAGTGTGGACACATTTTTGTACGAAAACCTTACGAATGTTAATGGATCTTTTCTATACAACTATCTTTATTATAAAGTTCTTGCTCTAGGCTATTTTCGCACACATGTTCTTTCATTTGTAATGACAAAGGTTTTATATATGTGAAACTTATTGATGTCAGTGAAACTTGTAAAGATACAAAGGTAATGCAACTTTTATTTGCTTCAATGTGAATCTCCTCGCAACTCTGTTTTTTTGAATCTGATATAAGGAGGACAAATGATCAATTACACAGCTATGTTAGCTTGTGAGAATTATTATCTTGGCGGTATTCGTTTCACAAATGCAAATGTCCAGTAGTTAGTTGATGGTGTCATTAAGACTGTACGTATGCATCCATTGTGTATCTATTATTTTCTACTTGGATCATGTTAAGGATTATACATTTAGCAATTTTAGAGCAAGCTGGTCAATAATTGGGCTCCTACAATTACATGAATGCGTAGTGAATCTAACTGTGATAATTTTAATCGACGTACTATCCATATCAATAGTAAAACATCAGCTTTGACATGTCTCTCGTTTACAATAGGAATAACATGATAGTAAAACTGATATCTTTAATATACGTACGATTTCAAAATAGGTATACTGAATTATCTTTACTGTTTATGAAAATATAATTTTTTATAAAGTTTTGTGCGTAAACTAGCCTTTAACGTTTCAAAATAAAATAATAAAAACATTTAAAAGGGATAAAGAGAGGGAAATTTTGAATATTAGTTACCCAAACTTATCCAAGTGTTGCAATGTGACTACCAACATTTCATTTTTTGCAATCTTTTTCACCACATTGACTTTTTATTGCAATCCAATGAAAAATTAGTTAAAAATCTAACACTCATTAAAAAAAATCAGTCATGTTTCATGTAAATGTTTCTTAAGGGACAAAGATGACTATTGATATGGTTTGTTAGAGTATGACTTTGAAAAAGAAGTCAAATTTGAGAAGAAAAAGAAGAGTAATTAAATCGTTTTGGGATTTAATTAAGGACTCCTTCTGTCTTCTGGTTTAGGTCTCTAGGCTATAAATACTTGTTGTAAATTAGTAGTCTCTGCGTGATTCAATGACATAGAGAGAGAGATCAATAATTCTTGATCTAGGGTTTTGCATAGCTAGGAACTTTGTGATCAAAGTTCATGAAAGCATAGATTAGTGTGATCATCTTCTTGTAATTGTTTCTCCGCCATAATAATATATGTTTCCCTTTGCCGTGGACGTAGCCAATAGGTTGTTGGTGAACCACGTAAATTCTGTGTTGTTGATTTGCGTTCATTATTATCTGATATCTCTTGGGTCTGATTTTCTAACAAGTGGTATCAGAGCCTGGTTACTTGACAAAAAGATCAGGGCATTCCGCTGCAAAAGTAGAGATAGATTCTGGGATGGACCAGAAGATTGACAAGTCTGACGGAAGAACATATTTATTTTATGGTAGAAGATTATGCATTGGACGTGCAGATCGCTTGAAGAAAACGTGCAGACCGCGTGCAAAAAACGTGCATTGCATGTGCAGTTCGTGTGCAGTTTTCGTGCATTGGACGGAGATCTGAAGCTAGGGTTTTGTGATCAAAATTTAGCTATTTGGTATAATATGAAGATCTAACATCTGATGTAGTCTATTCTTGTGATTTAAAAGTAGATACAAAATCTGTGTTGCCCAAGGCAATAATCTGGTTAGATTTTAGAGTTGTACATCTGACTCCACATCTGAATTAATCTGAGTCGGCTACAGTGATGGCGAGCAGTGACAATCTGGATGTGGATTGTGATTATGGCCTAGTGACTGAAGAAGAAGCGTGCAAGGAAGTTGCATGGGTTCTAAATTCGGGTGTTTTTTATCACATGTGTTCGCGCAAGGAGTAGTTTACAATATACGAGCAGAAGGATGGAGACCGTATTTATATGTCTAATGGATCTGTCTGCGAGATAGTTGGCATGGGCTCCATAAAGGTGAGAACTTCTGGTGATAAATTACTCACATTGAACAAGGTGAGACATGTTCCACAAGTAGCAAAGAATCTGATATCGCTTAGTCGGTTGGACAAGAAGGGATACTGTTTCAAAGGTGAAGGTGGAGTTCTGGATGTCTGCAAAGGTTCAGATGTGATTCTGAAGGGCGAGAGAAAAGGTTCCTTGTATATCCTCCAAGGTTCTGAGATGGGTGAGGGTTTTACCAAGAAGGTATAGCAGCATTTTACTCTAGGCGGGAGTGAACTGGGAAAGCCACAGCTTGAAGATCAACACACACCGGTTTTATCTGTCATGGTTGCCAAGATCCAATGTCGACTGGATGGGCCACAAATGAATGGTAGTTAATTGCCCGTTAGGGCGATTCTGATTGCCTGTAAGTGCACGTCAGGGTGTCTGTAGGATACATGCATGCAGAATATCTGATTTTCCAGAGGACAAAGTTGTTTGTCTGGTGAGGTAAATTCTGAGTGTCTTGAAGATACATGGCGCGCGAAATATCTGGTTGTCCGGAGGACAAATCTAATGTCTTTGACGAAAGATAGACTGAGGCAAAGGTTGGAAAATCTATTTCTGGTACGAAGGATGTGGCTCAAGGTCGAGTCTATGTCAGCAGTTCATGCATCTGAATTATTCGGGAGATTCAAAGTCAAGGTGGAGATTGTTAGAGTATGAATTTGAAAAAGAAGTCAAATTTGGGAAGAAAAAGAAAAGTAATTAAATCCTTTTGGGATTTAATTGAGGACTCCTTTTATATTCTGATTTAGGTCTTTGGCCTATAAATACTAGCTGTAAATTAGTAGTCTCTATGTTATTCAATGACATAGAGAGAGATCAATAATTCTAGATCTAGGGTTTTGATTAGCTAGGAACTTTGTGATCAAAGTTCATGCAAACATAGATTAGTGTGATCATCTTCTTGTAATTGTTTCTATGCCTTGATAATATCTGTTTCGATTTGCCTATAGACGTAGCCAATAGGTTGTTGGTGAACCACGTAAATTATGTGTTGTTGATTTGCATTCATTATTATCTGTTATCTCTTGGGTCTGATTTACTAACATGGTTAATTAACGATAAACCCAAAACTAACACATGAAAACTAACTACCACTACTACTGTTACTCTTTCACCCAAATCACCAAACACCATTCCACCACCACCATTAACGTCAATGCCACACAACCAACTTCGGTTCACCATCAATGCCATCAAAACTAATAAAGTAAACTATCAAAATATCAAGAGTTCAAAACCTTTTACCCATAATACATTAGTTTTCAAACAAAGTAGAAAAATGAAATTTCATTACTCCAAAACATTGAAGCTTCTTTATTGTCGGATCCGGAGAAATGAGATGAGGAAATGTTGAAACGCATGATAATACTTGTTCTTATCCACTGAGGCAAAGATAAACTCAAAATTGAAGATTGAAAAACTTTAATTTTAAGATTCAAATTTATATAAATAGCTATGGTTTAGAGAGAGAAAGCTTAAAATTAGATATTAATAAAGATTTATATATTGGGGATGAGGTTTAAAGGTGAAAGGCCTGGCTGGTACTGTAGACTACTATTGGGTATGCGTATTCCTTAAACCTCATAAACATGTTAGAATTGATTGATACCATCACCTATTGCTATTTTATGGACTTTAGGACCCTATGTAAGAAGTTTCATAACTTCATTTTTTAGCTAAGTCCACTTTGTAGTATAGGCTTAGATAATAGGGCTTGGACCAATAGAACTGAAGATTTCTTAAGCAGGACATTGCTTTCTGCACAGGAGCCCATTCTGTGCAAGCACTGTGTGTATGACTTTCATGCGCAGCACTTAGTCCTTGCTTAACGTTTAAATATTCTCAGATTCTAAACTTGGAAAATGTGAAGATGATATACTCTTTTAAAGCCAAAGTGTTGAGGTGTGCAGAAACAACAAATCAAGCACACTCAACAAACCCAACAATGGAGATGCGCGTTAGTGAAAGATTTCAAATGAAGACCGCTGTTATCCTTCTACAAGAAGAATTTAATTTTGTCTTCATGCTCTGTCTCCAACAGCTACAAAGGACAACTGCACACCAATCATATTGTGATAACACATTGTCCTTGCTCAGAGCACCAATGGCTACTTTTAAGCTTTTAGCTATAAATAGTCTGCTCTTCTTCATTTCCAAGTTGCTTGAGTTATTGTTTCCAGAGAGAAATTTTGAAGTTCTGAAGATTGCTGCTTAAATCCCAGATTCATAAGATCAACCTTCATACCTTCAAACTCTTGCCCAGATTCTAAGCCTTGTAACACCATAATTCTTGTTCTCTCCATCTCTTAGATTCAAAGAGTCCAGAATTTCTGACACACACACACCTCTTGAAGCTTTGATCATATAGATCTTACTTCTTCAAAGCATAGATTTAGATTTGGGTTTTGATTCTTTGTAATCTTGTAAAAGCTCCTCAAACTAATATAAATCTCGTAGTTAGAAATCCAAGACTAACCATCTTGGTAGAGGATGTGGATCTTTTCGATCGAACCTCTCCAAATAGCGTGTGTTTACTTTCTGCTATTTATTTCCTGCTTAGATTATTTCTGAATTATTGCTTTGTTTGATCTTTTTAGTTTGCTCTCTTTGTTGCTGTGTTTGTTATTGCTTACTGCCTTAGAAAATTTTATCTAACCCTTTAAGCCAAAATTAGTGCATGAATTTTTAGTCTCTGCTATGCAATAGCTGCTTTAATTTCCGTTGTGCATTTCACACTCTCTCTGTGCGCTATACTTAGCTTATTTGAGAACTGTGTGCATAATCCATTGAATTGCGAAAGAGTATGAAAAGAATTTCAAAATATCTATTTACCCCCCCCCTCTAGCTATTTTTCATACCCTTGTTGCCCATTTAGGACCAACAACTACCGTTGCTGATTGGTGGTGGAAGATAGACTGAGATGTGAGAAAAAGAGAGAATGGGGGAGGAGGTGGTGTGGTGTGGTGTGTGGGAAGACAGGGGTGGAGAGTGTAACCATGGGTGGGGGTAAGGTGGAGGGGTGGGGGTAAGGTGGGTTAGCCGAACAGATGGCGAAGTTTGGCAAGATGGTAGAGTAATGAGGAGAGATAGTATTAGAGCCCACGCGCTCGCGTTATCTCATAATGGTTACCCTCCTTTAGTTTTGAAAATCAGAAGAGTCGCCACCTCATTTTATTAAAGGAAAATAGAGAAAATGCCTTTTATTCCTTAACTTTGAAAAAGATGTATGTGTTTATGTACAAAGGTGTATTCCTAGTCTAGGTCGATTCATTTTTATCGCAACCGAGAATCTGTTTGGGTGGATTCTCGATCGGTTTTGGAAATGATTTGAATCACGTAGACAAGCAAGAACATTTAAGAGGGAGAGGGGAGTATGTGTGAATTATACAAATATGTGAAAAATGGGAGACAAATCCCATGTAATGAATGTCCAATGCAAGGTTGTTCTTGGAGTTCATGGACTGCTGTAGATTGTCATGATAATGTACCTATGAAAAACCTGTCTAAAACTAGATCTTAATCTTGGGATTCACTCCCAAGATGTTAGACGAAATGTATAAATTTTTGTTGGATTTATGGATTAGTATTTTAGGCACAAATCATGCAATGAACACATATGTAAAATATGCTCAGAACAGGAAAACATGACATGTTGGACTTTGATTGCAAATTTACACTATCAAAACTCATGAATCTGAGAAAGCATAAAACATGAATGTTGAAGTTCATATATAAAATGTGATTTGTACCAAGTTTCAAGTCCAAATAACATGTTTAGAAGCTTCAAAATGGATAAAATTGTGAAGCTCAGGATAGGTAAAGAGAATTTTTTGTCAAAATACGGCAGTGGGTTTTGAACTTGGTTTTCCCATCAGCCTTTTCTCAATCTGTTTCATCAATGTCTTCATCAACACTTGAGGCCAGTTCAATTTGGCTTTTCCCATAATAGCTGCGGTATACTCCCATTGTTCCACAGTAAATCTGTTCACGTTTCTAGTCTTGAACACAATAGAAGTATCCACTAAGTATGCTATATGCGCCAAGAGATCTCTTCCATCTCGGATTTCAACTATTTTGATGTTATTTTTCAAAGTGGGAACATTGAGATATGCTTTTTCTACAATATTTTGAGCAACAAGCGCATAGCTCATAGAGTGTCCCGACACATCAAACTCCAAAAAATTTTTGATTGTTCCATAAGTGATTGTGATTCAAATGTCATGAACTGTAGCAGTAATCTTATATCTTGTGCGCTCATCAGTCTTCGTTTCAATGATTTCAGCATAGGAGAAAAATTTATCAACAAGGAGAGACACATAGAATGGTTGATCCATAGTATAGAGTGAAAGAAGACCACAATCCTTGGTGTATGCCATAATGTCAATTCCCATTGGGTCAACAGCAGGCTCAGTCAGGTTGAAAGTTTCACTTTTTCCCTTAATCCCCGTGCCAACCTAGTATTTGCAATTTGAAATGGGACGGAGGGACTAAGTTGGTTTACAAGTTACAACTTTTGAGCATAAACTAATTCAAAGATCTATATCTATGAATGATCAAATCCTAGACTAAAACCAGTGTATCTCTTCAAGAAAGATCTAAATGATCAAACTTAAAAGGTATGTGTGTGTTCTTAGATTCAAAGCTCTTTAGATCTGTTTGATTTAGAGCACAAGAAATCTAATGTGTTTTGCTTGAGGATCTGGGATAAGTATGAAGTTATGAAGGTGTTCTTGAGAAATCTGGGAATTCAATGAGAAATCTTCAAATCTTCAACGAATACTTGAGAGCGAAAATTCATAGCAACTTCAAATGGTTGAAGTTATGGGGTATTTATAGGTGATCTCTCAAAAATTAGTCGTTGGGAATCCTTGTGAATAAGGTCAAGGAAAAATGTGTTGGAGCTCGTTGATAGGAGCATATGTCCTTTTATATCCATTAGACAGATAACAAAAATATGACCATTATGGACAGATTCCTCATATCTGGGTGCATACATGTTATTTTTCCACTGTTGGATCTAGGGCGTAGTTTGAATTTCGTTAAGTCTTCAAATCTTCATAAAATCTTCTAAGTGTTGAGTTTTAAATAAGGCGCATAACACCGCACATACATGCGCAGAAGGCGCATGGCCATGGTGCGTTGGCACGTAACCTTCATTCTTTCTTGATTTTCTTGAATCTTAATGTACTTGCCCTATCTCTAAGCCTATTCTATTTAAATAGACTACCTAAAAAATGAAGTATAAATACTTCTTACATATGAGTCTAAAGTCAATAAAATAAAACTTAGGTGATGGATCAATCAAATCTATACATTAAAAACTGAGATATAAGTAGGCATACCCAACACTAGTAGTGCCAGATAATTTGTTGTTGGAGAAAATGGATGTAAAGGTGGTCTTTGTTCATGGGGATTTGGAGGAAGAAATTTACATGATATAACCAGAGGGATACTTGTCTAAGGGTAATGAGGAACTAGTTTGGAGGTTGATTAAGATATTGTATTATTGGGTTTTGAGGGATCATGCGCAATGGAAACAACGTATAAAAACAAGAACAAAACCGAAGTGCCTTGAATGCGTTCATGATGATAATTAAATACGAGATGAATTTAGAATACTAACCTTTGTTATGTTTTTAAAATTTTGGATCTTCTAATCTTTAAGTCTTCAAGCTTTATGATTTCATCTTCTCCACATTATTCGGATCACGATCACAGGAACACGAACATGAAGGAGTTAAAATCAATGCCCTCTATGTGTATCCACACGCAAACAAATATCTAGATCCAGATTGCTAGATCCAATAGTAACTCTTTCTATGAAAAATACTATATGAATTAATTGGTGTTCTTGGTGTTCTTGAGCTTTTGATTCTCAATCTAAACTCAAGAATATATTTCTCAAACATAAGGAGGCTACCAATAATGATACAATATCAATTAAAGCTGAACAGGGTATAGAGAGGGGTATTTATACTTATTAATCCCAACCAATTTAGGAGAAATATGTCAAAACCCATCAAACTTCGGAACAAGAAATGGTAGTGTACCCACTATATATGTGGTAGCTGCACCATTCTCCATATGCATGGTTCTTTCCAATCGCCTTCATCTTGTACCCTTCCAAAGGCTTGACCTTTCAACTTTTCATCAGAATTTCAAATACTTTGGTTTGGGTCATTCCTAGGAGTGAAAATTTGCTTGTCGGCGACACCTTTGTGGCTCTTGAGGGATGGGGCACTTGAGCTTGTTTCACCGTTGACCTTTGCCTCGTGGTCAGTGAACTTTTGTAAATGGGCCTTAAGTTCGGAAACCTCTTCTTAGTGAATTCTTTTCTCAACAGCAAGACGATCCTGCCACCAATCATCCTTGCATCGGGCATCCTCGACAAGTCTATCCATTTGTTCCCCCATGGCTCTTATTATGTTGAAAAGCCTTTTGTTGGACACGGAAATGTTCTCACCCTTGATGTTGTTGCCGTTCGAAGCCATTGGACATATTGGAAGAACACGGTTGATCTTAGGATGGCCCACAAACACCTTTTGAGAAAAATAAATTAACCCACAAATAAGAAAAGGACTCAACCACATAAGGAAAAAAGACTCCTTTTTTTATTTATTTACAAAAGTCGGAAGGACGTAGTCCTTTTTGGGGTTTCTAGAAAAAAATAGTGGAATCGTCACACTAGTATATAGACCTTCTCGCGGTCCCATATACTCATCGGATTCCACCACGCTTATGAGACCTAAGTGTGACGGGATTAAACTAAATTAATGTCACAAAGCATACATGCGGGGACAGAGTTTTATTTCGTCCATAATAACCACTTGGGGATGGATTTTTATTTTGTCTATAATAAACACTTGTTTCTTTTGGAAATGGCATGTATGATTTGATGACATTAGTTTAGGAAAATCTCGACACACGAAAACCGACTTGGTTACGGAGTGTTAGAACCTAGAATAAGAATTTGTTGGCTTGTGCTCGGTTATAGAGAGGATTAAAGGTCACCTCCGGCATGTAGTCGTAAACTACGCCACGGATTGAGGTTTACTGCTTTGAGAGAGTCAAGGTCGGGTGGAGCTTGAAACTCTCTAGGATGGGCCTCGATGGGTTTGGGGTTATGGACTTTGTGGGACTCGATTGTGAGCAATTCATAGAAATATGTGCATGTAGTGTAAGTGTGAGCGCGGGCGTCCTTTTCCGGCCGTTGGTTTTGGTTTAAGGGTTTGGTTGCAAGGACTTGATTTTTGTTCGATTTGTTGTGAGTTGCCACCATGTTTAACGGAACACGGACTGTGAGATTCTTGAGTTCGGGGGTTAAGTTATGGATTGGGAAGGTCAAGGAGCACCCAATCCACCGGATCTAGGATCGGTCTTGCTTACAAAATCATCATCATCGAAATTATGCAAAACATGTACGAAAGAAGCCAAATAAATAATTTATTATTTATTTGGAATGTCGGATCATGTGCTTCGAGACCATATCCATGGATTGGAGAGGCTCTAGGCTGATCCTTTTGATAGAATCACACTACTTCAAAGCAAAGAAGGAGATGAGAAGAGAGGAAAACAAAGGAGTTACCTAAGCGTTCTTCAAGAATCCTATGGATGGCCTTGACAAAAGGCCTTGATGATCCAAAGAACTTGACTTGAATTGTATTATGGAGTTATGAATTTCGTGGGTGAGGGAGAGAGGCTGATTATGGGAGTGTTTTGATCAGACTTTGAGTATCCTTTTGGTTGCCAATGATTGATTACTAATGATTACCCATGATTTGGTTAAGGACCTCTATATCTATAGGGTTTAAAGACTTAGGGATCAAGTCAAGGAGGTAAGTTTAGATGGGAATCAAAGACTTAATTCCCACGAGGTTGAATTTGGACTCTCAGATCGTCCTTTCCATCTTTCCCGAATTTAGGAGTATTTGCCAAGAAACGGGGTTAAAATCAACGAGGAAACTGCTGAAGACCCGTCTGTCAAGGGGGATGTCTCGTACAAGACATTAGATGTCTCATACGAGGCATCTTATGTTTGAATCACAATTTTTCCCTCTGCAGAAGTTTTAATGTTCATTTTGACCCCTAACTAATGAAGTCAGTCAGAAACTTAACAAGACATGTTAAACTTAACGAGTTTCAACCCAAGTCAAAGGTGAGACACAGAAGTAGTTTGATTATGAATGAACGTCCAAAATGGGGTGTCTATAGAGCCCCTCGGCAATGATATTTATGAATGAAGTAATGTCGTCGATAGAAAAGACACCAATTAGAAATTTGTGTATGGTCATGCTAAAAAGCTGCCTACGTATTCCCCGAAAGGAAATCATACCAAACGTAGTTCGACTCCAAAAAACACACAAAAAGTTCGGTTGAGGTATTTTGAAAATCATTTTGAAAACAATACTGCAGTAAGTAAAGTTTAGGGTTTAGAGAGTAATCCATACTGAGGAATCAATGTCCTTGACCCAATTCTGAATATACTCTGTTGTTGATGATGAATCATCTTCGGATTTGGAGACGCCAATTACTCGGACCTCTTTTCCCCTTTCAACGCGACTTCCTTTCCATTGAAATTGTTGTGAATCCTATGTTATTAACTTACGTCTTGATAACAATTATGGGATTCTAGATTTAGAGACGCCAATTACTCGGACCTTTCTTATCCTTCCAATGAGATTTCCTTTCCGTTGAAAAATGAATCCTATGCCATTAGCTTACACCTTTATGGTAATTATGGGACTCTGAGTGGTGTGAATCCTATGTTATTAGCTTACGCCTTGATAACAATTGTAGGATCACTGGGATTTGGAGACACCAATTACTTGGACCTTTCTTCTCCTTCCAATGAGATTTCCTTTCCGTTGAAAATGTGAATCCTATGCCACTAGCTTACACCTTGATGGAAATTATGGGACTAAAAAATGGTAGGGATCCTGTGTTATTAACTTACGTCTTGATAACAGTTGTGGGATTCCTAGGGATGTAAATCATGTGTCATTAACGTACGTCTTGATGACAGTTGTCGGATTTAAAGTTTGTTGATGCAGATTTTGTTGCTCACCCATGATCTTGGATGTGCGGTGAGAATAAATTTGTACTGTTACAACTTCATTTGTTCCAATTCTGAAAATAATCTTCTGCTGACGACTCAATGTTCCATCTTGAACCGGGTTCAGATTCGACATTTCAGTCAAAGCAACGTTTTTCATGATATTTTTGTTAAAAGCAGGGCTTTTTTGGAATTTCCCAAGAAAACAGGGTTTTCTGTGGGTTTTCTGAGGAATACCTCGTACGAGGTATGGATGTCTCATTCGAGGCATCCTTGTTTTTGCGCGGAATAGACGCATATCAGGCGCTGTTTTGTGATTTCAAAATCACTTTTCACATTTTATTTCGAGAGTTCTCCGACTTGAGGCGATTTTCTTCACAAAAATCTCCATTTTTCTCAAGTTCAAGTGATTTTCAACCTCTTCTAATGGCCGGCGCGAATCGATCCCACAAAGAACACCTTTTTGGTAGGCATATGAAGGGAAAGGTGTGGGGGACGGATGAGTTGTGCCCACTCCCCGAGGAGCATATTTCTCACGCCGTTCGGACAAGGAGGTTAATGATCTCTTCCTTTTACTGAGTCTTCATGTCAATTCAGTTGTTGCATGTCTCAATTCTGTGTTTTCGCAGTTGATTTTGTTGACTCTTGTCAATTTTTCACCTAGAATTATCGCTACCAGGGTTTATCATGCATGGCTGATCGTTTGACGGAATTTCATCCTTGTTGATTTCGATAATCATTGTAGTATAGTAGTACATGATTTTGGCTATTGTTCTTGGCAATTCTGCAATTTTTCGGGTAAAATGCTTAAATAAGGATTTTACCTTTTTTTTTTTTGACATTCGTTTCTTTTGTCTTTGTTGTTTGCAGCCATTCAGAGTTATCAACAACTGTAGGGGCAGCGTGCGAGCGGTTACTGAGAAGCGGGTAACTCTCAACGGTGAGTTAAAGGAGGAGATCGAAAACAAGGGGCTTAAGCCCTTCTTTGATGGCTTGATGGGTGAGCGGAGGAACACCCACGTGCTCCAAGTTATTAGGGAGCGTTGATGGGATAGCACCCACACGATGCATATGAGGTGGGGGGAGGTTACTATGACTCCAACCGACTTTCACGCCATTACCGGGCTCCCTATTACTGGTGATCCGATCGAGGTAGATACGGACTTTTCTCCTAGTAGTGATGATATGAGGAGACTGTTGGGCTTCACAGTGCGTACCCTGGGCTAGGGTGTCCCTCTCAAGTCCTTGAGGGATAAGGTGGATGCTTATGTCACCGCCAATACAGGTCAGATGCGATTTGTTAACACCCGCATCATAGCTGTCCGCGGCTTTCTGTGGTGGGCATTTTCTGAGACGCTGTTTGCTAACCATGCATCGACTGCCTTATTCACTATGCTGAGCTGTTTGAGGGACATGCAGAATGACACGGATGCCAGTTGGGTGTTGGGTTTCGATGTAACATGCGCAGCGGAATAAAGCATTTAAAATTTATGAAACCCAAAAGCCCATAGATCCGTTCACATGATTAAATCAAATACAACAATATGAATAGAGGAAAAACTAACCCTTGATGACTTTGAATTCTAGCTTTGATCTTGGTGGAGATTTGAAGCTTGATCACAATGAAAGTAAGAACACGAACTTTGAAGATGATGAGCTTCACCCTCTAGCGGTATCCACACCACGAACGAATATCAAGGAGCTTCTTGATCTTGGTTGCTAGACCAAAATTATGAAACACAATTTCACAATTTAATATGACTATATGGAATTTTAATTGTGTATTATTTTGTTCTTCAATCAAAAGATGTCTTGGAACAAAATAAAACTCTCTCAAACTCTTTGGAGACTCACACAAGGCTATCCTCAAAGTTCTGGCCGAAATCCCCTTTTTATACACAAGCAAGACCTATTCCAAATAGGAAACTTATGTCAAAAGTTTCTCCTAATCGAATTAGGAAAGTTCTTGCCGAAAGCACTATGCGGCCGCCCAAAAGAGGCTGTGCGGTCGCCCAACATTGGGCGGCCGCCCGGTTCCTTTTTGTGCGGTCGCCCGCCTTGCCAGAACTGCTGAAAAAATTCCAATTTAGTCTTTTTAAGATTCGTTCTATCGTGTGTGACCCTCTAGGACTATACTAAGTTGGCAATGGGCTCAAACATGAATCCATAAGATATGATTAGGTTCTAGCAAACCGTGATACCTACCCAAATAGTATAACTAGATACAAGTTCGCATTCCTTTAGAATATGTCATAATCCCTTTGTCCACGATGTCATTGAACACAAGTCATGGTCAACAAGTCAACTTTTTTTGTTCAATACTTTCTCGATTCCGAATATGTTGATAATCCAAATGACATTGATCTAATCAATTCATTTGAGTTCGGCCGAACATTTTCATCAACATTATTCCTACGAGAGGCCCAAGCTTAGCATCTCTCCGAAGAGGGACAAATCCATTTAGCTTATTATTCTTCCCTACGTGAATCCGATTATGCCAATCATACCCTTTATAACTACCCGGTTAAAGGTAGCGTTTGAATATGTCAAACATAATGTTCATCAAGTGGAAGACTATAATAACTTCATGTCTAAGGATTCAAATGACATAACTAATATGAGACATATGTTCGACATAGACCATGACATAAATCTCATACAGCGGGTCATGTCCAGTATCTTGTTCCAAACAAGTACCCATAAATCTAACATGATCATCCCATGATCATTTAGCCTTTATACTAGTGCTTAACAAGTACTAGGGACGGAGATTATTATAAGTAAACATGAACAACAATAATAATCAAAACCATCTCTTTATTGATATGAAATAAATGATAACAATTACAACGTTTATTAAACGTGCCTAGGGCACCACTACCAACATTGGGGTCTAGCTGGCTTGGCCCATTATTACGTGGCCATGGACAAGAGTTCGCGGGATCGGGCGAACGCTGGCTTAGGCGGCTATAGCCATGCTTGGAAGGTATAATACTCATTCTTTGCTGCATTCCCCTTTTTATTTCAGCCCCAGTTTATTTTTTCTTGATGGCATGTTCATTTTAGCTATTATATGTTGACATCTTCCATGTTTCTCCCATTTGCAGGCTTGGGGTTACGCCATGTTTGGCCTCTTCAACTTTGATCTCCGGGACAATACCATCATGTTTCCGGATATATTGAGGTGGCGTAGGGGTAACAGAGATACCCGTGATGAGCAGGCTGAGAGGGCTGACTTGCATGTGGAGCATATGCCGTGATACCTTGATGAGTGGGTAGTCGTCCCTGAGGTTGATACTGCTCTCTTCCCTTAGAGGAGTTTAGGGATTGATCATGTTTATGGGTATGCGGGCCTGAGATTGCTGATGATTGGCCTCAGTGGGGGATGCTTCTACTTGGGAGGGCGAGTCTCTCACCAGCAGAATGGTGGTAGGATAGATCTTATCGTCCCTTTGGACCCACCGGCTCACATGCTTAACTCCTATGCCATTGGGGATGAGGAGAGAGAGGACCTTATAATAGGTCAGGTCGCCTTCGACCTTATGCATCTCGAGGCAGATTATCAGGATTTTCTGACTCGCCTTATGCCTCGGCTGTTCTTGGAGGGTGACCAGGCTCAAACCCAGGGGGTTATTCATGTCCCTTTTCGTCTATAGCTTGGACCGGCCTTATTTTCATATAGTATGGATGGGGGTAGAGAGCATCGAGAGTCTTCCCACTGAGTATGATATGCCAGAGGGACTCATACCTCCCGCTGATGCGACCATGGTATATCTTGTGACCTTCTTTTGTCATTTTTTTTGTCACTTTGCCATCTCATGTCTCCGCTTATCATTTATTTGGTGATTTTGATGATTTCATTTGTTTCCCTTTAACAGGTGCCCATTGCTGAGTATAGAGAGGTTGCAGGATGACTTGCTCAATCATGGCCTATGCCAAGAGGGTGAAGAGCGACACGGTGGGGATCTTAGGTCGAATGGCTCGCCAGACAGCAGAGTCGGTCGCTTACGGGAAGAGGCCTCGGACAGATGAGTGATGACGCGGCAGTGGCGATGTCTTCTTCCTCTTGGTGTAGGAGTAGATAGGATCCCTCATTCCTTTCTTTATTCTGTTGATGTATTTGTTACCTCGGTGAAGGCGGAGACATTTTTCTTTTTCTTTGGGTTTGTACCTGTGCAACAAATAGGTCCTAATTCTAGCACACATAATTTTTTATTTTAGTTTTTATTTTCTGAATGTTTAAATGATTCAGCTTGTATCTGTTTGGTCAACCGTGGGTTCTTTTATGAGATGGATTTGAGTTGGGTCATTTGTATGTGATGTATGAACTGTTTGGGTGTATTTTTGAGGTGTTTGAGGCAGTTTTTTGACATGTTGGACAGCCTGAATTTTGAGCAGAATCGTTGCTGTTTGAACTGGGGAGATGCCTCGTCTAAGACATTGATGTCTTGTACGAGACTTCCTTCAAGTCTGGGACAGTTTCTCCATTTTCCTTAGGGATTTGGAATCGGAACATATATATAACGACCTCTAGTCTGTCCAAAATCTCCATGCATCTTCAGATCTATTCCGGGAATTTTATTTTCAGAGCTAAATTCTCAACCTTTTTCTCCCAATGGCCCCTAGTAAGTCTGTCCATTCATCAATGGTCGTTGATGAATTATCTCTAGGCTCGGAGTTGGTGGAACACTACAAGGATGATTTAGCAGCGTTCTTTCGTTCGTTTGACAAGCCTCGTCAAGGGAGATTTGTAGAGATGTTTGGATTTAAAATTCTTTTCACCTTGAAGAATCTAAATCCGGATTGGGACCTCTTGAAGGGATTTGCATGCTTTTGGGATACTTCGACCCATATTTTCAACTTTTCACTTAATGAGATAGTCCCTACTGTAGGGGAGATGGCGAGTATCTTGGATATGCCATTAACTGGTGTGATCGTGTTTCCTAAGTATGACAAGGTACCGGCAGAGTCTGTCAGGGACTTATTGAGCATAGGCCTTCCTGAGGCGAAGGGTTATATCCACAACCGTCATGTCTATCTCCACACTTTGCCTAGGAGATTAGGGGTCGCATGACACGTACTCATGGTGTGGATTCCCAATGTTGTCTCTTGGCCTTGTGCCTATTTCGTAATGTGCTTTTTATGAGCAAGTGTGGTATGGCGGACACGGAGCTCATGGACTTTGTTTTGCAAGCTAGAGGACGGGCCTTCAACGTCATTCCTCTTATCTTAGGGGAGACCCTTCATGGTCCTCATGAGTTACACCGAACCGGCTCTATGACCCAGGAAAGTCCATTGTTGTTGACCATTTGGCTTCGGGAACACTTTAGATTGTTGAGTTCTCCGACCGAGTATTCTCCTTATACTTTTGATAGGCGGAGATTATTGGTGAAGGACCTTAGCATTGAGGAGTGGGCCCATATTTTTGCGAGAGTGGAGACTGGTGACATTGCTTGGTGCCCACCTTTTTGGAAGGTGAAGAAGTTTGTGGCTAGCACCGATGGATATGATAGGGTCGTCCTTTCGGGTTTGAGGGATTCCTCATTTTATTTTGCTCGAAGGGTGATGCGGCAGCAATTCGGCCAACAACAAGACACTTTCATGCTAGGGGGACATGTTCGAGATGTTTCTTCCATGGACTCAGAGTTCGCCACGAGCTTGGCTCGTGCTTAGGGGCAGGGCACCACTACGGACCGTTGGACCAATCTCTGTCATGATGGAGGGAGCATTTACTTTTCGGATAAATATTTCGATTGGTTCCTCAAAGAACTCCATCCCAGTTTGAGGGTATCGACGAGATTCATCGTCATCTATTGGGGGACCAATTCGAGCCTAGCTTTAGTTTGAGGAAGAAGGAAGCTAAGGAGGATCCTTCTAATGTGAGCGTGGATGCTACACAAGACTTTCTGGATAGTGACTTCTATGAGAAGCGAGCGGACGGGCTTCCCGGTAAGTTTCAAGCTCTTGATAGGCCTCATATGTTCACAAGATTGACTCCCTCGGTATTCAGTAGACTTGATGTTCCTCCCAGTTTTGAGATACCTTTTCACAAGAGGAAGAGGGATGACAAGACGGACCGTGGTCAAGCCCCCTACTAATTCAAGGAAGAAATAGATCTTTAGGAGTATCGGGAGATTGCAATAGCTAGACTAATATTTATATTTTTAGTATTTTATTTATTTTCTTTTGCAAGTTGGTAGCTCATGTTGGGAATTTTCCTATTGTTTCCTTTGAAATGCATTCAATTAATAAAAAAAAGATTTTGATTTTTATTTATTGAATAGACCGGACCAAAAGGCTGCCTACGTTCTCTTTTTACATCAATTAAATAAGGAGCTCAGGTCATCATAGTTCTTGTTTAAGAAAGAGAAAAATGCGTTTGCTGACTGTATGACATGTCTCGTACGAGACATGGATCTCTCGTACGAAACTGTCCCCTATATATATATATATATATATATATATATATATATATATATATATATATATTTTATGCACACCTTGATTTTTGCCTAGACCGCCCTTTCAGGTTTTCAATATAGCGGGCTTCTTTTCTCGTGCTCTTTGCTCTAACTTTTGCCTAGGCCTCCCTTGCGGGTTTTCAACCTAGCGAGCTATTTTTTTTTTTTGAAATGGGGGACCGAACTATGAGTAGTACTTCTTCAGCTTGTCCAAGTTGACGGGCTTTGGCAGTTGATCTCCATGTAGGTCTACGAGTTGTGCCGCTCCTCCGGAGAAGATCTTCTTGACTATGTAAGGACCTATCCACCTCGGTCCCTATTTACCCATGGGGTTGAATGGTCCAGGACGATGTTCGTGTAAGACAAGGTCCCCTTCTTTGATGTTTCTGGATTTGACTTTCTTATTGAATGCTCGGGCCATTCTCCAGATTTGGCTTCCATTGTAGCCCAATAATACCCTAGTCGGATAATTTTCTTTGCTAGCATGTTTCCATTCATGTTGGTTCCATAGACTCCTTGATGGACTTGGTCCATGACTTCTACGGCTTTGTGCTCATCAGCATAGAGTAGACACTGCTTGTGATGTTTCTTATAGAGGCGATCACCTATAATTACGAATTGGGCAGCGAATCGTTTGAGGGTTATCTTTGCTTTAGGTGATGTGTCTAATAAGAATGTTCCGTCTAGGAGGAAATGGCATACGTCGTAATACCACGGTTTATTGTCCAAGGTATTGACGAAAACAAAGTCACACGCCTCTTTGTAGTCATGCAGGTCTATGATCGAGTGATAAGTGGGAGTCGTTCGTCTCGCGACTTTGAATGTTTTGACTTCAGTCAATTCGGGAATCTCTACAAGTGATGCTAGCATGGCTAGTGAGTCTGCTAAGCAGTTCTTATCTCAAGGAAGATAGCAGAGGGTGACTTCTTTGAACTATTTGACGAAGTCTTGGAGATGATCGTTCTATTTCTGAAGTTTAGGATCTTGTATCTTCCACTTTTTGAGTGACTGATAGATTATGAGTTGTGAATCTCCGTACACCTCTAGTTCGGTCACATTTCTTTCTAAGGCTGCTTCAAGCCCCGCTATGCAAGCTTCGTACTCGGCAATGTTGTTAGTGGCCTCGAAGTCAAGGAAAAATGCGAGTGGAGTGTAGAAATCTGAGGGAACTACTAGTAACATGCCAATACCATATCCCCATTTATTGGCTGCGCCGTCGAAAAATAATTGCCACTTATTTTCTGCTATTGCCATGATCTATTCATCAGGGAATCACGGGTCTTCCCTCTTCGCTTCATCACATGGAATTTCTGCTATTCTTTGTGATGTAAGTGATATCGTACCCCGTGAGCATAAAGTACCACTTAGCTATTCTAGAGGAGACATGTGATTTCTTGAAGATGGGTTTGCACATTGTCGTGAGTTGGTCTCTTTCGGATCATTGTCTGTCCCCAAATTAACTATTTGCATTTCTTCGGCATCAATAGGACCATTTTCGCCATGATAACCTACTTGCTTATTAATTTCTTTTAGGATTTGTTCGTTTTCTTGATCTATCTCATCATATGACTCATTATTATCAAATTTGTTAGAGTTATTAGTTAATTCATCATTTATGACGCTAGCAATCTCGGGATACTCAGAAAGATCTATGTTATCATTAAGAAAGTAGGGGAATACACGTTCCGCAATGGCATCCAAGTCCTCTTGGGTGAGCTCATCGGTAGCGGTATCCGATTCTAAGGCAAGAGTTACAAATTTTCTTTTCCTATGGGGATGGGGAGTGCATCCTAGTTCTTTGATCAAGAAGTCCTCGCTTGCTATGGGTCCCTCCGTTGTGTACCAGTTCTGGATGGGCTCATCACATTTCTTGATGAGATTGGTGTATTCTTGCTTTGGAGCGTCCCCCTTGTCTATTGCATTGATCTGAGTGTCCTTTAGCTTGCAAAGGTTGAGAAATTGGCGTAGTAGGTCTTCTCCCAACACAAAGTCCCATTTACTGAATGCTTCGCCTTGGTACCCCCCCCCCTAATTCTCGAGGTAGCCACGAGAACTCTATTGGTTTTGTTTTAAGTGAGTATGGATCACAGTTATTGAATATTTCGAAGCCCGGCTGTCGCTTTCCCCTATGGTCGATCCATGGTTTAGGGAACATGAAATATGGCATGTTTTCCCTCTCGCGCACGAAGTACCTGTTTAGAGTCTTTAGATAGGGCAGTGCTATTGGCACTATGTATGAAGTCCAATCCCTTTCTTCCTAAGGGATGTTCTTGAGTGGTTACTCATACCCTAAACCATATTCAGGTGGATACAAAATGACGGGTGGTGGTTCTTTGATCCTTAGAAAGTCTTTGCCAACTCCGAGACCGGGGAAGTATCCTTCTTTTAGCATCATTTTAAGCATGGGGCGTGTTACAGAGAATGGAATTACCTTTGAATAGTCATTCTCATTGTGCACTTCTAAGATCGGGCTAGTGGTGATTAGTTCCCCAAGTATGGTGACTATCATGTCGTTGTGCTTAAACTTGACACATTGATGGAGAGTTGATGGTACTCCCCCAGTTTGGTGTAGCAATGGACGCCAATAAGAAGATTGAAGGAAGAGGGGAAGTCAATGACTTGGAATTCGGCCCTCGTGATTATCACTCCTACCACAACTGTTAAAGTGATTGTCCCCATAGGCGAACGTGAGGTGAAATCAAACCCTCATACAGTAAGAGTTGACGGTTTCAGATCTTTTGAGGTAAGGCCAAGTGTTACCAAGACTTTTTTTGGTAAGACATTTATGGCAGATCCATTGTCTACCAGGATTCTGGGGATTCAATGCCCATTGAATTTTGCAATTATGTAAAGAGCTTCGGTATGCCCTCCACCATATTGTGGTAGATCTAAGTCGGTAAATGTGATCACATTGCTAAATTGGATTTGGCCGACCATTTGTGTTAACTCTTCGGGAGTTATTTCTTTTGGTACCTCGTCTTGGGCTAAAGCTTTTGATATCATCATTTGATGTTTTTGGGATGGGCCTAAGAGAGCCCATATGGAAATGTTGGCCTGTGTCTTCTTTAGTTGTTTAAGAAGTGTATCGTCAAGCTCAACGGGTTCAGGCTCTTTTGAAGATGATGGCTCTTCTACTCTTGGATCTTTGTTGATTATGACTTGACCGGATCGGGTGAGCAAGTTAACATCTTCTTTTTCTTTGTTATTTTTCCTATCTTGTACTTGATCCCAAGACAACATGTAACAGAAAGAAATTTCATTATTAAACTTTGGAGTGCTCTCGCCCACATTTGGGACTAGGCAAGTATTCTCTTCTTCCTCACTAGCTATTTCTATTACATTGATCCCTCCTCACTAGATTAGGAACCCCTAGTTCCTTAGAGTCTATGAGATCTTGGATCACATCTTTGAGGTGATTGCAAGAATTGGTGTCGTGGACACTAAACTGGTGGAACTTGCAGTAGAGGTGATGAGTATGATTCGGGGGGAGTTCCCTCGGAGTAGTAGGAGGCTTCCTTGGTGCGACCTTGGCAGCTTCCACGAGTATGTCGAACATTTTGCTTTGGGTGATGCCTTCATACTTGTGGTAGGTCTTTGGCCTTATCTTGGCTCTGGATTCAACTTCCATTTTGTAGCATTCTCTTTGAGCTTGTAGGCATGCGTGGAGCGTATCAATCTTCTTCTCGTAGTATTCTTCTTGTATGAATAGGCCCTTTCGGAATGCGTCTATTTCCTCTTCTAGGTCTAGCAATTAACTTTGAAGGGATTTGATTTCTCTATCGAAAAATTCCTTTTGTGTCCGTAGGTGAGTTATGAATTCCCGTTCTATCTCCTTTTTGAAGCGTGTGTACAAGACCGTAGCGTATACCTCATAGTGTTGACCCACTTCCCCTTCTAGTCGAGCCTTGAGGTCGTTGAGTTCTTGAGTAAATCTGGCGCTTGACATTGTGTTGGGAGTATGGAGCTGTTGGATATTATGCCCTAGGCCATTGAGAAAGGCCTATGTGTTATATCATAGTTTCATTGATAAATAACAAACCCGGTTATTTTATCTTTTGCATGTTTATTATAATAATCATTGTCCCTAGCACTTATGAAGGGATAGCATGAGTTTGATGGATAATCATATGATCATTATAGCGCATAGGATGCAGATTAAACTTGTGGGTACATGTTGGAGAACAAGTACTGGATAGACCCGTTATGAGATTTATGTCATGGTCAAATGTCATAATTAAATCTCATAATAGTTATATCATTTATCCTTAGACCTGAGATTATCATAGTCTTCCACATGATGAACATTATGTTTGACGTACTCAAACGCTACCCCTAACCGGGTGGTTATAAAGGCTACGATTGGCATAATCGGATTCCTGTAGGGAAGAATGATAAGTCAAGATGGGATTTGTCCCTCCCTCAAGAGAGATATCTGCTTGGCCACTCGATGAGTGAGATTGATAAAAGTATACAGCCGTACCCAAATGAATTGAAGCGTTCAATGTTATTTGCTCATATCAATCTGTTGGAAGGATCCGTACGGATGGTTTGGGAGCCACCTAACCAATCCGTACGGATGGTTTGTCCGGCCGAAAACAGTTTGTTCAAGACTTCTTGTTTGACAAGGAATTCTGATCCCAAAAGGAATTAGGTTTATACCCTATTATATATGTGTGCAGTCGGGTTTGAGAAACCTAATGGTTGATTTTAGAAATCATAACATGTTGTTTGAGAAACAATTACACACATATAGAGGGGATTATTAGTTTTGAGATTTAGAATCATCATAACTCAATAATCAATGGAGCAAAATAATTCCTATGAAGAAATCGTTTCTTCATCAAGCCTTGGGTCTAGCAATCCAGATCAAGAAGGTGTTATTGATATCCGTTCGACGTGTGGATACCGATAGAGGGTGTTTCCTTTAGCACCTTAAAGTCCGTGTTAATGGATTCGATCTTCAAGGGTATGTTTCTTTCATCTTGTATTTAATTTAATTGACATGCACGGATCCAGGCTCTTGGGTGTTTGATTTTATCTGTTTATTCCGCTGCGCATGATGCATCAAAACCCAACAGTGGTATCAGAGCCCCGTTCATTGTTGATTATTTTAGTATATCATGTTGAAATTGTTTAATTCGATTATATGATATCTACATGATAATAAGATGAATGCGTGATTTGAGTTTTATATATGAGATATAAAGGTTTATGAGCATGACATGGGGATTACGTGATTTTTATATTGATTTGATCTATATGAATAATTGCATGTTGGGATTATCAATAAATAATTGGATTATGTGTATTGATAATTTAGATCTAATTTATATATATAATAAATTGTTTATTCATGATATTGATTAGATCTAATTAAATTTGTAATCTGTAAATTCATATTTCTGTAATCTGATTATGTACAAACATGATATTGGATTTGGTCAAATTTCTGAAATTCTGAAAAAACCTGGAAATCTGGGATCCTACCAATAGATCCGTACGGCTGGTTTGGATGATTCCAAACTTATCCGTACGGATAGTTTGGAAATTCTCAGATTTGATTTTGTTTTCTGGTGTTCAGATTATTCTGTAAATTGTTTACAGAATTCGAATCTGGAAACTGGAAACTGCTTTCAGACGGCTGGTTTCCGAAACCGTGTTTCCTGAAACTGTTTTCGGCTGAAGAATTCAAAAGGAATTGCAAAAATCAGAGTTCTAAAGAGTTTAGAACTGCTGTAATCTTTGAGATTAAGAGACAATGAAAGATCTTGAAACAAGTATCCAATCTATACGGGAATGTGGATGCCTTTTGGCTTAGTTTCGTCCGTATAGAAAAGTTGCTTGGTTTCGTGATCTTAGCACGGAAATGTGGATGACTTTTGGCTTAGTTTCGGCCGTGCGGTTTGTGCTTTCAATTTCAAGATAATCTGCGGATACAGTTTCAGAATTCTGAAGAGTTCAGAGTTTATGTGACCTGTATGAAAGAGCTGTACGGATAAATTTGGATGCTTCCAAAAACATCCGTACGGATGGTTTGGGCATTACTGATTCTGATCTGTTTCAGATGGCAGGTTTTGGAAACCGTGTTTCCTGAAACAGATTTCAGTTCATAAGTCTAGACAGTTACTGAGATCATAATCTTAAAGGAGTTTAAGGTTAGTGTAATCTTAAAGTTTCATAATTTATCCCTATAAAAAGTGAAAATTGTTTGCAAGAGAAGGAAACTAAATTTGGATTAATTCATTGCATGGACTAATGGCAGGCTCATGCCTTGTTTCTGGGAATGCGAATGAAATATCCAATCTGTAAAATGTTTACAGATAATTTAGATTCCGTCCCCATTATGTTGCTTCATAATTAAATCACAAGATTTTGCTTCTGTTAATTAATTGGATTGGTTAACATCATTATGCAAAGACTATATTATATTATGTTTGACATAATTAAATATATGATGCATATCTCTAAGCCAATAAACCTTATTAAAACTTAAGTCAAGTGCCAATCCATGATTAAAACACTTGTGAGTACATGGGTAGTTTTATGTGGGTTACGCCCTAGCGTAGGCGCATTAATTCTATTCATCTATGAGCAAAATGAGTGAATCAGAGTTTCCTATACGTTTAAAATGGTTTGATTTAATTGGGCTATCAAAACAGTTTTGGGCCTAAGGCACAGATGAGATTAAAACATGTTTGACATAAGATGTCTAACAATCTCATAAAAGATCTAAGAGTCACATATGATGTGATTGATAAAGAGTTATCTACCTAAATAACTTGATTTTGAGCAGTCGTGCCCTAGCCGACTCAAAGTTGGGTGAAATATGGATCTTAGCCTACTTAAATTATATTATACAATTGTTGTATTTGAAGGTGTATAATTTAGTGGGAGTATTATGAAATACATTATATGTTTCTAAATGATAATGGTATGAAATATATGTGTATATTTATTTGCATATATTGTAGAATGTCTTAAACTATAATCATGTATAATCACTGCAATAGACCCCACTTAAAGAGAATAAGATTAACTTCCTTGACCTAGTCATGAGCTTAAGAATTGTTCTAAAGCAAGAGCGGAAGTTATGAATTCTTAATAAATCCTATTCCTAAGAAACCTTATGCATTAAGGGTGGACAAAGACATTGATTAGAAACATGTGGATGATTCTATAGGTGTCAACTGTCCTACGACTTGATGTCATATGATTGGAACTTTAGAAGTATCTAAAACGTATGAATGCTTATGCGATAAGCAATCTCGTAGGAAACGTTCCGACAAGCAAGAAAGGAAAATAAAGTTTGAGATTGATTAGAGCCTAACATTCATGTGATGAAAGAAATGTATGTTAATAAGTTCTCATGTTTTGAACATAGAGAAACATATTAATTACCTTAATTGGCTTGGTTATCATGTTAGAGAAACATAGAGAAATTATGTACCACATAGGTCATCTAGTGGACCATGCTTTATTGTGCAAGACAGGCAATCATGCCAACTTCAATCATACTCAATGGATGATATCTGCTGCTATTTATCTTGGCAAACGGCTCGACTGGGGCCAAATCATGTATGATATCCTACGAGTTAACATTCTCTCGTATAAGGATGTGGCTGATGAGGGCGAAACCAAGTATCGCACAAACAGTAGGTTGATCTCCTACTTGATGAGTCTCACGGTCAGAATCAAGGACATGTATGAGAAGAACAAGACTTACAAGGTTCCAATCCCTACCGCCAAAGATTTCTGTCGAAAATCTATGAAAACAACTTCCGTAGCAACTTTGGGGACGAATGTAACCGCTCCTATCTTTTAAGAGATCCCATTGAAGAATACATCCCTCCGAAGTACTCCAAACGAGGTCAAGCAAACCTTGGTGATCGCATGGTAAGTGATGTAGAGGCTGCCGAATTTGAACAAGACCGCAAGAATGCTGCCGCCATGAAGGCACGTGCAAAGGGTAAAAATGTTGATCTACTCTCCCCTCCAACTTCAGTCAAAGGCAAAGAGAAAGTTGAGGAACCAGCCAGAAAGTCGAAACCTGTTTCCCAAGGCATCAAGATTGCATCTACCGTATCTGCCCGTCCTATTGCCGCACCTCAGCCTTCCAAATCTAATGTAACTCCCACCGTACCTCCAATGTCTCCCTCTCCATCTCCTGAACCTCAACCAAAATCCAAAGTCTCAAAATCGTTCTATACCGTGCCATCTAAATCTCCACCTCCATCTAAACCTTCCAAGTCTACCGCACCAAAGCAACATGCCGTGTCCACTTCCTCCAAATCCAACCCCTCTGTATCTCTCAAACCTGCACCTAGTCAAGGGGAGAAGTTTGAAAAGAAGAGATCCCATACTCCTAGCCCGGTCAAAGTCTCTAAAAAGGCTAAGATGGCTAAACAACCTTCCCCTGGAGTTATCTCACCAGTTCTCTCATTTGACGAGGATATAGTGATTGCTCCTCCAAAGATCTCCAAAAATTTTGTTCTGGATGTTCAAGAGAATGTTTTAGAAGAACTGTCTGGATCTGAGAAGGATGATGAGGTTGCCGCAGAAGAGAGTGAGGAATCTGAAAATGCCTCTGAGAGTGAGAAAGATGAGATAGTTGTTGAGAAGCCCGTTGAAAAGGGTCTAGTGGATGAAAGCTCTGAAGAAGAGAATGGAAGCTCTGCCGCAAGTGACAAGTCTGCTGCAGAAAAAGCCATGGATGTTGATAATGTTGAAGAAGATATTGCTCCTGAAAAGATGGGTTCTTTTGTTGTTGTTGAAGATATTGGTGATGATGAGACAATGTCACCAAGGGATTATGTGTCTGAGCAACATGTTGATGTTCCTCCTATCGCAGTTCCTGACCCTGTTGTGCAAACCCCTTTGACCACACAACCTGAGGCTGCCGCATCATCCACTGCTGAGCTCCTTGCCGCAGTTAAACTTTTGACTCAAATGCAGGCCGACACCCAGTCACAGGTTGAATCTCTGGTGTCTAGCATGGTGGCACTTCGAGAGGAGGTTATTGAGCTGAAGACTGATCAAGCCGCTTTGAAGCGAGATGTTGCCGCACTTCCCTCCGAAATGATTTCGACCATTAAGGGGGAGAGTATTGTGATAACAAAGGCCGTGAAGGACATCATTGGCAGAACAACTAGCACCTCTACCGCTCCTCCACCTCCTGCCGCAGCGGATACTCCTTCCCTCACTCTTTCCGCACTCAAAGATGCTCTTAGAAAACAAACTGATTACATTAGTAACAGTGTTGTTAGTGGGGTTGAGGGGGCAAGCAAAGAACTTTCAAAGTCAATGAATGATGATAAACTTGAAATTAAGGATGAGCTGGGCAAGGAGCTGAAGAAGTTAAAATCTTCTCTAAAAGAGGAAATTATGGTTCAAACAAATAGCGCACTTCTTACGGTTGCAGAAAAGTTTACTCCCAAGATTGCCGCAATGACCGAAGCCATGAAAGTTCAAACCAACTGCATTGAAGTCAACAATATCAGAATTGAAGGACAATCTACCAAGATTGACCTCCTATCCAATCGCATCAATACGGTAATGAACAGGCTTAATCGACAAGGCGTGATTCAAGCTGCGCAGGAAGCTTTTCAACCTCCTGAAGTAGGTCAAGCTAATATTCATGCTCAAGGTGAGCAAGAGGATGAAGAAGACGGAGTTCTATCTCCAATCATTATCCCTGGGTTGAACTTACCAGCTTACCGCTTCCCTTTAACCACAAGCTTTGATGAAGTAATTGAAGTCGACCGCATCTAGTCTGCAGTACCTTATTATTTGATCTGACCGCATGTGGTCATGAGAATTTGATGTTTAAAACAATCTTACTTTTATGTTTTTATTCTGGGTCTGTAACTTGTCAAATATTTCTCTTTTGTGACCTTACTCCTTTGCCTCAATGATTATTATTTGGAGTATGTTTATTGTGTTTGTTGCATTTCTACTCCTGATTATTTATCTTGAAATGCTTCAAATAATATTTCTATCTTCTAGGATTAGTATTTTGTTTTTATTTTTAGGATGATAGAAATCTATGACATTGGCTTAGAGTGTGCATTGACTTGGGACATGATATTTAATAAAATATTTATTCTTGAAAACATGTTTTTACCAAGTACAATGAATTAGCCTTTGTTATAGTAGGTAATGGTCTCTCTCAATCAAATAGGGGGAGATTGTTGGGTATGCTTATTATAAACCACTCCTATTACCTAGATTTGATTGATCCCATAACCTTATTTTACTCTTTGTGGACTTTAGGATATATTGTAAGAAGTACTTGTACTTCATTTAGAATAGTCCACTTTCTAGTTTGATAGGCTTAGCAGATTAGGACCCTCAATTTTTCTAAGTCTGGAGATTTGAGGTAAGGCCCATGCCTACCGCATGGATTGTCTACCGCGTAGCTCTAGCTTGCCGCATAATCAAGGTTACCTCATGTCATAACCCTGCCACATGTTTGATGTCTGCCGCATTGCTTACTCTACCACATGCAACCTTGGTTGAAGGAACTCAAGCTTGGTTCAATCTTAACCATGGTCACACTTGTGTCCAAAACCTTGGTTAGTTTTGAACGTTACAAATTCAAATTTCAAATTTGAACACAACTGTCATCATAGTACATTTGGACCACCACGACTCTGCAACTAAAGGACAAATCAGAATGAGCTCCAATTAGAAATCAACAGCTCATTGTCCTTCATCTTGGACCCCAAGTATTTCAAACGGCTAGTTTCTCCATCAAGGCTATAAATAGACCTTGAATTCTTCATTGAAGATATGCTGAGATTCTAAGAGAGAAATTGCTGTTGAAATTCTTGGTGATCGAAGATCATACTCAAGATTTCCAGAATCCTTCGAATCTTCAAGCACTCAACCTTCAAGTCTTCATCAAATCTCCAGCAACATTCAAGATCATATCTCAAGCCTCTCACACAAGTTTCATTAGGCTCTAAAATCATATAGATTCAAAAGAGCTTTTGATTCTTACACACACACTCACCCCGATTGATCAATCACATAGATTGAATCATTAGGGATACACTGGTCTAAGTCTAGGATTTGAACTTTATAGAAATAGGTGTTGATTCAATACTTCATCTCTGTAATCTGTACTCAAGAATCAATATATACCTCATTCAAAATCCAAGACTGACCATCTTGGTAAAGGACGTAGATCTTTTAACAGATCGAACCTTTCCAAATCATTGTGTTCTTTACTTACTGCACTTTACCTTTCTGCAAATTTACTTTAAGTCTTGTTCATCTTGTTCATATTGTTCTTCACTTGTTCATATTAATCCTGTTTGTCTTTTAGTGTTTGATCTTTCAGATTTAAGAACAATTGTGAATTGTGTTTGTTTGTGTACCTCATTGCCTAAGTTAAAATCTGACTAACTTATCATTTGCCGAAAATCTCTAAGACACAAATTTTCAATCTCTCAACCTACCTCACTTGAACCTACCGCACACCAACCTACCGCACACCAACCTACCGCATACACACCTACCGTACACCAACCTACCGCATTGAACTTGTCAAAACCAACTCTTAACTTGTTTCAACGAAAACTTCCGCTGTGCATTTTATACTTGACCGTGTGGTTTTTATCTACCGCAAAATTCAAGTGTAAGCATAAAGGTTGAATTTTGAAAAAGGGTTGAAATTTTAAATAGGCTATTCACCCCCCGTCTAGCCTCTTTTCATACCCTTGTTGTGTCTCTGGGACCAACAAGTGGTATCGGAGCAAACACCTTTATAAAACTTCTGTTTTTCAAGCTTAACAGCTTGGGTGCCGATTCAAAATGGCAAGTCAGAAAACTATGGCAACGGTTAACTTCACTCGCGTTCCAGCGTTCGACGAAGATAATTTTGACGTATGGAAGCACATCATTCTAACTCAGTTCTACTCCATGGACGAGCAACTTGGTGATTGTCTTACCATTGGACCATACTTACCAATGAAAGCTAATCCGGATCCAGAAACCAATGGTGCAAATCCGACTATCAAGAAACCAAAAGCTGAATGGACCGATGAAGAGAAAAGACTGGTTGGAATGGATGTGAAAGCAAAAAGCATACTTCTAAGTACCTTAAGTACGTCACAGCGTCGACAGATCATGGAATGTTCTACTGCAAAAGAACTTTGGGATGCAATTGAAGATTACATCGAAGGAGATCAAGCTTGCAAGGAAAGCAAAAAGTTTGCAATTCAAAGAAGATTCAACAAATTTGCTAAGATCCCCGGTGAATCACTAAGAGCCACTTATGATCGTTATTGTTAGATCGTGAGTACTTATACAGCACTCGGAAAGAAGCTTACCAAGAAAGAAATCAATGTTAATTTTCTTGCCGCTCTTGGTTCACAATATCTACACAAAGGAAACACTCTTGAAGATACCAAGCTACTAGATGAGATGTCTCTCAGAAGCCTCTATGCCAACCTCAAGGTCCTTGATATCAAGCTTAACAACATTGCTGAAATGGAAGGAAAAACAAAGAGCTTATCGTTGGTTGCTCAAAAGGAAGAAGTGATCGAGGAAGAAGATCCAAAAATCTCCACATCAGATTTACTTGATATGGATGATGATGATTTTGCTATGTTCGTGAAAAGATTCCAAAAGTTCAGAAAGACAGCAAGACCCGGATCAACAAGCAAAGCTCCAACAAGGTTTTCAAGGAGCAGCCCTTCAAAGAAGAAAGAGAACTTCAACTTCTCCAAGAAGAAAGAAGATCTTGTTTGTTTCAATTGCAGGAAACCAGGTCACTTCGCATCAGAATGTCCAATTCCCAAGTATGAGTATATGAAAAAGAAAAGTAACTTTACTCCAAGGTATTCAAAGCAAAAGGAATGATGGCTGAAGAAGACTCTACCTCAAAAGAGTTAGCTACTTGGATAGAGTCAGACTCTGATGAAAGCGATGAGGATTCTGAAGAAGGTCACATCTGTTTGGTCGTTCAGTCCGATGATGAGGATGATAATAAAATTCGTCGCTCACCAAATGCAAAACCTAAACGGATAAGTTATACGGCCGATGAACTTGCTGAAAAAGGATTCCAAACTCCGGTTCAAAAGAATGGTGATCTTCTATTTTCAAGATGTGATGTGAGTGCAGCAAAGAAAGCTTTACTAAATCCCAAAGTGAAGGAAGTTTTGTCTACTACAACTCAAGTCAAGTTTGACATTTCCCCTGGTGAACAAGAAAAGATGTTTGCAAAACAGGTAATTAGTAAATTCTCTGGTATGAAGGAAGCTTTAGCACTTTCAACTGAAGAAATTTCCCAGCTTAAGACGGAGAAATCTCTACTAAGATCTGAACTCACCCTCCTTAAGGAGCAGATCAAGAGCATGACTCCTCTTACTGATCGAAACCGTTTCTTAGAAGAACAAAATGCTATATTTAAAGTTAAAAACGATGAATTGGTTGCTGAGATAAATGATCTTAAAAGGATTACTAATGAGTGGACCAATTCTCGTGTCACTATGGAACAAATCTTAGAATCTCAAAAGCCTAGTGGTGATAAGGAAGGATTAGGATTTCAAACTAGTGACAACTTTAAATGCGCATCATAGAGATGAGAAATTTATCCAGCAAACTTTGGAAGGGTCGAAGGCTAAACATCATGTTTCAAAGGGTGTAGGACAAGAACCAAAGAAGAAACTAGAATTCAACTATGTCTACCCTAAGAAACAAACTGGCAAGGCAAAGTTGAAAGGTGTTGCCATGGATGAACCTACCGCAGAGGCTTCCTCTAGCAAGGTAGATGGTGCTCCCTACCGCGTGATCTTGCCGCGAGGTCAACCGACCGCACCAAGGAAGATGGCTACCGCATGGAAACCATCGACCGCAAGTGGCGGCAATGCAGCAAAATTCAAGAGGATGAATTTTTTTAAGGAGACCTCATCCATACCAGTAAATGATGTTGTGCTTAAGACCTCAACGATGTTTGTTAACCCTCAGTTGGGTGGCTTCCACCATTGTTCCGTGTGTGATGATTATGGTTACAAGGCTGCTGAATGTCTTTTAAGATTCACACCAAATCCCAGAAGGCTTAAACCCCCTTCTGTGAGGCAAGTGTGGGTTGTTAAAAGTTGCTAACCCTTTGGACCCAAAAGAATAAAAGGGGACCTTGTTCTTAAATGTTTATTTTATAGGTTCTCTGCTTAATGGCTGGACTCTCCAAGGATAGATCAAGTTTATGGTATCTCGATAGTGGCTGTTCAAGGCACATGACCGGAGATATCAACTTATTGGAAGATGTCCGTGAAGAAAAGGGTCCATCAGTAACCTTCGGAGATAATAACAAAGGAAAGACTGTAGGATATGGAGTCATTCGTAAAGGAAAAATCACCATCCAAGAAGTCTTTCTAGTTATTAGACCACAACACAATCTATTCTCAATATCTCAGTTCTGTGACAAAGGATTGCAATGCCACTTCACTTCAAATTTCTGTCTCATCAAAGATGGCATATCCGGCGTCACCTTGCTCAAAGGGATTCGTAAGAAAAATGTTTATGTTGTTGATTTTAATTCATCTTGCATTTCTTCTAATCTCTGTTTTGTAGCAAAGAATGTAAGTGAGAATAGTTAGCTGTGGCATAAAAGACTAAGTCACTTAAACTTCAAGTATCTCTCCAAGATTGGTAGAGAAAATCTAGTTCGTGGTCTACCCAAAGTAGCTGATCACCACGATGAGAAGTGCACAGCATGTCAACTAGGCAAACAACCAAAAGCGTCTTTCTCCAGCAAGACGACACCTTCAACTTCTAGATGTTTGCAACTACTACATATGGATCTGTTTGGACCTGTTTCTACTGCAAGTATTGGAGGAAATAGATATTCCTTAGTTGTGGTAGATGACTACTCAAGATACTCGTGGGTCGAGATGATGAGCTCCAAAGATGATTGTTATGACATTTTGCCGCACTCTTTAGATATGACATTTTGCCGCACTCTTTAGACAGCTCCAAACACAAAAAAGAAGATGACATCGTTAGTGTTCGATCCGACAACGGTACAGAATTCAAGAACAACGGTGTTGCTCAATACTGTGATGATCATGGTATTGACCACAACTTCTCTGCTGCTGGAGTTCCACAACAAAACGGTGTAGTGGAAAGAAAGAATAGAACGTTGATAGAGGCCGGAAAGACAATGATTGCTGAAGCAAAGCTACCTCAATACTTTTGGGCTGAATCCATCAACACAGCATGCTTCACTCAAAATAGATCCCTCATCAACAAGACCTACAACAAAACTCCTTATGAACTTTGGAGAGGAAGAACCCCCAACATAGCATACTTCAAGATATTTGGATGCAAATGCTTCATACTCTACAACGGTAAAGAACATCGAGGTAAATTTGCTCCTAAATCCGATGATGGTATATTTATTGGGTATGCTAAACACTCAAAAGCTTTTCGTGTATTTAATAAAACCACTCTTAAGATAGTTGAATCCGTCCATGTTACTTTTGATGAACATTCTCTCCTTGAGCCACATATGGCTCCAAATGTTGCTGATGATTTTGTTGAGATAAATGAGACAGGTACAACTCAACCACAAAATCAATCAACTCAAGGAAACCCATCTACCTCAACTGCACCTCCATCTACCTCATATGAAGCACCAGAAGCTACCTCATCTGCTGCTACCTCAAATGGAGTTGAAGTTGAGACACCCATAAATGTTGAAGAACCTATCCCTCAAATCACTTATGACTGGGAAGACTCAAATGATGTACCACTAGAAGATTTACAACCACCAACTCAACCAGACATACCTCAAGAAGTTTGTGAGGTCAGAGATCACCCAATTCAGAATATCATTGGTGATTTGCATTCTGGCGTTAGAACAAGAAGATCAAACTATGATGCACTTACCGCGTTCATATCTCAAGTTGAACCTAAGAAAGTTGATGAAGCACTCCAGGATTCAAGTTGGGTTGTTGCCATGCAAGAAGAGCTCAACCAATTTGAAAGATGTAAAGTTTGGACCTTGGTTCTAAGGCCACAAGATCAAGGAGTGATTGGTACAAAGTGGGTGTTCCGAAACAAGATGGATGAGAATGGAAGCATCACAAGGAACAAAGCTAGGTTGGTTGCACAAGGATATAGACAAGAAGAAGGCATTGATTATGATGAAACATTTGCCCCCGTTGCAAGAATCGAAGCTATAAGGATATTCTTAGCCTATGCCTCTTACAAAAGATTCAAGCTATATCAAATGGATGTGAAGAGTGCATTTCTCAATGGAGAACTTCAAGAAACCGTCTTTGTTGCTCAACCGCCCGGATTTGAAGATCCCAAATTTCCAAATCATGTCTACAAACTCCGTAAAGCTTTGTATGGACTCAAACAAGCTCCACGAGCATGGTATGATACTCTATCTAAGTTTTTCCTTGAAAAGGGATTCAAGCGTGGTAAGATCGACACAACTTTATTCATTGCTAAATATAATGATCATACTTTACTTGTTCAAATATATGTAGATGATATTATTTTTGGTTCTACTAATGAATTGTTGTGTAAGCGTTTTGAGAAACTCATGAAAAGCAAATTTGAGATGAGCATGATGGGATAATTGACATTCTTCCTTGGACTTCAAATTAAACAATGTGCTGAAGGCATTTTCCTCAACCAAGCTAAGTACACAAGAGATCTCATCAAGAAATTTGGACTTGAAAATGCAAAGGCATACGACACTCCTATGGCTACTGGTAACAAGCTAGATAAAGACCTGAAAGGTAAGAAGGTTGATCAAACCTTATATCGAGGTATGATTGGCTCTCTCCTATACTTAACTGCTAGTAGGCCAGATATCATGTTTAGTGTTTGCGTTTGTGCTCGTTATCAAACTGATCCTAGAGAAGCACATCTTATTGCTGTTAAACGTATTATTCGATATCTATCTGGGACTACTAACCTTGGACTTTCGTACTCCAAAGATTCAACTTTTGATCTTATAGGTTACTCAGATGCAGATTATGCAGCATGTACCATCGACAGGAAAAGCACGAGTGGAACTTGTCATTTCCTTGGAAATCGACTAGTTTCATGGGCAAGCAAGAAACAAGCCTCCGTCTCTCTATCTACCACAGAAGCTGAATATATAGCTGCTGGAAGCTGTTGCTGCCAAGTGCTGTGGATGAAGCAACAATTGGTTGACTACGGAATCAAAGAAGAAAATTGTCCAATCTTTTGTGACAATACATCTACCATTGCTGTCTCCAACAACCCTGTCATGCATTCCAAGACCAAACACATTGATATAAAATACCACTTTCTCAAGGATCATGTTGAAAAGGGTAATATCCATCTAGAGTACGTGAGTACTGATGATCAAATTGCAGATATTCTCACCAAAGCTCTCGATTCCAAGAGATTTAGGTATCTAATAGGAGAAATGGGTATGCTTGAACTCTAACTCAAACTTGTCCATATAATTTCTTGTACTAATATTTGTCAAAAGTTCAAAATCAAGATAGGTCCACGGCAGACCAACTCACGGTCAAACATATAACACAAACCTCTAAACTCACTTGACCGCAACTCATGTCTGCCGCATCAACTATGCTGCCGCATATACCAAAGCTAAAACAAGCAAGGTAATACCTCAATCGACCGCACATGTCACGGTCGACCTCATAGTTACCGCACAAGGACCCCAGGTAAGTTACTCAAACTTAAAGATATTTAGGATGTTTTGGTCATATCTACCTTAAGGGCATAAAGGTAACTTTCCATTTTCCCTCGTTTTTAATAAATTCAAATCTTTTAGGGCATTAAATTTTCAGCATTTAATTTTTATTCCTTAAAAATATCTAAGCCGTCATTGGCTAGTCCGATGTGACCCTCTGCAACCTTGCATTTAATGAAAACTAGACCCTAGGTCTCATCCGCCCTTTTTGCAAAGTTAACCCCCTCCCATCATCCCATCACTCTGACATCTGAAAACCACCTTCCATCAAAACCGTTCCACCTCCTTCTCTCTCCACCACTCTGCTCATATTACTTTATTAGAAACTTCAAAACCCCTCTCTCTCTCTCTAAACTTCTCTCTAGAACCGCCTTTCTTACCCTCATTTCTTAGTATAAATGACTTCTAAACATCCATCTAAGAAGATTTCGAAATCTGTTGAATCAAGAGACGAACCTCCGACTCAATCCACTCCTCCCGTCATTGTTATGGTATGGATTTTCATCTTTCCATTATCTTTCTCGTGTTCTTGGTAAAAATCACGAAAACTCTTCATATTCCTTGAAATTTTTTTCAATTTGTTCCTCATTCTCTTAAAATAGTTATATGAAAATCTTGCATTGATTGTTTATTTTGTTTCTAGTCAGTATATCTTTTGATTACATAGGATTTTTCAATTTTGTTAAAGTTCAGATTCCTTCAAATGGGTTTTTCTACATTTTCAAGTTTTCCCCTTTCGATTTCTGGGTTTAATGCTACTCGTTTCATGAAATTGATTTGATATAACTGATTAATCTACATTTCCAACTCTATTCATGTCATTTTTCATGGCTTTTGGTCATTTTCTGGGATTCTGGATATTTATGTTCATCGTATTCATCTTAGTGTTCTTCGTGTTCTTAATGAATTCACCTTTTTGATCCATGTTACTCTCCATGCTTTTGTAATCTGTGTTCATTTACTATTCATATTTTGATCTTATTTCGAACAACACATTTATGTTTGCTGTATCTTTATCTCACCTTGCTTACCGCACTTCTATTATTGTCGTGCCTCACTTGACAGTGCCTCTCTTGCCGCACTTTTGTCAAGTGCCGCACGATCTACCTAAATATCTAAACTATGATTTTTTTTGTTGCTTCAGGATCTAAGTCACTTCATTCCAGGCATTGTCTTGGATCTTGAAGATCTTAAGAAGGATGCCATTGGCCGCAATATTCTGGGCAGGATGAACAAATCTGGGATTCTCCCTCTTTTTACACTTGATCAAGACTTTCATCTACCAGCATTTGTTGACGAATTTTTCAACACGGCAGTTGAAATGGAAAGTACTGATGAACTTGAATCTAACCCCAAGTTCATTCAAGCCTCCGTGATGGGTATCCAGATGGCTTTCGATGCACGAGATCTAGCCCATGCTGTGGGAATTAAGAAGAGCAAAGAAGCCTTTGATGAGATTTCACGGCAGGAGACTCTAAGTCTTGCTAAGAAATTGGCTGGCACTGCAGACATTCTCAAAATCCAACGAAAGGATGTTGGTGAAATTATGTACCACATAGGTCATCTAGTGGACCATGCTTTATTGTGCAAGACAGGCAATCATGCCAACTTCAATCATACTCAATGGATGATATCTGCTGCTATTTATCTTGGCAAACGGCTCGACTGGGGCCAAATCATGTATGATATCCTACGAGTTAACATTCTCTCGTATAAGGATGCGGCTGATGAGGGCGAAACCAAGTATCGCACAAAAAGTAGGTTGATCTCCTACTTGATGAGTCTCACGGTCAGAATCAAGGACATGTATGAGAAGAACAAGACTTACAAGGTTCCAATCCCTACCGGCAAAGATTTCTGTCGAAAATCTATGAAAACCAACTGCCGTAGCAACTTTGGGGACAGAATGTACCGCTCCTATATTTTAAGAGATCCCATTGAAGAATGCATCCCTCCGAAGTACTCCAAACGAGGTCAAGCAAACCTTGGTGATCGCATGGTAAGTGCTGTAGAGGCTGCCGAATTTGAACAAGACCGCAAGAATGCTGCCGCCATGAAGGCACGTGCAAAGGGTAAAAATGTTGATCTACCCTCCCCTCCAACTTCAGTCAAAGGCAAAGAGAAAGTTGAGGAACCATCCAGAAAGTCGAAACCTGTTTCCCAAGGCATCAAGATTGCATCTACCGTATCTGCCCGTCCTACTGCCGCACCTCAGCCTTCCAAATCTAATGTAACTCCCACCGTACCTCCAATGTCTCCCTCTCCATCTCCTGAACCTCAACCAAAATCTAAAGTCTCAAAATCATTCTATACCGTGCCATCTAAATCTCCACCTCCATCTAAACCTTCCAAGTCTACCGCACCAAAGCAACCTGCCGTGTCCACTTCCTCCAAATCCAACCCCTCTGTATCTCTCAAACCTGCACCTAGTCAAGGGGAGAAGTTTGAAAAGAAGAGATCCCATTCTCCTAGCCCGGTCAAAGTCTCTAAAAAGGCTAAGATGGCTAAACAACCTTCCCCTGGAGTTATCTCACCAGTTCTCTCATCTGACGAGGATATAGTGATTGCTCCTCCAAAGATCTCTAAAAATTTTGTTCTGGATGTTCAAGAGGATGTTTTAGAAGAACTGTCTGGATCTGAGAAGGATGATGAGGTTGCCGCAGAAGAGAGTGAGGAATCTGAAAATGCCTCTGAGAGTGAGAAAGATGAGATAGTTGTTGAGAAGCCCGTTGAAAAGGGTCTAGTGGATGAAAGCTCTGAAGAAGAGAATGGAAGCTCTGCCGCAAGTGACAAGTCTGCCGCAGAAAAAGCCATGGATGTTGAAAATGTTGAAGAAGATATTGCTCCTGAAAAGATGGGTTCTTTTGTTGTTGTTGAAGATATTGGTGATGATGAGACAATGTCACCAAGGGATTATGTGTCTGAGCAACACGTTGATGTTCCTCCTATCGTAGTTCCTGACCCTGTCGTGCAAACCCCTTTGACCACACAACCTGAGGCTGCCGCATCATCCACTGCTGAGCTCCTTGCCGCAGTTAAACTTTTGACTCAAATGCAGGCCGACACCCAGTCACAGGTTGAATCTCTGGTGTCTAGCATGGTGGCACTTCGAGAGGAGGTTATTGAGCTGAAGACTGATCAAGCCGCTTTGAAGCGAGATGTTGCCGCACTTCCCTCTGAAATGATTTCGACCATTAAGGGGGAGAGTATTGTGATAACAAAGGCCGTGAAGGACATCATTGGCAGAACAACTAGCACCTCTACCGCTCCTCCACCTCCTGCCGCAGCGGATACTCCTTCCCTCACTCTTGCCGCACTCAAAGATGCTCTTAGAAAACAAACTGATTACATTAGTAACAGTGTTGTTAGTGGGGTTGAGGCGGCAAGCAAAGAACTTTCAAAGTCAATGAATGATGATAAACTTGAAATTAAGGATGAGCTGGGCAAGGAGCTGAAGAAGTTAAAATCTTCTCTAAAAGAGGAAATTATGGTTCAAACAAATACCGCACTTTTTACGGTTGCAGAAAAGTTTACTCCCAAGATTGCCGCAATGATCGAAGCCATGAAAGTTCAAACCAACCGCATTGAAGTCAAAAATATCAGAATTGAAGGACAATCTACCAAGATTGACCTCCTATCCAATCGCATCAATACGGTAATGAACAGGCTTAATCGACAAGGCGTGATTCAAGCTGCGCAGGAAGCTTTTCAACCTCCTGAAGCAGGTCAAGGTAATATTCATGCTCAAGGTGAGCAAGAGGATGAAGAAGACAGAGTTCTATCTCCAATCATTATCCCTGGGTTGAACTTTCCAGCTTACCGCTTCCCTTTAACCACAAGCTTTGATGAAGTAATTGAAGTCGACCGCATCTAGTCTGCAGTACCTTATTATTTGATCTGACCGCATGTGGTCATGAGAATTTGATGTTTAAAACAATCTTACTTTTATGTTTTTATTCTGGGTCTGTAACTTGTCAAATATTTCTCTTTTGTGACCTTACTCCTTTGCCTCAATGATTATTATTTGGAGTATGTTTATTGTGTTTGTTGCATTTCTACTCCTGATTATTTATCTTGAAATGCTTCAAATAATATTTCTATCTTCTAGGATTAGTATTTTGTTTTTCTTTTTAGGATGATAGAAATCTATGACATTGGCTTAGAGTGTGCATTGACTTGGGACATGATATTTAATAAAATATTTATTCTTGAAAACATGTTTTTACCAAGTATAATGAATTAGCCTTTGTTATAGTAGGTAATGGTCTCAATCAAATAGGGGGAGATTGTTGGGTATGCTTATTATAAACCACTCCTATTACCTAGATTTGATTGATCCCATAACCTTATTTTACTCTTTGTGGACTTTAGGATATATTGTAAGAAGTACTTGTACTTCATTTAGAATAGTCCACTTTCTAGTTTGATAGGCTTAGCAGATTAGGACCCTCAATTTTTCTAAGTCTGGAGATTTGAGGTAAGGCCCATGCCTACCGCATGGATTGTCTACCGCGTAGCTCTAGCTTGCCGCATAATCAAGGTTACCTCATGTCATAACCCTGCCACATGTTTGATGTCTGCCGCATTGCTTACTCTACCACATGCAACCTTGGTTGAAGGAACTCAAGCTTGGTTCAATCTTAACCATGGTCACACTTGTGTCCAAAACCTTGGTTAGTTTTGAACGTTGCAAATTCAAATTTCAAATTTGAACACAACTGTCATCATAGTACAGTTGGACCACCATGACTCTGCAACTAAAGGACAAATCAGACTGAGCTCCAATTAGAAATCAACAGCTCATTGTCCTTCATCTTGGACCCCAAGTATTTCAAACGGCTTGTTTCTCCATCAAGGCTATAAATAGACCTTGAATTCTTCATTGAAGATATGCTGAGATTCTAAGAGAGAAATTGCTGTTGAAATTCTTGGTGATTGAAGATCATACGCAAGATTTCCAGAATCCTTCGAATCTTCAAGCACTCAACCTTCAAGTCTTCATCAAATCTCCAGCAACATTCAAGATCATATCTCAAGCCTCTCACACAAGTTTCATTAGGCTCTAAAATCATATAGATTCAAAAGAGCTTTTGATTCTTACACACACACTCACCCCGATTGATCAATCACATTGATTGAATCATTAGGGATACACTGGTCTAAGTCTAGGATTTGAACTTCATAGAAATAGGTGTTGATTCAATACTTCATCTCTGTAATCTGTACTCAAGAATCAATATATACCTCATTCAAAATCCAAGACTGACCATCTTGGTAAAGGACGTAGATCTTTTAACAGATCGAACCTTTCCAAATCATTGTGTTCTTTACTTACTGCACTTTACCTTTCTGCAAATTTACTTTAAGTCTTGTTCATCTTGTTCATATTGTTCTTCACTTGTTCATATTAATCCTATTTGTCTTTTAGTGTTTGATCTTTCAGATTTAAGAACAATTGTGAATTGTGTTTATTTGTCTACCTCATTGCCTAAGTTAAAATCTGACTAACTTATCATTTGCCGAAAATCTCTAAGACACAAATTTTCAATCTCTCAACCTACCTCACTTGAACCTACCGCACACCAACCTACCGCATTGAACTTGTCAAAACCAACTCTTAACTTGTTTCAACGAAAACTTCCGCTGTGCATTTTATACTTGACCGTGTGGTTTTTATCTACCGCAAAATTCAAGTGTAAGCATAAAGGTTGAATTTTGAAAAAGGGTTGAAATTTTAAATAGGCTATTCACCCCCCCCCTCTAGCCTCTTTTCATACCCTTGTTGTGTCTCTGGGACCAACAGTATCAAATGGAAACATTCTCAAACTCTAAAGGATATGTTTGTGGCTAAAACCTAACATCCAAAGAAAGTAAATTCTACCTTGGCAATAGGATTGACCGTTGGAGAAATTGCAATTTGAATTAAAAGATCAAAAGGAAAGGGTAGTTGGACTACCACTTCAAGTATTTATGTTAAAATTCTACTTAAGGAAGGTAAAGATTAACCTATGTGGCAATAATGATGCAATGGTTGCAATATTATTCATAGGAACTTGCGAAGTGTCTTTACCTAATAAGTTCATATTTGTTTTGAACAAATGGTGCTATGTTCTTATTTTAAGTAGAAATATTATTTTGGTTTCTTCATTAGAAGATTATGGATATCTCTTATTTCGAATAAAAAGTGTTCCATTAAATATGATTTGCCTTATTGTATTGCTAATCATGTAAATTGGACTTTATATACTTATCTTGGAAGAACAAAATAATGAGCATAAACGTAAATAAAGGAAATCTGAATATAAGGATGTAATCGTTACATTCTTAAAAAGCATTAATGTCTATATCAAATGATAAGAAACACATATCTAAAATTCCTTGGGAAGGACTTTTAAATTCACATGATTTCGAATCTTGTGTTAGATGTGAATCTTAGAAATTGATCAAGACACCTTTTGCTAATAGCAGTAAGAGGAAGTACTCTTTTGAATTTATACATTTTGATGTATGTAGTTTATTAAAGTAACAATGCTAGAAAGGATTTCAACACCTCATGGCAAAAGTATTGATGTACTCTGATTAGATCAAAGTAATGAATATTTGAGCCTTAAGCCTTGGACTCGATGAGAATTCTGCAGAAAGTCTGCAATTTAAGAAAAACAGAATCTGGAAACAACAGTCGTACGGATGATGTTCCAGAAGTTTACAGATTGTCTGTAAAAACACAGTTTTTCATCTCATAATAAGTCAAACTGATCTTTAATTATCCTTCTGGATTATGTGCTGAAAACAGCTGCGCTTACACTAAATTGAGATTCATCTAAGGAGGTTCATTATACCATATGTGATATGGAATGAAAGAAAACTTGGTTTGTCTTTCATAAAGATTTGTGATGTGATACTTTTGAGAAAAGTTTTGTCTTGGACAAAATCACACCTAAATCTAATAAATGTATTTTATGGGATATCTTAATGATATTAATTTTACACCCTTTAAAGTACAAATCGTTTGTTACTCTAAATAGCACTTTCTAGATAAATCGTTTATCTCTAAAGAACTAGTGGGAGTAAAATGTATCTCGAAGAGTTCGAGACCCAAAAATGACATGGAACCTAAGATGGAAGTTGAACAAATATTCACAAGGAGTTGTGGAAATTCGTTCAAGTATACACAAGAAATTTGCATAACTGATAGGATACTATCTATAACAAGAAATGTTGACTTCTCATAATAAAAAGTAATAGGGAAGATATCATTGCAAATGATTGACCTATTACCTATCAAGATGCAAAGTCCGCTCCGGATTTAGATCAATGACTTGGAATCATAAAATCTAAAAGTGTATATTGATTAAGCAAGACTAATTGAGAACAGTTAATTCATAATGTCGATTATGATGAAACTTTATCACCTGTAGTCATGCTTAATATTATTAGAATTCTTATTGTCATGACTTCATATTTCGAATATGTAATATGACAGTTGGATGTCAAAACTATATTCCTTAACAGGAACTTACTTTAGGATGTGTTTGATACAACCTAAAAGTTTTGATATATAAAATTCTAATAAAATATGCAAGTTGCAGAAATCCATGAGATGGATTGAAGCAAACTACTTGGAGTGAAATTTCATTTTGATGAAGTATTCAAAGAGTTTGAAATTCATCAAGGATGAGACTTGTGATTACAATAAATTTAGTGGGAGCATAATTTTATTCATAGTCTAATATATATATGGTTGATATATAAATAATTTTGAAAGAGTTTCTAAATAAAAGACTTGGATAAAAGCCACCTATATCATTGGAATTTAGATTTATGAACATAAGTCTAAAATGTTGTTTGGTTAAAGTCAAAGTACTAATATTGACAATATAGTGAAAGGTTCACTATGCAAGACTCTTGGAGAGGTCACTTGAAAAAGTCTAATGGCATTAATCTTTGCAAGATTTAATCTTACTGGAAGACTAATGAGCAAGAGTACATGATTAGGATTCCATATGCTTCGGCAATTGGATCTATCATGTAAGCCATGTTAATGTACTAAGACCGGATGTCTCATATACTTGGAGTATGAAGAGATAATACCAATCGGATCCTAGTGAAAGTCACTAGTTAAGAAACATCCTTAAGTACTTTAGAAGAACTAAAGGATGCGTTCTTGATCTTTGATGGAATGAAAGATGATCTTGTAATAGTTACATAGATGCATTCTTATAAACCAACAAAGATAAATATTACAGTATAAATACATGTCTAAGTTTAATAATGGTGTTAGAAGAGTTCTAAGTATACCATTACTATTCTACAAAAGGTTGAGTATCTAATGGCATGAGATGCAACTAGAAGAATGTTAAGATTAAGATTCTAATTAGTAAACTAGAAATCGTTTCTAGTGTCACTAATTTAATGTACCTTCATTGTGTCAATAATCGTTATTACACAAGTCAAGGGACTAATATCTTGTCTAGACATATACTCAGACATTTCTATGTTACTCGAGAAATCGTCAAAGATGGGAGATGTCAAAATATGCAAAATACCTCATGATAATAACAAGGATAATTATCCTACATAAACTCGTTTACAACTATGATGGAGATCATAACTAGCTCAATGGATATTGGATACACGTTGATTGGGCCTAGTGCAAGTGGGAGATTGTTGGATATTATGCCCTAGGCCCTTGAGAAAGGCCTATGCGTTATATCATAGTTTCATTGATATAGAGATAACAAACCCGGTTATTATATCTTTTGCATGTTTATTATAATAATTATTATCCGTAGCACTTATGAAGGGCTAGCATGAGTTTGATGGATAATCATATGATGATTATAGCGCTTAGGATGCGGATTAAACTTGTGGGTACATGATGGAGAACAAGTACTGGATAGACCCGTTATGAGATTTATGTCATGGTCAAATGTCATAATTAAATCTCATAATAGTTATATCATTTATCCTTAGACCTGATATTATCATAGTCTTCCACATGATGAACATTATGTTTGACGTACTCAAACGCTACCCCTAACCGGGTGGTTATAAAGGCTACGATTGGCATAATCGGATTCCTGTAGGGAAGAATGATAAGTCAAGATGGGATTTGTCCCTCCCTCAAGAGAGATATCTGCTTGGCCACTCGATGAGTGAGATTGATAAAACTATACGGCCGTACCTAAATGAATTGAAGCGTTCAATGTTATTTGCTCATATGAATCTACTCGAGATCGAGAAAGCATTGGACAACATAAGTTGACATGGACCATGACTTATGTCCATTATGATATCGTGTGACAAAGGGATTGTGATATGTTCTATAAGGTTACTTTGGGCTTTCAAAGTTATACTAATTGGGTAGTCATAAAGGCTTGCTAGAGTCCGTTTATGACTTACGGGTTCTGACTCGTTCGGACTCATTGCCAACTTAGTATAATCCTATTGGGTCACACACAATAGAACGGATTGAATAAGGCACAGAAAACGGGAAAACTGGATTCTGTTGGAAGGATCCGTACGGATGGTTTGGGAGCCACCCAACCAATCCGTACGGATGGTTTGTCTGGCCGAAAACAGTTTGTTCAAGACTTCTTGTTTGACAAGGAATTCTGATCCCAAAAGGAATTAGGTTTATACCCTATTATATATGTGTGCAGTCGGGTTTAAGAAACCTAATGGTTGATTTTAGAAATCATAACATGTTGTTTGAGAAACAATTACACACATATAGAGGGGATTATTAGTTTTGAGATTTAGAATCATCATAACGCAATAATCAATGGAGCAAAATAATTACTATGAAGAAATCGTTTCTTCATCAAGCCTTGGGTCTAGCAATCCAGATCAAGAAGGTGTTCTTGATAACCGTTCGACGTGTGGATACTGATAGAGGGTGTTTCCTTTAGCACCTTAAAGTCCGTATTCATGGATTTGATCTTCAAGGGTATGTTTCTTTCATCTTGTATTTAATTTAATCGACATGCACGGATCCATGCTCTTGGGTGTTTGATTTTATCTGTTTATTCCGCTGCGCATGATGCATCAAAACCCAACAGGAGCTACCTTGCTGATCGGACGGACCTAGAGTTCAGATATCGTGTCAAATCTAGGCTGGGGTCCTAACAAGTCGGCGTTTTATGAGTTTAGGTTGACCAAGCGGCAGAAACACAGAAAAGGAAAGATGTCTCGTACGAGGCATCCAGCCTGACAGTCAGATTACAGATTTTAATCCTATTTGGTCGGACGGAATATAATTCATTTTGAGGGTTACTATCTAGTTCATCCTGGAATAGTGGATTCTGTCACCCTAGAATATGAGCCCCTTGTTTTTCACATGTATTGCACTCTCCCAAACAGACAATTCAGGCAAAGGTCCCATATTCTCATCAGAATCCACCATTCAAATTAGCCAAGCCTAAGTGATTCCGTAATTGTTTTGAACTTTGTTAAACAACGTCTTTAATGCAATCAAACCTTATGAATTCTTGTAAGGGACAACCGAAAGGGACTTTGTCAAACGCAGGATTTTGACGGCAAAAGAGACTAGACTCGAATCGTCGTAGAAAACTTCTCATTTTGCCATCGCAATCCCTTGTCCAACAAATTTTTACCGAAGGGGCTTCGTTAAACGCAGAATCTTGACAGTGGTAGAGACTAGACTCGAATCCTCGTAGAAAAATTCTCATATCTCCATCACAACCCTTTTGTTTAACAACTTTTCGAAGGGACATTCGTAAAAAAATCATGAAAGGGAGTATTATAGATTGTAGAAGAAGCGTTATCTTGGTCAAAGATTAAAACAACCCTAAGAATCGAACCGATTGGTCTCGAGGAGTGTCTTATTAATAATTATGTATGCATGAGGTTGATGCAGGGCTTACGGCTAAGTCTTCCCATGAACACAGTCAAGGAGCGTGTCACAGAGTGGGTACACCATCTTTAGAGAGACCGGCGAGTGCCACTCGTAGAGTGGGGGTGCTGACCGACATCCGTCCTCCGATTGGGACCCAGGTTATAGGGTATGTAGTGCAATTATTCTACATGCGTGCTCGTATGTGAGAGTCAAGTTCTAGATGTCAAAGAGAAAATAGAAAGTTTTTTTTGAAAGCAAAACAGAAAACATACAATGGCCGGGCCAAGTGGCTGCCTACGTTTCCCTCTAGTGGAGAAACTCAGGCCTTCGTAGTTCGCACATAAAGCATAACAAAATCAAAGCAAGAAATATTTCAAGGTAACAAATACTCCTGCAAAACAAAGGTTTGCTTCATGATATACGGGGTGTTTTTTTGTCATTGGGAAGGACCTAAGACTCAAAAATAGGGGGGAGGATAGATCTGGAACCCTCCTGTGTACGTGTTTGAACCGGACGGGATCCCATTTTCAAACCAGAGGAACTGACTGTCATATCAGAAGAGAGATGTCTTGTAGGAGACAAGGGTGTCTTGTACGAGGTTTCCCCTCTGGGAACAGAAAGCAGTACAGAATTGTATAATTTTAAGAACAATGATGATTTTTTCAACGCAAGTATAACCCTCTTAACTATGATCCTCCCCAGCGGAGTCGCCATTGTGAGCGCGCGTGTCCTTTTCTGGCCGTTAGTTTTGGTTTAAGGGTTTGGTTGCAAGGACTTGATTGTTGTTCGAATTATTGTGACTCGCCACAATGTTTAACGGAACACGGACCGTGAGATTCTTGAGTTCGGGGGTTAAGTTATGGATTGGGAAGGTCAAGGAGCACCCAATCCACCCGATCTAATATCGGTCTTGCTTACGAAATCATCATCATCGTCTTAAAATTATGCAAAACATGTACGAAAGAAGCCAAATAAATAATTTCTTATTTATTTGGAATTTCGGATCATGTGCTTCGAGACCATCTCCATGGATTGGAGAGGCTTTAGGCTGATCCTTTTGATGGAATCACACTACTTCAAAGCAAAGAAGGAGATAAGAAGAGAGGAAAACAAAGGAGTTACCTAAGCATTCTTCGGGAATCCTATGGATGGCTTGACAAAAGGCCTTGATGATCCAAAGAACTTGACTTGAATTGTATTATGGAGTTACGAATTTTGTGGGTGAGGGAGAGAGGCTGATTATGGGAGTGTTTTGATCAGACTTTGAGTGTCCTTTTGGTTGCCAATGATTGATTACTAATGATTACCCATGATTAGTTAATGACCTCTATATTTATAGGGTTTAAAGACTTAGGGATCAAGTCAAGGAGGTAAGTTTGGATGGAAATCAAATACTTAATTCCCAAGAGGTTGAATTTGGACTCTCAGATTGTCCTTTCCATCTTTCCCGAATTGAGGAGTGTTTGCTAAGAAACAGGGTTGAAATCAACAAGGAAACTGCTGAAGACCCGTCTGTCAAGGGTGATGTCTCGTACGAGACATTAGATGTCTCGTATGAGGCATCTTGTGTTTGAATCACAATTTTGCCCTCTGCAGAAGTTTTAATGTTCATTTTGGCCCCGAACTAATGAAGTCAGTCCGAAACTTAACGAGACATGTAAAACTTAACGAGTTTCGATCCAAATCAAAGGCGAGACACAGAAGTAGTGTGATTATGAATGAACGTTCAAAATGGGGTGTCTATAGTGAGGTCAAGCCAAGTGACATATTTTTTTATTCTTTATTTATTTTATTTTTTTCAAAGAAAGAAAAACAAATAAACACATATGTACAACTTTCAAATCACCCGTGTGACCGTTAAAAATAAACATACCATAAAAGAGGTTATGTGCAGGCTCGGTGCCTACACACTATCATTCTGTCCATTATGTTTTTGGAAAATTGCCCAGAAGCGCGCGCGTTGGGCAGTGAGAGTGGGAGGCGCGCGCCTCCGAGCGAGAGAGGCCAAGGCTCCCGATTCTGCACGGTACCTGCAAACCCATGGGTTCAAGGGATTGCATTGACCCTAAATAAAAATTCTTTTCCCTACAGAAACTGTTAGCACAATAACATGCAATGGAAGGACGAGATGAGAGGCAGGCGATTCTGGTGGTGAAGGTCGGAGGCGGGCGCCTTAGGCCAGGAAGGCCAGAGGCGCACGCGTCCCACCTTTTCCCACCAGAATGCCCAGAAAACAGCAGTAAGAACACCAAAAATAAAGAACGCAAGTTTAACCCTCTAAGTTATCCCCAGCAGAGTCGCCACTGTACACACCCCGGGAAAGCCCACTACTTGGTTAGAGCGGTGGAAGGATCCTAGGATGTCTATTTTGGTTTTAAGTGTTTAGAGTCGCCACCTATGTTTTTAAAGGAATATAAGAAAAACCTAAGAATAGCCTAAATTTATATACAAAACCAGAGATTCGGGAAGAGAAGGGTTCGGGGGTTATATGATGGAGTGGGAAGTACTTAAACACCCACTCCGCCCCGCTTACGCGGGTCTTGCTACTAAAGGTGTTCTAATGCATAAATGTCCTTCTTTTATTGGTATTAAAGTGCCAACGATTACAATGTAAAGGAAAGGGGAATTGCAAAGGGAAATAAAAGAGAATTGTTTTATGTATTAATTTATGCTAAAGATTACATGTAACAACTATGCTAGCAATTACATTAATATGAAATGGGGAAATTAAAGTAGAGTTGGCATGTTGGAAGATAACCTTGACCAAACTTCAATAGTGAAGTAGCCTTTTAGGTCATGTTCCCTTTTATGGGGATTGCATACACATTAGAGAAGTAAAAAGATGAAGAAAGAGATTAAGAGTTTAGAAGAAGAAAATGGACATTGTACATTGTGCTTGAATGGGGAAGAACCAAATTGCCTATGAAAATGGACTTTGTGTTCTTAGAGTGTTCTTGAGTCAAGAATTGTTGATGTTTTTGTGTTAAGAGAGTCCTCCTCTTCCATGGTGGAATGAAGAGGTATTTATATGTGTTAGGGAAGTGGATGTGGTCACAAAGATGTTCTTTCCCCGAATCAAGCATATGAGTAATGGCATTGGGGGTTACAAATCAGAAAAGGAGGGAAATTTGGCAAAATCATGGATTCCGGAGGTGGGAAGCGCGCACGTCCCACCCCCCCCCCTATGGGAGGCGCATGCCTCACAAAGGAGGGAAAATGTGCGCACGTCCCACCTTCGGAAAATCCACATTTTAGCCAAAAAGTTAACCTTGTTATGCAGTTAAGCCCCGAAACTAACGAAATCAATCAAAAACTTAACGAACACCACGAAAGTCAACAAAAAAAAGTAAACAAAGACTCAAGGTTGACCTTTTCACTTAGTCAAGTCCAAGACTAATGGAATAAGTCAAGAACTTAATGGAAAGTAAAGAAAGTTAACGAAAAGCGACAAAACTTAACAGAAAAGAGGAAGACAGAGAATGTGTATGCAATCGGGATATGAGAGGTCCAAGGCGGGGTGTCTACACCTACTTGATTATTAAAAGTCCACATCGGACTAGTCAATTTGAGTGTTTTAGTTTCAATAATAAAAAGAGTTTTTATTTCTTTTCTCTCAAGACTTGAGACATAATCTTGCATATATACATCAATTCCATGAAAATTGTATTAATCTTAATTGACAATTGATTGCTATATCTTTATATGATGAATTAATCCAAAATATATTTGTTAATGAAGACTCATTAAAAGGTAAATGGACCCACAAACCAACATACATAACTTATCAAACAAATAATCTCAAAATAACAAACGCTTTGATCAATCAAATCGTTTTCCTTTTTCTGTATACACTCTCAATACCTACCCTCTATACATACCCCTCGTATACACCTACTGTGTACACCCTCTATACATACCTCTCATGTACACCCACTATGCGCACCCTATATACATACCCCTTATGTACACCCTCTATACATACCCCTCGTATACCCCCACTATGTGCACCCTCTATACATACCCCTCGTGTACACCCACTGTGTACACTTACTGAGAACACCCTCTCTTTACATATTCTTCATATACACTCCCACCTTCCCACGTGGCCATAAAGAAGATGACGACTGCAGAGCTGCTCATCATCAATAAAAAGCCCGTGCCACAACCATTCCAAGAAGCCCGTAAGGTGAAAAGCGAACTAGGGGCTCATCTGCCCTCCTCGAAGATGTCAACAAAATACAAGGGGCTATTCAAACCTCCTCTACAACTTCTACCTCCGAAAGGTGAAAAGCGAACTAGGGGCTCATCTGCCCAACATTTTAAATGTAAAAAAAAAAAAAGCTCACTAGGTCGAAACCCACAACGGGCGGCTTAGGAAAAAACAAGGGTGCGTACAAAGAAATAAAATCAAAACAAAGAAAAATAGAAGGGCTATCATCATAGAAAAGTAAAAGTCCCACTTTCTTTTCACTTCTTATTTTCTATTTTTCTTTCTTTTCAAAGGAGTTCAACTCAACTCGACATCAGCGGTCAACAACTACAAATGAAGCGGTCCAAAGAAACAAGAAGCAATGGAGCGACCACCACTCAAGCCCGGTATCATCGTCAACCGGTTCACCCTCAAACTACGCGGACCTGAGCTTCTCACATCGAGAAGAACGTAGGCAACCTCATGGTCTGGTCTACAAAATACACAACCCACCTCGAGCCAACTTTCATTCTTTTCTCTCTTCCCCATACACCATAATTTCTATTCTCTTTCTCGATTAATCAAGGCGTTTATTATTTCGAGACTACTAGTCAAAAATATAACCATAAGATACGTAACTAATCAACGAGGTCCATTCTTGAGCAATCAAAAGACAATTCTGAATACAACAATTTTCAAATGTCTCGACAAGTCTTCTGATCTACAATCTAGGAAAGAGCTAAACAATTAATTTCTGTCAAGCAGGGGCTTCCTTCCTTTTGTACATATATACACTTAGTTGTCCAAAGAGTCAAAATATGAGAACTCCCTCTCATTCTCTCTCTCTCTCTCTCTCCCTCCTCTCACCATAACGAAAAGGATCCTGCAAGTCATCCATACAATTCTGTCATTTTTTTATTTTGAGTCGACTGAAAAAAAAACGACGCAAAAAGAATATACCCACCTAGATTGAAAACCCGCAAGGGCAGTCTAGAGAAAAATAGGGTGTGTCTAGAAGGAGGTAGAATCCCTCACCTTATACCCTCACCAAGCTGGGGCTGCTCCAACGAAATTGGACCGACTACCGATGCTCTAACAAGATCACTCTCCACAAAAGGTCATCTCTTCATCATAGTTCAACATGGTTGACCTCTTTCGAGAGCCCCCATCAAACTGGGGCTGCCTCAATGGAATTGGGCCAATTACTGATGCTCCCCATAGAAAGTCATCTCTCTCCAATAAAGCTCAACATGGGAGGGCTACTCTGAAATGCTCCCATCAAACTGGGACTTCCTCAACAGACATGGGGTCGACTACATGGCTACTCAGAAATCACCAGCGATCTGACAGAATCATACTCACCTAAAGCACAATCCTAATCAACAAAGGTCGATGAAGGACAAGTACTTGAATTAATTAGGCTATAATTAATTATAAGGCATCTTTATAAGATCATTACGTTTTTAAAAGTGTTTTCTATCACGACACGTTGTTTATAAACCCACACACTCGGTCTCCACTAATTTACAAAATAATGTCTTTTGTTTCATCTCCATGATGTCCTAAATGACTCGGTCCTACACCATCTACCCTATAACTTAGGATACCCTTGGGTCCTGCGTCCTGTCTCCCATAGGTCAAAGCCATAAATCTCCCTTAAGAAGCAGTTTCTGAACCCAACTAAGGTACCCTTAGCATGTGCAATGCGCTCCATGCTATTTACATGCTATCTACATGATATCTACATGCTATTTACATGCTATCTACATGCTACATACTGCAAGACAAAAATATAAATGTTTATATAGTTATCCATGAATATTACTATTCTACTGTCTGTGTTACAACTAACAAACTACAGATCTAAGAGGCTGATCCACTAGCGTCACCCCGAGTCCGCTTCCACAGAGGAGGATGCCTACCGGTCGAAGCACCACCATCACCGTGACTAGAAAGAGGAGAAACACCGCACTCCGTCAACTTCTGAATGACCTTCGTGTTGGTGCCCTAGGCACGTTTAATAAACGTTGTAATTGTTATCATTTATTTATATTAAAAAAGAGATGTTTTGATTATTATTATTGTTCATGTTTACTTATAATAATCTCCGTCCCTAGTACTTGTTAGGTATTAGTATAAAGGCTAAATGATTATGGGATTATCATGTTAGATTTATGGGTACTTGTTTGGTACTGGACATGACCCGCTCTATGAGATTTATGTCATGGTCAATGTCATACATATATTTTCATATTAGTTGTGTCATTTGAATCCTTAGACATGAAGTTATTATGGTCTTTCACTTAATGAACATAATGTTTGACATATTCAAACGCTACCTTTAACCGGGTAGTTATAAAGGGTATGATTGGCATAATCGGATTCATGTAGGGAAGAATAATAAGCTAAATGGATTTGTCCCTCTTCGGAGAGATGTCAAGCTTAGGCCTCTCGTAGGAATGATGTTGATGAAAATGTTCGGCCGGACTCAAATGAATTGATTGATTCAATGTCATTTGGATTATCTACATATTCGGAATCGAGAAAGTATTTAACAAAGACAAGTTGACTTGTTGACCATGACTTATGTTCAATGACATCGTGGACAAAAGGATTATGACATATTCTAAAGGAATGTGAACTTGTATCTAGTTACATTATTTGGGTAGGTATGACGGTTTGCTAGAACCTAATCATATCTTATGGTTTCATGTTTGAACCTATTGCCAACTTAGTGTAATCCTAGAGGGTCATACACAAATAGAACGAATCATAAAGGACTATATTGGAATATTGGGTCGAAGGACCATTCGGGGATTTAAAGAAATTAGAGGAAGAAAAGTGGAAAAGGGGAGGTCCGGGCGGACCATGATTGGTCCAGTCGGACAACTTGCCATACCCGGCCGGACCAGTCGGTTTTGGCAGGAACTTTCCTTAATCCGTTTTTTTGCGGGTTTAGACATAAGTTACCTATTTAGAATAGGTCTAACTTGTATATAAACAGCCCTAATTCGTCCCTAATCAGTACATGTGTTTTAGCAAGCCTCCAAAGAGTTTTTGAGAGTTATTTCTTGTTCTAAGAAATCCCTAGATTAAAGAACAAGAACAAACACAATAATATTCCACATAGTCAAAATACAATTGAGGAAACGTGTTTCTCGATTTGGTCTAGCAACCAAGATCAAGTGCTCTTGATATTCGTTCGAGGTGTGGATACTGCTAGAGAGTGAAACTCATCATCTTCAAAGTTCGTGTTCAAGCTTTGTGTTCGTGATCAAGTTTCTAATCTCCACCAAGATCAAAGGTTGAAATTCTAAGGCATCAAGGGTTAGTATTCTAGTATTCATATTGCATGTATTTGATATAATCATATGAACGGATCTATGGCTTTGGGTTTCATGAAAATTTTAAATGCTTAATTCCGCTGCGCATGTTACTACGAAACCCAACAGTGGTATCAGAGCCCAGTTCATGTTGATTATTTCAATACTAGATCATGTTATGTGTATATAAATTATTTGTTTATGTCCCTAGCATGATATGAATATTGGATTATGATGTTTATGTGTTATATGCATTTATGTGGTTTACTATTTTAATAAACTTTAATTGCACTATTCAATCGCAATAAAAATTATGTTGGATTTAAAATTGTTTGGGTTATCAATTTTTAATTGGATCAAAGTTTTGATAATCGGGGAAAACCAATTTTGAGACAATTTTTCGAACTTTAAAAATTCTGGGATTTTTAGCGTAGGTCCGACCGGACCAGAGCAGGCACCCGGCCGGACCATCTGGTCTGGAGCGGGGGTCAGGCGTTTGGTTTTTGGACTTGAAAATTCTAGGTTTTTTAGAGGCGGGTCCGACCGGACCAGTGACAATACCCGGCCGGACCTTCTGGTCTGGAGCGGGGATTGGGCAGTTGGTTTTGGGTGTGGATCTCGGGGTTTGATTTTCCTATTTATTTTGATCTTGTGATTCTGAGATTGGATCAGAGGTTGGATGGCTAATCTACGTTCATCGAGATTGTGTTTCCCAAACTTGATCGAAATCAAAGTTTTAAAGATAAAACTAAGTTAGAATTATGAAGAATTCATAATTGCTAAAATTGAGAAACAAAGTTTTTGATTCAAAGATTAGAGATCCATATGGAATTGTGGATGCAATTGGCCTACGTTCATCGAGACCATCTATTGCTTAGTTTCGGCCACATGGACTACTTTCTTAGTTTCTTGAATTAGTGTGGGATTGTGGTTGCCTATGGCTTAGTTCGACCGCACTTCTTGTTGTCTTGATTTGGAGATAATAACCAAAGTTCAAAGAGTCTCATCCTCATAATTATAGAGAAACTAATGACACGTAAATATTATGCTTAAATTAATGATGATTAATTTAGTGGCTAAACTTGATGTCTAACATGTTTATATTATGTGCTCATAAATGTGTTATATGCTATATGTGATAAAACCTTCCAGAAAGTTTTAAGTCCTTTTTGCCATGCCATGATTAAAACACTTGTAAGTACATGGGTAACTTTAATATGGGTTCGCCAAAGCCAAGTGTCGCGACCCCGACCCCGCAGGCCCGGAGTACGCGAGCTGGACGTCGACTTAAACAATAAACTCTAAAATAATGAAGATAAAAATTTCCTTTTATACCAAAATATGATAACACAAAGTTTGAGATCCAACTGAACAACAAGAAAAAAAAAGGACTAGGGTAAGCTCCATAAGATTACACCCAAAATAATAAAATGTACAATTCTTAATGACGTCAAGTTTGGTACAACTATTCCCAAAACGGTTACACATTTATGTAATGTAAACCCACCAGTAACAACTTTCCCAAAAAGATCAACCCTCGCGACGTCCTCCTCGTGATCAGCGAGTCTAATCCTTTCCTCCTGGGGGGGGTTAAGGAAAAACAAAGATAAAAGAAAGGGGGTGAGATAAATCTCAATAAGTTACTAATGCAACTACATGACATGCTATGATGAAATAAGCAATAAACAATAATAAATATCACTTAGCACATAGCATTTATCAATTAACAGATAGCAGCGAAAATAACCAAGTAACAAAGGATATTAGCCAAGGTTTCCCAACTGATAGAACCAAATAAAGGTCGCTGCGCAGCTTCAATAATCAACAATCAACATCTTCATAGTAGCATGAAAGCTGAAGAGAAAACCCCCGGTACCGGAACCAATAATAATAAGGGGCAGTGACACACAGTCAAAGCCCAAAACCAATAGCTAAAATGCTCACAAAGGGGCTAGCTCATCTCACATCCAAGGCCAATTTGGAGGAGGGGAATAATGGGGCAAAACAATGGTCAACATCATAATGGACTTGGGTTGTGCCATCATAATGTTTCGCATCGCCCAATCACGACACAAATACCAGCTGGACTTTTAAGTAAAGGCTAAGTAATAAAATACTAGCACGATAAACAACTAATGATTCCAAAGTAGGGAACCATTCCAAATAAATTACCACAAAGGTAAACCAATCCAAACAACACATCAAAGATGTCTAACATTCCCAAAACGGTACTTAATCAAATTTCATAACATATTTATTCACAAAGGAACCAATTCCAATTAATAAAGTGTTCCACGCTATTAACTTAGGTTAATTAGAAGAATAAAACCTAAACTAGAAAGCCACCTAGTCTTAAACAAGCAAAAGGTAGATTTTCCAGAACAGGGGGGCGGGCGGACGCGCGGTAGGGGTCGGGCGGGCGCTCATTTGCCCAGAAGGTTTGGCCGCAGGAAAAGCCAGGTAGGCGGGCGCCTGGATAAGCCCGGGCGGGCACCTGGTCGACGGGCTGGGCAGAGAATCAGCTGGGTTCTTCCATTTTTTCCAAACCATTACAAGCATTAACGAAATCAACACTTCCAATGAGTGTAGTAACGTACCAAAACGCCATACAAGCTTGTAAGGGAACTAAACAACACCATCTATTAACCCCAAACAAGATTTCAATCCTCACATTTGATTTATCACAAAAATCACCCAAAATAACAATAAATTCCAAATAAATTCTAAACCTTCACAAATCATCAAATAACCACTTCAAAGCTTCATATATCATCATACAAAATGGGGATGAACAAATTTAGCATATAAATGGGGGAAAGCAACTTACCCGGATTTCTCAAAGTGACGGAACTCGAAATTTCTTAGCTTCCTACGATTCTATCGACGATCTAAACATGTTTCAAGTTATGAGAAATGAGAGATAATGAGGGGAAGATAGCTAGATTGAAGAGAGAAGGGAGAGAAGAAAACTTACCCCATAACCAAGGAGAGAGAGAGAGTATGCTGGGAATGGGAGATGGAGTGAGAGGGTGAAAGAGAGGGAGTAGGGAGATGATGAATTATTTTCAAACACTTACACTTAGACCCCCTCCTCCACTAACTACACAAACTCTAATACTTCCTACTAACAACTAAGACCAAATAATACTACACTAGCACAAATGACCCAAATAAAATGCTATACATAATATTATGAAACATAAAATGCACACATAATTATCCAAATAAATAAATAATTCAAATAATTAATTAAGTCATAACTAAATAATTAAATATTTATTATTAGAAAATAGAGACGGGTTTTCGGGTCGTGACATTCACTCCCCCTTAAAGAAAATTCGACCCGAATTTTAACGAGACTTACCCGAATTAAAAAGCCACGGATATTTACGCGCCATCTCCTCTCGAAGCTCCCAAGTCGATTCCTCAACATTGTGATTCCTCCAAAGAACTCTAACCAACGGAATGCTTTTGCTTCTCAACTCTTGGACCTTAGAATCGAGGATTCGAACCGGTCGTTCTTCGTAAGTCATGTCGGGCTCTATATACTCCGGTACCCTCGGTAAAACGTGAGAAGGATCATGAACATACTTCCAAAGCATAGAAACGTGAAAAACATTATGCAACCGGTCCAAAGAAGATGGTAACGCAAGCCGATATGCTAAAAGTCCCACTTTCCCCAAAATCTCAAACGGTCCAACAAACCTCGGAGCTAATTTACCCTTCTTCCCAAACCTTCGGAGACACCTTCAAGAACACAAAATATCCGGTCTGAAAATTAAGATCACGTCTTCGGTGGTCGGCATAGCTTTTCTGTCGACTCTGGGCCGTCTTCAATCGATCCCGAATAATTTTAACCTTTTCCACCGAGTCCTGAACCATGTCAACACCCCAAAGTTTTGCTTCCCCAACCTCGTCCCAATAAATAGGTGACCGACATTTCCTCCCATACAAAGCCTCATACGGTGCCATCTGTATACTCGACTGATAACTATTATTGTAGGCGAACTCTGCCAGCGGTAGATGTGTATCCCACGAATCTGGAAAGTCAACTGTGCAAGCCCGTAACATATCCTCGAGAATCTGAATGGTTCTTTCAGACTGACCGTCAGTCTGAGGATGAAATGCGGTGCTAAACCTCAAATCGATACCCAAAGCCTTCTGTAACGCTTGCCAAAATCGGGACGTAAACCTGGGATCTCTGTCTGACACAATACTTACTGGAACACCATGTAATCTGACAATCTCATGAATATACAAATTCGCAAGTTTCTCCATCGAATAGGAAATGTCAATGGGCAAAAAATGAGAAGATTTAGTCAACCTGTCCACAATCACCCAAACTGCATTGAACCTCCTTCGAGTCCTGGGTAGTCCGGTTACAAAATCCATCATAATGTGTTCCCACTTCCACTCGGGGATATCAAGAGGCTGAAGTAGACCTGCGGGTCTCTGATGCTCTGCTTTAACTTGTTGACAGGTCAAACACTTCGATACATAATCTGCAATCTCCCTCTTCATGTTAATCCACCAAAATTGTTGTTTGAAATCCTGATACATCTTCGTACTCCCGGGATGAATGGTATACCGGGATTTGTGACCCTCATCAAGAACTCGCTGTTTAAGCCCACCGATATTCGGCACACACAATCTGCTATGGTAAGTCAACACTCCCTCGGAGTCAAGCTGGAAGTCCACATACTGTCTATCCCGAGCATTATCCATAATCTTCTTCAACTCTGGGTCATCCTCAAGCATTTTCCACTCTCGAACCATCATCGAAGCCACATAAGATTTTCTACTAATCGCATCGGCTACAACATTTGCTTTCCCGGGATGATAGGATATCTTACAATCATAGTCCTTCAAAAGTTCCATCCATCGACGCTGCCGGTTGTTCAATTCCTTTTAAGAGAAGAGGTATTTCAAACTCTTGTGATCGGTAAAAATCTCAAACTTCGCTCCGTAAAGGTAATGCTTCCACTTATGCAACGCAAAGACTATCGCAGCCAACTCCATATCATGAGTAGGGTAATTTTGTTCACTAGGGGTCAACTTCCTCGAAGCATAAGCAATTACTTTCCCATTCTGCATCAAAACACAACCCAAACCCTCCTTCGAAGCATCACTGTAAATCACTAAGTCGTCATTTCCATTTGGTAATGCTAGAATAGGAGCCGTAGTTAATCTCTTCTTTAATTCATCAAAGCTACATTGACATTTTTCACCCCACACAAACGGTACATCCTTCCGGGTCAACTGAGTCATCGGAGTAGCAATCCTCGAAAACCCTTCTATAAACCTTCTGTAATACCCGGCTAAGCCCAGAAAACTTCTGATCTCGGTCACTGTCTCGGGTCTCTTCCAATCCACTATGGCTTCTATCTTTGAAGGATCCACAGAAATCCCATCTTTAGAAATAACATGACCCAGAAATGAAACCTTCTCGAGCCAAAATTCGCATTTACTAAACTTCGCAAACAACTGCTCCCTCGCAAGAATAGATAAAACCCGGTTCATCAAATCCATAAATACGGCAGGCGCGTTAGTCAACCCAAACGACATGACCAAGAACTCGTAATGACCATAACGAGTGCGAAAGGCAGTCTTCGGAATATCCTCCGATCGAATCTTCAACTGATGGTACCCACTCCTCAAATCAAGTTTAGAAAACACCATGGACCCTTGAAGATGATCAAATAAATCATCAATATGAGGTAGAGGATACTTGTTCTTCACTGTAACCTGATTCAACTTTCGGTAATCAATACACAATCTCAAAGAACCGTCTTTCTTCCGCAAAACAAAACTGGTGCTCCCCACGGGGAAACACTAGGGCGGATAAACCTTCGATCAAGCAACTCTTGCAACTGAACCTTTAGTTCCTTCAACTCTGCGGGAGCCAACCTATACGGTGCCTTTGAAATCGGAGCCGTACCCGGCAAAAGGTCTATACAAAACTCTATCTCACGATCGGGAGGCATATCATATTCAGAAGAGAAAACATCGGGAAATTCTCTAACTACCCGAACACTCTCCAAACTAGGGGATTCTTTCCTAGTATCAAGCACACTAGCCAAGTACCCCTCACAACCACGATGCAACAATCTCCTAGCTTTCACATAAGAAATGATACGAATATTCCTACGCAAATGTCGCGACCCCGGACCCCGCGGGCCCGAGACCGCGATCTGGACGTCGACTCTAAAACCAAAACTGTGAAATACTGAAGTTAAAAATTTCATTTGATACCAAAAGGTGATGATCCAAAGTTTTACAAAACCAAGTTTGATAAAAACCCATTTACAACTATCATAAACTTCCACAAGTTTATGCCCAAAAAATAAAAATATACAATTCTTAGTGACGTCATTGTTTGGTACAACTATCCCAAAATGGTTACACATTTACATAATGTAAACCAACCTATAATAACCTTCCCCAAAAGAATGTATCCACACTCGACGTCCTCTTTCTCGTGATCAGCGAGACTAATCCTTAGCACCTGGGGGGGGGTTAAGGAAAAACAAAGATAAAGAAAGGGGGTGAGATAAATCTCAATAAGTTACTAATGCAACTACATGACATGCTATGATGCACGAAGCGATAAGCAATAATAAATATCACATAGCATATAGCATTTATCACATAACAGATAGCAGCGGAAATAAACACATAACAAAGGATATAGCCAAGGTTTTCCAAACCGGAACATCCAAATAAAGGATCGTTGCGCAGCTTCAATAATCAACAAATCATCATCTTCATAATAGCATGAAAGCCGAAGAGAAAACCCCGGTACCGGAACCAATAACCATAAAAGTGTCACAAAGGACAAGGACCATGACACAAAGTCATGCCCGGTAGCTAGATACATTCACAAAGGAAGCTAACTTGTCTTTTCCAAGGCCAATCTGGAAAAGGGGGTATAGAAGGGGGCAAAACAATGGTCAACATTATAATGGACTTGGCTTTGCCAGTATAATCTTTCCCATCGCCCGATGCAACAAATATGCCAGCTGGGCTTCCAAATAAATGCTAAGTAATAATAATTTAGCATGAATAAACAACTTAAGGTTCCAAAGTAGGGAACCAATCCAATTAAATTACCACAAAGGTAAACCAATATAAACAGCACATCAAAGATGCCCAACATTCCCAAAACGGTACTTAAATAAATTTCATAACACATTTATTCACAAAAGAATCAATTCCACATAAATAAGTGTTCCACAGTGTTATTTTAAGTTAATTAGAAGAAATGAACCTCAACTAGTTAAGCCTTAAGTCTTAAACCAAGCAAAAGGGCAAAATCCTGGAACAGGGGGCGGGCGGGCGCCTGGAATGAGGCAGGCGGGCGCCTGAATGACCAGAAGGTCTGGCCATTAGAAAAGGACATGTAGGCGGGTGCCTGGGTCAAGGCGGGCGGGCGCCTGGTCTACGCACTGGCCAAGAACAGGGCTGGGTAATGCCATTTTCGACCAAAACCTCAATCCTCCATTAAAACATCAAACTCAAAGTTTTCCAATACATTTCTAAAGCTCCTAAACAACATCCAACCTAAAGGGAACCTAATTAACACCCTTTTTTCACCCAAACCAACACCAAATCCCCACATTCAAGATTTCACCATTTTTTTTACCCAAAAACTCAAATAAATTCAAAATAAATTCTAAACTCAACCAAACTTAAAATATAACACATCAAGCATTATATAAACATGATATGAACATTTTAGCATAAAAATGGGGGAAAAGTAACTTACTTGCAAATTCTCAAAGTTGACGGAATTCAATTCTTTTTGGTTCTACGCGATCCTATCGACGATCTAAACAAGGTTCATGTTTTAAGAAATGAGAGATTATGAGAGGAAGATGAAGAAAAAGAAGAGAGAAGAAAGAGGAGAAGAAGCTTACCACACATGGAGGAGAGAGAGAGAGAGAGTTGGCTGGGAAGGAGAGGGGAGAGTGAGGGAGGAGGTGATGGAGGAGAAGGGAGTAGGGAAATTATTTTAAAAAAGTTACAACTAGACCCCCTCTCTCACACTACACACAAATACTACACTCCCTACTAACAATTAAGACTCAACACTTCCACACTAGCCCAAATAACTCGAATAAAATGCTAGGCATAATTATTATAACACATAAATTGCACACATAAATATTTAAATAAATAATAATTTAAATAAATAATTAAGCAAATAAATAAATAATAATTATTTATTACTAATAAAATAGAGCCTAGATTTCGGGTCGTGACATTCACTCCCCCTTAAAGAAAATTCGACCCGAATTTTAACGAGACTCACCTTAAACAAAAAGCCACGGAAATTTCTTCTCGATCTCCACTCGGAGCTCCCAATTCGACTCCTCGATATTATGATTCCTCCAAAGAACTCTAACCAACGCGATGTTTTTGCTCCTCAACACTTGGACTTTGGAATCTAGGATCCGAACCGGTCGTTCCTCATAAGTCATATCGGGCTCTATATCCTCCGGTATCCTCGGTAACACGTGAGACGGATCATGAACATACTTCCGAAGCATAGAAACGTGAAAGACGTTATGCAACCGGACTAAGGGTGACGGTAACGCAAGACGATACGCTAGAAGTCCAACCTTTCCCAAAATCTCAAACGGACCAGTAAACCTCGGAACCAATTTGCCTTTCTTCCCAAATCTACGAATACCCACCTTCGGAGACACTTTCAAGAACACCAAATCACCAATCTGAAAACTAAGATCTCGACTTCGGTTGTCTGCGTAGCTCTTATGTCGACTCTGGGCTGTCTTCAATCTATCCCGGATAAATCTAACTTTCTCAACCGAATCCCGAAGCAAATCAATACCCACGATCTTCGCTTCACCAACCTCATCCCAACAAATAGGCGATCTACATTTTCTTCCATACAAGGCCTCATACGGTGCCACCTCGATACTAGCCTGATAACTGTTGTTGTAAGAGAATTCCACTAACGGTAGGTGCGAATCCCAAGAATCGGAGAAGTCTATCGAACACGCTCGCAACATATCCTCCAAAATCTGAATGGTCCTCTCGGACTGACCGTCGGTCTGCGGATGAAAAGCTGTACTGAATCGCAAATCTGTACCCAAAGCTTCCTGAAACGCCTTCCAGAATCTAGAAGTAAACCTTGGGTCTCGATCTGACACGATGCTAACCGGAAACCCATGCAATCTCGCGATCTCATCGATGTAAAGGGTCGCAAGCTTCTCCATCGAATACCTGATGTCAATAGGCAAGAAATAGGCACTCTTGGTCAATCTATCCACTATTACCCAAACACTGTCATACTTTCTATGGGTACGAGGTAGTCCCGTAACGAAATCCATAGTCACATGCTCCCATTTCCACTCGGGAATCTCTAACGGCTGAAGTAATCCCGCGGGTCTCTGATGCTCGGCTTTGACCTGCTGACAAGTTAAACACCTCGATACATACTCGGCTATTTCCCTTTTCATATTAATCCACCAAAATTGTTGCTTCAAATCCTGATACAACTTCGTACTACCGGATGAATAGTATACCTCGATTTGTGGCCCTCATCTAAAACTTGTCTCTTTATTCCACCAACATCGGGCATGCACAAACGACCACGGAAAGTTAAAACTCCACTCGAGCTCAATGAAAAATCCTCGAAATTCTTTTCCTTCAATTTACCCATTATCTTCACCAACTCGGGATCTTCTTTCTGAGCCTCTTTTATCCTCTGAATTAGGGTCGGAGACACCCTAATATTCGCAAAAATAGCCCCATGTCTCGATTCACGAGGAGACCAATCTCGAACATCCTCAAGCATTTTCCATTCCCGAACCATCATCGAAGCCACATAAGATTTCCTACTAATCGCATCGGCTACCACATTCGCCTTCCCCAGATGATAAGAAATTGTGCAATCATAATCCTTCAATAATTCCATCCATCGGCGCTGTCGGTTGTTCAATTCCTTCTGAGAGAATAGGTACTTAAAACTCTTGTGATCCGTAAAAATCTCAAACTTCGCTCCATAAAGATAGTGCTTCCATTTGTGCAACACAAATACAATAGCCGCTAACTCCATATCATGAGTCGGGTAATTCTGTTCACTAGGGGTCAACTTTCTCGAAGCATACGCGATTACTTTCCCATTCTGCATCAACACACAACCCAAACCCTCTTTCGAAGCATCACTGTAAATCACTAGGCCATCGCTCCCATTAGGCAAAGTCAAGATCGGTGCGGTAGTCAACCTCTTCTTCAATTCCTCGAAACTCTTGTCACATTTCTCGGTCCACACAAACGGAACATTCTTCCGGGTCAACTGAGTCATCGGAGTAGCAATCCTCGAAAACCCTTCAATAAATCTTCGGTAATAACCGGCTAAACCCAGAAAGCTTCTAATCTCTGTCACTGATTCGGGTCTCTTCCAATCCACTATAGCCTCTATCTTTGACGGATCCACCGAAATCCCGTCTTTCGAAATCACATGACCCAGAAATGACACCTTCTCGAGCCAAAATTCGCATTTGCTAAACTTCGCAAATAATTTCTCCCTCGCAAGAACGGATAAAACTGTCCTCAAGTGTTGCTCGTGCTCCTCTCGGGATTTAGAGTAGACGAGTATATCATCAATAAAGAGCACCACGAACGAATCAAGATAAGGATGGAAAACTCGGTTCATCAAATCCATAAACACTGCAGGCGCGTTAGTCAACCCCAAACGGCATAACCAAGAACTCATAATGACTATACCGAGTGCGAAAAGCAGTCTTCGGAATATCCTCCGATCGAACCTTCAACTGATGGTACCCACTTCTCAAATCAAGTTTAGAGAAAACCACGGACCCTTGAAGCTGATCAAATAAATCGTCAATATGAGGTAGAGGATACTTGTTCTTCACCGTAACCTGATTCAACTTTCTGTAATCTATACACAATCTCAACGAACCATCTTTCTTCCGCACGAACAAAACCGGTGCTCCCCACCGGGGAAACACTAGGGCGGATAAACCCTCGATCAAGCAACTCTTTCAACTGAACCTTTAATTCTTTCAATTCTGCGGGAGCTAAACCTATAAGGTGCTTTCGAAATTGGAGCCGTACCCGGCAAAAGATCTATACAAAATTCAATCTCACGATCGGGAGGCATATCATACTCAGAAGAGAAAACATCGGGAAATTCCTAACTACCCGAACACTATCAAAACTAGGGGATTCTTTCCTAGTATCAAGAACACTAGCCAAATACCCCTCACAACCACTATGCAATAATTTTCTCGCTTTCATAAAAGAAATTAAGCGAACCTTTCTACTCAGAGGACTAGCGTCAAACACAAATTTAGGCACATCGGGAATAGTAAAAGTAATAGTTTTCTTACGGCAATCAACGGACGCATGAAACTTGCTCAACCAATCCATACCCAAAATGACATCAATGTCTTGGATAGGAAGAACTACCAAATCCGCACAAAGGACTCGACCACAAATAACCACATCACAAACACGAAAGACTCGATCAGAAATCAAGCATTCTCCTATAGGGGTCGACACCTCTAGCACGTACGGTAAAGACTCGAATGCAGCATTTAACATGGAAGCAAATTGCACAGAAATGTATGAATGAGATGATCCTGGATCTACTAACGCTCGTGCGCTCACATTAGACACAGAAACAATACCTCCAATAACGGATGGATCATTGGTAGCTTGTTGTTGATTCATGGCATAAACCTTCCCTTGAACTTTGGACTTCCCTGCGGCATCCCTTTTCTGACCCTGATTAGTACCAACTCCTGACCCGGATGCTTGACCTCGGTACCTCGTGCACTCTCTCGCAAAGTGCCCCATTTCACCACAATTGGTGCATTTGCCTTGCTTTTTCCGACACCTATCCTCCGAATGGCCTACCTTCTGACAAAAGGTACAAGGCTTCCTATTTTGAATCCCCGGAGTAGTACCCGGATTTCTCGGTGGTTTGCCCCTTAAACTGAGATGATGATCCCGGGTTACCTCGGTTGTCGAAACGGTGTTGAGGTTGAGATTTAGCATGGCTTCCCGGTTTACTCGTACCCATAACCTCGGTTTTCCTTTTGTGCTCCCCAATATCTTGCTCTATTAAGTAGGCTCGGTCCACCGCATCTTGGAAAGTCACAATCCGTTGAGCAATAAGTTGAGTACGGATGGAGGTCTTCAATCCCCGAATGAATCTCATAGCTTTTTGTTCCTCGGTCCTCACCAAATAGTCGCAATACTGGGCTAATTCTATGAACTTAGACGAGTATTGTGCTATTGACAACAATCCTTGCTCTAGGTTGAGTAGCTCGATCTCCTTTCGGTTTTGATCAACAACCGGAATGAAATGCTCCTTGAATTTGCGCACAAACAACTCCCACGTATACACCGTGTGAGTGTCATCCCAACTAGCTTTAACACCCTTCCACCAATGCTCGGCGGCTCCCACAAGCTTATAAGCCGCAAACCGGACCTTGTCCTCATCCGAACACCCAAATACATCATAAATCTTCTCCATCGACTCAATCCACCACTCAGCCTTCCTTACATCGGGCTCCCCATTGAATTCAACCGGTTTCAACTTCAGAAATTGCTCCAATCCATAGCGGGGTGGTGCTTGCTCTACCCTCGGACCTTGATCATGTATGGCCTTCATGGCCGCCTCAAACATGCCTTGAAACATGGCACGTGCTTCTTCCCTTGTATCATTCTGACTTGCATTACCGGTACTACCTTCACCACTCCTTCTACGAACCATTGTAATCAAGTACCTGCATAAAACATCAACCGTTAATCACTCCGCACACTACTACCCACCTAGGTCATACTAATCCACCTAGACTTATACTTAGAGCTAATGCCATAGCTCTGATACCAATTGTCGCGACCCCGGACCCCGCGGGCCCGAGACCGCGATCTGGACGTCGACTCTAAAACCAAAACTGTGAAATATTGAAGTTAAAAATTTCATTTGATACCAAAAGGTGATGATCGAAAGTTTTACAAAACCAAGTTTGATAAAAACCCATTTACAACTATCATAAACTTCCACAAGTTTATGCCCAACAAAATAAAAATATACAATTCTTAGTGATGTCATTGTTTGGTACAACTATCCCAAAATGGTTACACATTTACATAATGTAAACCAACCTATAATAACCTTCCCCAAAAGAATGTATCCACATTCGACGTCCTCTTTCTCGTGATCAACGAGACTAATCCTTAGCACCTGGGGGGGGGGGTTAAGGAAAAACAAAGATAAAAGAAAGGGGGTGAGATAAATCTCAATAAGTTACTAATGCAACTACATGACATGCTATGATGCACGAAGCGATAAGCAATAATAAATATCACATAGCACATAGCATTTATCACATAACAGATAGCAGCGGAAATAAACACATAACAAAGGATATAGCCAAGGTTTTCCAAACCGGAACATCCAAATAAAGGATCGTTGCGCAGCTTCAATAATCAACAAATCATCATCATCTCATAATAGCATGAAAGCCGAAGAGAAAACCCCGGTACCGGAACCAATAACCATAAAAGTGTCACAAAGGACAAGGAACATGACACAAAGTCATGCCCGGTAGCTAGATACATTCACAAAGGAAGCTAACTTGTCTTTTCCAAGGCCAATCTGGAAAAGGGGGTATAGAAGGGGGCAAAACAATGGTCAACATTATAATGGACTTGGCTTTGCCATTATAATCTTTCCCATCGCCCGATGCAACAAATATGCCAGCTGGGCTTCCAAATAAATGCTAAGTAATAATAATTTAGCATGAATAAACAACTTAAGGTTCCAAAGTAGGGAACCAATCCAATTAAATTACCACAAAGGTAAACCAATATAAACAGCACATCAAAGATGCCCAACATTCCCAAAACGGTACTTAAATAAATTTCATAACACATTTATTCACAAAAGAATCAATTCCACATAAATAAGTGTTCCACGGTGTTATTTTAAGTTAATTAGAAGAAATGAACCTCAACTAGTTAAGCCTTAAGTCTTAAACCAAGCAAAAGGGCAAAATCCTGGAACAGGGGGCGGGCGGGCGCCTGGAATGAGGCAGGCGGGCGCCTGAATGACCAGAAGGTCTGGCCATTAGAAAAGGACATGTAGGCGGGCGCCTGGTCTACGCACTAGCCAAGAACAGGGCTGGTAATGCCATTTTCGACCAAAACCTCAATCCTCCATTAAAACATCAAACTCAAAGCTTTCCAATACATTTCTAAAGCTCCTAAACAACATCCAACCTAAAGAGAACCTAATTAACACCCTTTTTTTCACCCAAACCAACACCAAATCCCCACATTCAAGATTTCACCATTTTTTTACCCAAAAACTCAAATAAATTCAAAATAAATTCTAAACTCAACCAAACTTCAAATATAACACATCAAGCATTATATAAACATGATATGAACATTTTAGCATAAAAAATGGGGGAAAAGTAACTTACTTGCAAATTCTCAAAGTTGACGGAATTCAATTCTTTTTGGTTCTACGCGATCCTATCGACGATCTAAACAAGGTTCATGTTTTAAGAAATGAGAGATTATGAGAGGAAGATGTTGAAAAAGAAGAGAGAAGAAAGAGGAGAAGAAGCTTACCACACATGGAGGAGAGAGAGAGAGAGAGTTGGCTGGGAAGGAGAGGGGAGAGTGAGGGAGGAGGTGAGGGAGGAGAGGGGAGTAGGGAAATTATTTTAAAAAGTTACAACTAGACCCCCTCTCTCACACTACACACAAATACTACACTCCCTACTAACAATTAAGACTCAACACTTCCACACTAGCCCAAATAACTCGAATAAAATGCTAGGTATAATTATTATAACACATAAATTGCACACATAATATTTAAATAAATAATTAAGCAAATAAATAAATAATTATTATTTATTACTAATAAAATAGAGCCTAGATTTCGGGTCGTGACACCAAAGGCATAGCCTCAAAAACAAATTTAGGCATATTAGGAATAGAAAAAGTAACAACTTTCTTACGACAATCAACAGAAGCATGAAACTTGCTCAACCAATCCATACCCAAAATAACATCAAAGTCTTGAATCGGAAGGACTACCAAGTCCGCACACAAGACACGACCACATATAAGCACATCACAAGCACGAAATACTCTATCGGTCACCAAACATTCTCCTACAGGGGTCGACACCTCTAGCACATAAGGTAAAGACTCAAATGCAGCATTTACCAAAGAAGCAAATTGCACAGATATGTAAGAATTTGATGATCCTGGATCTACTAACGCACGAGCGCTCATATTAGACACAGAAATAATACCTCCAATAACAGAAGGATCATCGGTAGCTTGTTGTTGATTCATGGCAAATACCCTTCCTTGGACCTTGGGCTTCCCCGCAGCATCTCTTTTCTGACCCTGTAGAGCACCAGCCCCTGCCCCAGATGGTTGACCCCTGCCTCTAGTACAATCCCTTGCAAAATGCCCCATTTGACCACAATTGGTACACTTGCCCTGTTTCTTCCAACACCGGTCCTCTGAATGACCTTCCTTTTGGCAATAGGAACAAAGTCTCCTATGTTGGTCCCATTGGTTCCCGGCAGTAGTACCCGGGTTCCTTGGGATTGGTTGCCCTTAGGACTGAGATAGTCCCCCAAAATTACCTCGGTTATCTGAACGGGTTTGTGGCTTGCTCTGCCCTCCCTGCTTGCTAGTGTTAGTCACCTCGACCTTCTTCTTGTGTTCCCCTATATCTTGCTCGATCAAGTAGGCTCGGTCCACCGCATCCTGATAGGTTTGAATCCGCTGGGCTATAAGCTGAGTCCGGATAGAAGTCTTCAAACCCCGGATGAATCTCATAGCTTTCTGTTCTTCGGTCCTCACAAGATAGTCACAATACCGGGCTAATTCTGTGAACTTAGCCGAGTACTGCGCTACCGTTGACAAGCCTTGCTCCAAGCTTAGAAACTCGATCTCCTTACGGTTCTGGTCAACTAGAGGGATGAAATGCTCCTTGAACTTCCGTACGAACAATTCCCAAGAATAAGGAACAAGAGTGGCATCCCAACTAGCTTTGAGTGTCTTCCACCAGTGTTCCGCGGCCCCAACCAATTTATAAGCCTCAAACCGGACCATATCCTCGTCCGTGCACCCAAACACATCATAAATTTTCTCCATAGACTCAATCCATAGTTCGGCCTTCTTCACATCGGGCTCGCCATCGAACTCCCTTGGTTTTAATTTCATAAATTGTTCCAACCCGTATCGCGGAGGAGGCACATGCTCCTCTCTTGGCCCTTGGTCATGAATGGCCTTCATGGCCGCCTCAAACATGCCCTAAAACATGGCACGATTCTCTTCCCTTAGTTCATTCTGATTCTGAGTCCCACTAGAACTTTCGCCTACCCTTCTTCTAGCCATTGGGAACAATTACCTGCATAAAAACATCAACCGTTACTCACTCCGAACACAACTACCCTCCTAGGTCATACTAGTCCACCTAGACTTATACTTAGAGCTAAACCATAGCTCTGATACCAACTGTCGCGACCCCGACCCCGCGGGCCCGGAGTACGCGAGCTGGACGTCGACTTAAACAATAAACTCAAAAATAATGAAGATAAAAATTTCCTTTTATACCAAAAGATGATAACACAAAGTTTGAGATCCAACTGAACAACAAGAAAAAAAAGGACTAGGGTAAGCTCCATAAGCTTACACCCAAAATAATAAAATGTACAATTCTTAATGACGTCAAGTTTGGTACAACTATTCCCAAAACGGTTACACATTTATGTAATGTAAACCACCAATAACAACTTGCCCAAAAAGCTCAACCTCGCGACGTCCTCCTCGTGATCAGCGAGTCTAATCCTTTTCTCCTGGGGGGGTTTAAGGAAAAACAAAGATAAAAGAAAGGGGGTGAGATAAATCTCAATAAGTTACTAATGCAACTACATGATATGCTATGATGCAATAAGCAATAAACAATAACAAATATCACTTAGCACATAGCATTTATCAATTAACAGATAGCAGCGAAAATAACCAAGTAACAAAGGATATTAGCCAAGGTTTCCCAACTGATAGAACCAAATAAAGGTCGCTGCGCAGCTTCAATAATCAACAATCAACATCTTCATAGTAGCATGAAAGCTGAAGAGAAAACTCCCGGTACCGGAACCAATAATAATAAGGGGGCAGTGACACACAGTCAAAGCCCAAAACCAATAGCTAAAATGCTCACAAAGGGGCTAGCTCATCTCACTTCCAAGGCCAATCTGGAGGAGGGGAAGAATGGGGCAAAACAATGGTCAACAGCATAATGGACTTGGCTTGTGCCATCATAATGTTTCGCATCGCCCAATCACGACACAAATACCAGCTGGACTTTCAAGTAAAGGCTAAGTAATAAAATACTAGCACGATAAACAACTAATGATTCCAAAGTAGGGAACCATTCCAAATAAATCACCACAAAGGTAAACCAATCCAAACAACACATCAAAGATGTCTAACATTCCCAAAACGGTACTTAATCAAATTTCATAACATATTTATTCACAAAGGAACCAATTCCAATTAATAAAGTGTTCCACGCTATTAACTTAGGTTAATTAGAAGAATAAAACCTAAACTAGGAAGCCACCTAGTCTTAAACAAGCAAAAGGTAGATTTTCCAGAACAGGGGGGGCGGGCGGGCGCGCGGTAGGGGTCGGGCGGGCGCTCATTTGCCCAAAAGGTTTGGCCGCAGGAAAAGCCAGGTAGGCGGGCGCTTGGTCGACGGGCTGGGCAGAGAGTCAGCTGGGTTCTTCCATTTTTTCCAAACCATTTCAAGCATTAACGAAATCAACACTTCCAATGAGTGTAGTAACGTACCAAAACTCCATACAAGCTTGTAACGGAACTAAACAACACCATCTATTAACCCCAAACAAGATTTCAATCCCCACATTTGATTTATCACAAAAATCACACAAAATAACAATAAATTCCAAATAAATTCTAAACCTTCACAAATCATCAAATAACCACTTCAAAGCTTCATATAGCATCATACAAAATGGGGATGAACAAATTTAGCGTATAAATGGGGGAAAGCAACTTACCCGGATTTCTCAAAGGTGACGGAACTCGAAATTTCTTAGCTTCCTACGATTCTATCGACGATCTAAACATGTTTCAAGTTATGAGAAATGAGAGATAATGAGGGGAAGATAGCTAGATTGAAGAGAGAAGGGAGAGAAGAAAACTTACCCCATAACCAAGGAGAGAGAGAGAGTATGCTGGGAATGGGAGATGGAGTGAGAGGGTGAAAGAGAGGGAGTAGGGAGATGATGAATTATTTTCAAAAACTTACACTTAGACCCCCTCCTCCACTAACTACACAAACTCTAATACTTCCTACTAACAACTAAGACCAAATAATACTACACTAGCACAAATGACCCAAATAAAATGCTATACATAATATTATGAAACATAAAATGCACACATAATTATCCAAATAAATAAATAATTCAAATAATTAATTAAGTCATAACTAAATAATGAAATATTTATTATTAGAAAATAGAGACGGGTTTTCGGGTCGTGACACTAAGTGTGTTAATTTTATTCATGTATGAACAAGATGAGAGAATAAGAGTTTCCTATACGTTTAAAATGGTTGGACTTAATTAAGCGTCAAAACAGTTTTGGGCTTAGGCAAAGATAAGATTAAACATGCTTTTTAAAATTGGATTTCTTAAAGAATCTCATAAAAGGATCTAAGTGTCGCGACCCAGAACCCCGCGGGCCCGAGATCGCGAGCTGGACGTCGACTTACCAATCAAATACCAAAATATCGGAGATAAAAATTTCCTTTTATACCAAAAGATGATAACACAAGGTTTTGGAAAACAATTTAACAACAACAATTAACTAGTGTAAGCCCCATAAGCTCACACTACAAAATAATAAAATATACAAATCTTAGTGACGTCAAAGTGTGGTACAACTGTCCCCAAAAGAGTTACACATTTATATAATGTAAACCCACCAATATACACTTGCCCCAAAAGCTCAACCCTCGCGACGTCCTTGTGATCAGCGATTCTAATTCCTTGGTCCTGGGGGGGAGGTTAAGGAAAAACAAAGATAAAAAGAAAGGGGCTGAGATAAATCTCAATAAGTTACTAATGCAACTACATGACATGCTAATATGAAATAAGCAATAAACAATAAAAAATATCACTTAGCACATAGCATTTATCAATTAACAGATAGCAGCGGAAATAAACATTTAACAAAGGATATTAGCCAAGGTTTCCCAACTGATATAACCAAATAAAGGTCGCTGCGCAGCTTCAATAATCGACAATCAGCATATTCATAATAGCATGAAAGCCTGAAGAGAAAACCCCCGGTACCGGAACCAATAACCAAGTAACGTGCCACAAAGGGCGGGAGCCATGCCACAAAGTCATGCTCCAAAACGCCTAGATACTCATAAAAGGAGCTTGCTCATCCCATCCAAGGCCAATATGGATGAGGAAAGAAGAACCAATGGGCGATGCTATACTGGACTTGGCTTGTGCCATTATAGCATTATCCATTGCCTGACTCGATACACAAATAACCAGCTGGACTTTCAAATAAAAGCTAAGTAATAAAATACTAGCACGATACCTAACTATTGATTCCAAAGTAGGGAATCATTCCAATTAAATTACCACAATGGTACACCAATCCAAACCATACATCAAAGATGTCCAACACTCCCAAAACGGTACTTAAATAAATTTCATAACACATTTATTTCACAAAGGAACCAATTCCAATTAATAAAGTATTCCACGATGTTAACTTAAGTTAATTTAAGTAGATAATTTAAAACTAGGGAAGCAATCTAGTTTCGACAAGTAAAAATGTAAGTTTCCAAGTCAGGCGGGCGGGCGGGCGCTTTCCCAGGGGCGAGCGGGCGCTTGAATGACCAGAAGGTCTGGCCGCTGGAAAAGGGGATGTAGGCGGGCGCCTGGCTCCGCGCGGGCGGGCGCCTGGTCTGCGTTCTGGCCAGAAAACAGAGCTGGGTTCACCATTTTCGAACCAAAACACAACCTTCACTAAATGCTCAAAATCAAAGCTTTCAAACTAGATTCTAAGGTACTAAAACAACATCTAAACATCAAGGGAACCTAAACAACACCATTTAACAACCCAAAACAAGATTTAAACCCAACATTCACATAGTCACCATTTTTAACCCAAAAACCCAAATAATTCCCCAAATAAATTCCAAATAAATTGCAACCTCATCCAAACTTCACATATAACAACCCAAGCATAATATAAGTATGATATGAACATTTTAGCATAAAAATGGGGGAAAACCAACTTACTTGAATTTTCTCAAAGTTGCCGGAACTCGAATATTTTTAGCCCTCTACGATCCTAACGACGATCTAAACAAGTTCCATGTTTTAAGAAATGATAAATAATGAGAGGAAGAGGAAGAAAATGAAGAGAGAAGGAAGAGAGAAAAACTTACCTTTTGCTATGGAAGAGAGAGAGAGAGAAATGAGCTGGGAGATGGAGTGAAAGAGTGAGGGAGGTGAGGGAGGAGAGTAGGGAGGGAATAGGGAGAAAGATTATTTGAACATTTTACACTTAGGCCCCTCCCCTAATACTACCCTTTCTCAAATAAACTCCCCACTAACAATTAAGACTCAACACTTCTACACTAGCACAAATGACCCAAATAAAATGCTAGGCATAAATTATTTTAACACATAAAATGCACACATAAATATTTAAATCAAATAAATAAATAAATAATTATTTATTACTAATAAAATAGAGCTTAATTTTCGGGTCGTGACATTCACTCCCCCTTAAAGAAAATTCGACCCGAATTTTAACGAGATTTACCCGAATTAAAAAGCCACGGATATTTCCTCTCGATCTCACCACGAAGCTCCCAAGTCGACTCCTCGATATTGTGATTCCTCCAAAGAACTCTAACCAACGGAATGCTTTTGTTTCTCAATTCTTGGACGTTGGAGTCAAGGATCCTAACCGGTCGTTCCTCATAAGTCATATCGGGCTCAATATCCTCCGGTACCCTCGGTAACACGTGAGACGGATCATGAACGTACTTTCAAAGCATAGAAACGTGGAACACGTTGTGCAACCGATCTAAAGATGGCGGTAACGCAAGTCGATACGCAAGAAGTCCCACTTTCCCCAAAATCTCAAACGGACCTATAAACCTCGGAGCCAATTTGCCTTTCTTCCCGAACCTTCGAATACCCACCTTCGGAGATACTTTTAGGAACACAAAATCACCGGTCTGAAAACTAAGATCTCGCCTTCGGTTATCTGCATAGCTCTTATGTCGACTCTGGGCTGTTTTCAATCGATCCCGGATAACCCTAACTTTCTTAACTGAATCCTAAAGCAAATCAATACCCACGATCTTCGCTTCATCGACCTCATCCCAACAGATAGGCGATATACATTTTCTCCCATACAAGGCCTCATAAGGTGCCATCTCGATACTAGCCTGATAACTGTTGTTGTAAGATAATTCCACTAACGGTAAATGTCTATCCCAAGAATCGGAAAAGTCTATCGAACAAGCTCGCAACATATCCTCCAAAATCTGAATGGTCCTCTCGGATTGACCGTCGATCTGAGGGTGAAAAGCTGTGCTGAATCATAAATCTGTACCCAAAGCTTCCTGAAACGCCTTCCAGAACCTAGAAGTAAACCTCGGGTCTCGATCTGACACAATGCTAACCGGAACCCCATGCAATCTCACAATCTCATCAATATAAAGGGTCGCAAGCTTTTCCATCGAGTACCTAATGTCAATAGGCAAGAAATGTGCACTCTTGGTCAATCTATCCACGATCACCCAGACACTGTCATACTTCCTACGGGTACGAGGTAGTCCCGTAACGAAATCCATAGTCACATGCTCCCATTTCCATTCCGGAATCTCTAACGGCTGAAGTAGTCCTGCGGGTCTCTGATGCTCGGCTTTGACCTGCTGACAAGTTAAACATTTCGAAACATACTCAGCTATTTCCCTCTTCATGTTGTTCCACCAAAAGTGTTGTTTCAAATTTTGATACATCTTCGTACTACCCGGATGAATAGTATACCTCGATTTGTGACCCTCATCTAAAACTTGCCTGTTTATTCCACCAACATCGGGTACGCACAAACGACCACGGAAAGTCAAAACTCCAATCGGGCTAACAGAAAAATCCTCGAAGTTCTTTTCCTTCATTTTACCCATTACTTTCACTAACTCGGGATCTTCCTTTTGAGCATCCTTTATTCTTTGAATTAGGGTCGGGGATACCCTAATATTCGCAAAAATAGCCCCATGTCTCGATTCACGAGGACACCAATCTCGAACATCCTCTAGCATCTTCCATTCCCGAACCATCATCGCAGCCACATAAGATTTTCTACTAATCGCATCGGCTACCACATTCGCCTTCCCCGGATGATAAGAAATCGTACAATCATAGTCCTTCAAAAGTTCCATCCATCGACGCTGTCGGTTATTCAATTCCTTTTGAGAGAAGAGGTATTTCAAACTCTTGTGATCGGTAAAAATTTCAAAATTCGCCCCATAAAGGTAGTGCTTCTATTTGTGCAACGCAAAGACTATCGCCGCCAACTCAATATAATGAGTCGGGTAATTCTGTTCACTAGGGGTTAACTTCCTCGAAGCATAGGCAATCACCTTCCTGTTCTGCATCAAAACACAACCCAAACCCTCTTTCGAAGCATCACTATAAATTACTAAATCATCATTCCCATTAGGCAAGGTCAAGATCGGTGCGGTAGTCAACCTCTTCTTCAATTCCTCGAAACTCTTGTCACATTTCTCGGTCCACTCAAACGGGACATTCTTCTGGGTCAACTGAGTCATCGGAGTAGTGATCCTCGAAAACCCTTCAATAAACCTTCTGTAATAACCAGCTAAACCCAGAAAACTTCTGATCTCGGTCACTGACTCGGGTCTCTTCCAATCCACTATGGCTTCTATCTTTGAAGGATCCACAGAAATCCCATCTTTAGAAATAACATGACCCAGAAATGACACTTTCTCGAGCCAAAATTCGCATTTACTAAACTTCGCAAATAATTTCTCCCTCGCAAGAACGGATAAAACTGTCCTCAAGTGTTGCTCATGCTCCTCTCAAGATTTAGAGTAAACAAGAATGTCGTCAATGAAAACCACCACGAACGAATCAAGATAAGGATGGAAAACCCGGTTCATCAAATCCATAAACACGGCAGGCGCGTTAGTCAACCCAAACGGCATAACCAAGAATTCATAATGACCATACCGAGTGCGAAAGGCAGTCTTCGGAATATCCTCCGACCGGATCTTCAACTGATGGTACCCACTCCTCAAATCAAGCTTGGAAAACACAACGGACCCCTGAAGCTGATCAAACAAATCATCAATGTGAGGTAGAGGATACTTGTTCTTCACTGTAACCTGATTCAACTTTCGGTAATCTATACAAAATCTCAAAGAACCGTCTTTCTTCCGTACAAACAAAACCGATGCTCCCCACGGGGAAACACTAGGGCGGATAAACCCTCAATCAAGCAACTCTTGCAACTGAACCTTTAGTTCCTTCAACTCTGCAGGAGCCAATCTATATGGTGCCTTTGAAATCGGAGCCGTACTCGGCAAAAGATCTATACAAAACTCTATTTCACGATCTGGAGGCATATAATATTCAGAAGAGAAAACATCGGAAAATTCCCTAACTACCCGAACACTCTCCAAACTAGGGGATTCTTTCTTAGTATCAAGCACACTAGCCAAGTACCCCTCACAACCACGGTGCAGTAATTTCCTCGCTTTCACATAAGAAATGACACGAAAATTTCTACTAAAAGGCATAGCCTCAAAAGTAAACTTGGGCACATCGGGAATAGAAAAAGTAACAACTTTCTTACGACAATCAACGGAAGCATGAAACTTGCTCAACCAATCCATACCCAAAATAACATCATAGTCTTGAATGGGAAGGACTACCAAGTCCGCACATAAGACACGACCACATATAAGCACATCACACGCACGAAACACTTTATCAGTCACCAAACATTCTCCTATAGGGGTCGACACCTCTAGCACATAAGGCAAAGACTCAGATGCAGTATTTAACAAAGAAGCAAATTGCACAGAAATGTAAGAATGAGATGATCCTGGATCAACTAACGCTCGGGCGCTCACATTAAACACAGAAACAATACCTCCAATAACAGAAGGATCATCGGTAGCTTGTTGTTGATTCATGGAAAATACCCTTCCTTAGACCTTAGGCTTCACCGTAGCATCCCTCTTTTGACCCGGAGTAGTACCAACTCCTGACCCGGATGGTTGACCTCTGAATCTCGGGCAATCCTTCGCAAAATGCCCCAACTGCCCACAGCTAATACACTTCCCCTGTTTCTTCCAACACCGGTCCTCAGAATGACCTTCCTTTTGGCAATAGGAACAAAGCCTCCTATTTTTGTTCCCTTGGTTCCCGAAAGTAGTACCCGGGTTCCTCGGGATCGGTTGCCCTCGGAACTGATATTGTCCCCCAAAGTTACCTCGGTTATCATAACGGGATTGTGACTTGCTCTGGCCTCCTTGCTTGCTAGTGTTAGTCACCTCGACCTTCTTCTTATGCTCCTCTATGTCTTTCTCAATTAAGTATGCACGGTCTACCGCATCCTGGAATGTCACAATCCTCTGACCTATAAGTTGAGTACGGATAGAAGTCTTCAAACCCTGAATAAATCTCATAGCTTTCTGTTCTTCGGTCCTCACAAGATAGTCACAATACCGGGCTAATTCTGTGAACTTAGCCGAGTATTGAGATATAGACAACAAACCTTGCTCCAAGTTGAGAAGCTCGATCTCCTTTCGGTTCTGATCCACTACCGGAATAAAATGCTCTTTGAACTTCCGCACAAACAATTCCCATGCATACACTGTGTGAGTTTCATCCCAACTCGCTTTAACCCCTTTCCACCAATGCTCGGCGGCCCCAACCAATTTATAAGCCGCAAACCGGACTCTATCCTCATCCGTGCACCCAAACACATCATAAATTTTCTCCATTGACTCGACCCATAGTTCGGCCTTCTTCACATCGGGCTCACCGTCAAACTCTATTGGTTTTAATTTCAGAAACTACTCCAACCCGTAACGTAGAGGTGGCACATACTCCTCTCTTAGACCTTGGTCATGAATAGCCTTCATAGCCGCCTCAAACCTGCCTTGGAACATGGCACGGTTCTCTTCCCGAAGATCATTCTGATTCTGAGCCCCACTAGAACCTTCACCTGTCCTTCTTCTAGCCATTGAGAACAATTACCTGCATAAAACATCAACCGTTACTCACTCCGAACACAACTACCCACCTAGGTCATACTAGTCCACCTAGACTTATACTTAGAGGTAAACCATAGCTCTGATACCAACTGTCGTGACCCCGAACCCTGCGGGCCCGAGATCGCGAGCTGGACGTCGACTTACCAATCAAATACCAAAATATCGGAGATAAAAATTTCCTTTTATACCAAAAGATGATAACACAAGGTTTTGGAAAACAATTTAACAACAACAATTAACTAGTGTAAGCCCCATAAGCTCACACTACAAAATAATAAAATATACAAATCTTAGTGACGTCAGAGTGTGGTACAACTATCCCCAAAAGAGTTACACATTTATATAATGTAAACCCACCAATATACATTTGCCCCAAAAGCTCAACCCTCGCGACGTCCTCGTGATCAGCGAGTCTAATTCCTTGGTCCTGGGGGGGGGGGTTAAGGAAAAACAAAGATAAAAAGAAAGGGGGGTGAGATAAATCTCAATAAGTTACTAATGCAACTACATGACCTGCTAATATGCAATAAGCAATAAACAATAACAAATATCACTTAGCACATAGCATTTATCAATTAACAGATAGCAGCGGAAATAAACATTTAACAAAGGATATTAGCCAAGGTTTCCCAACTGATATAACCAAATAAAGGTCACTGCGTAGCTTCAATAATCGACAATCAACATCTTCATAATAGCATGAATGCCTGAAGAGAAAACCCCCGGTACCGGAACCAATAACCAAGTAACGTGCCACAAAGGGCGGGAGCCATGCCACAAAGTCATGCTCCAAAACGCCTAGCTAGAATACTCACAAAAGAAGCTAGCTCATCCCATCCAAGGCCAATCTGGACGAGGAAAGAAGGACCAATGGGCGATGCTATACTGGACTTGGCTTGTGCCATTATAGCATTATCCATTGCCTGACTCGATACACAAATAACCAGCTGGACTTTCAAATAAAAGCTAAGTAATAAAATACTAGCACCATACCCAACTATTGATTCCAAAGTAGGGAATCATTCCAATTAAATTACCACAATGGTTCACCAATCCAAACCATACATCAAAGATGTCCAACACTCCCAAAACGGTACTTAAATAAATTTCATAACACATTTATTTCACAAAGGAACCAATTTCAATTAATAAAGTGTTCCACGATGTTAACTTAAGTTAATTTAAGTAGATAATTTAAAACTAGGGAAGCAATCTAGTTTCGACAAGCAAAAAGGTAAGTTTCCAAGTCAGGCGGGCGGGCGGGCGCTTGAATGACCAGAAGGTCTGGCCGCTGGAAAAGGGGATGTAGGCGGGCGCCTGGCTCCACGCTGGCGGGCGCCTGGTCTGCGTTCTGGCCAGAAAACAGAGCTGGGTTCACCATTTTCGAACCAAAACACAACCTTCACTAAATGCTCAAAATCAAAGCTTTCAAACTAGATTCCAAGGTACTAAAACAACATCTAAACATCAAGGGAACCTAAACAACATCATCTAACAACCCAAAACAAGATTTAAAACCAACATTCACATAGTCACCATTTTTAACCCAAAACCCCAAATAATTCCCCAAATAAATTTCAAATAAATTGCAACCTCATCCAAATTTCACATATAACAACCCAAGCATAATATAAGTATGATATGAACATTTTAGCATAAAAATGGGGAAAAGCAACTTACTTGAATTTTCTCAAAGTTGCCGGAACTCGAATATTTTTAGCCCTCTACGATCCTAACGACGATCTAAACAAGTTCCATGTTTTAAGAAATGAGAAATAATGAGAGGAAGAGGAAGATAATGAAGAGATAAGGAAGAGAGAAAAACTTACCTTTTGCTATGGAAGAGAGAGAGAGAAATGAGCTGGGAGATGGAGTGAAAGAGTGAGGGAGGTGAGGGAGGAGACTAGGGAGGGAATAGGGAGAAAGATTATTTGAACATTTTACACTTAGGCCCCTCCCCTAATACTACCCTTTCTTAAATACACTCCCCACTAACAATTAAGACTCAACACTTCTACACTAGCACAAATGACCCAAATAAAATGCTAGGCATAAATTATTATAACACATAAAATGCACACATAAATATTTAAATCAAATAAATAAATAAATAATTATTTATTACTAATAAAATAGAGCCTAGTTTTCGGGTCGTGACACTAAGAGTCATATGGGATATGATTGACATGTTTGTCTACCTAATTAATTTGATTTTGAGCGGTGCGCCAAAGCGTACTTGAAATTAAATTAAAGTTGGATCTTAGCCCATTTAAATTATATCATACATTGGATGTATAAGAAGGTTGTATAATTTAGTGGGTGTATTTTTGGAAAAATACACAGTTTATTTCTTTAATGAAATTGGTACTTATTAAATTTTGAAATTTTTTGCATAATTGTAGATAATGACTACCAACACTCAATCAATTTCGTTGCGATCGATCCTTAAAAATGATAAGCTCCAAGAGAATGGTACGAACTTTATGGATAGGATCCGTAGCCTAAGAATAGTTCTTAGGCAAGAAGACATGTTGTACATTCTCGATGGGCCTCTTCCTGTTGAACCAAAAGCCAATGCCCCTAGGGCAGAAAGAGACAATTACAAGAAACATCGTAATGATTCTAGATATGTAAGTTGTGTCATTCTTGCTACTATGTGCTCAAAACTCCAACAAAGTTTGGAACATTTGGAAGCCTATGAGATAGGCGTGGAGTTAAGAGCCATGTTTCAAGAGCAAGCTAGGCAAGAGAGGTACAAGACCATTGTTGCATTCACTTCTTGCAAAATGAGTGAAGGGCAATAAGTGAGTCCTCACATGCTTAAAATGAAAGGCTATGTTGAGCATCTTGAGAAACTTGGCTATCCAATCCCATTGGAGCTAGCCACGGATCTCATTCTTAATTTATTGTCTAAATGTTATAATCAATTTGTGATGAATTATAACATGCATGGAATGGATAAGAATCTCTCCGAGTTGCATGGTATGCTTAAAACTGCGGAGATGAAGATTGTGGAGAAAGATTCTCCTGTGCTCATGGTTCAAGATGGAAAGAAGGCTAGTGCCAAAAGAAAGGGTAAGAAAGTTATCAAACCCAAGATAAGCAAGGCAAAGGTTGCCAAGGCTTCTGAGGCAAAACCCGATTCAGAAAAGGATGCAATCTGTTTCCATTGTCAAAAAATTGGTCATTGGAAACTTAATTGTAAGGCTTTTAAGGAAGAGCAAAAGAAGAAGAAGAGCAGTGGGACTGCGTCGACTTCAGGTATCTATATGATAGATATTCTCCTTTCTACCACTGATTCTTGGGTATTAGATACCGGATGTGGTTCTCACATTTGTTTAAATGTGCAGGGACTAAAGAATATGAGACTGATTAAAGAGGGTGAAGTGGACCTACGAGTGGGGAATGGAGCAAGAGTTGCTGCATTAGCCGTAGGGACTTATGAAGTCACTTTACCTTCCGATTTAATACTTATTTTGAACAATTGCTATTATGTACCGGATTTAAGTAGAAATATTATTTCAATTTCTTGTTTAGATAATGAAGGTTTTAAGTTTCTTATTGAGAATAAGAGATTTTCTATTTATTTAAATGATGTGTTTTATGATATTGCAAATTCTTTTAATGGCCTTTATGTCTTGGATGTCAAGAATGATGAAAATGTCTATCATATAAATAAGAAATCTAAACCTAATGATGTAAATCATACTTATTTGTGGCATTGCCGTCTTGGTCATATTAATGAGAAGCGTATCTCAAAACTCCATGGGGCCTTTTGGGTTCATGTGATCTTGAGTCATATGATACTTGCGAGTCGTGTCTTCTTGGAAAAATGACTAAGACACCTTTTACCAAGCTAGGTGAAAGGGCAAGTGACTTATTGGGGTTGATACATTCCGATGTATGTGGACCATTAAGTAGCAATGCTAGGGGAGGATTTCAATACTTCATAACCTTCACTAATGATTATAGTAGATTTGGGTATATTTACCTAATGAAACATAAAAGTGAAGCATTTTAGATATTTAGAATATTTCAAAATGAAGTAGGAAAACAACTTGGCAAAAGTATTAAGGCACTTCGATCGGATCGAGGTAGAGAATACTTGAGTCATGAATTCGATGATCATCTAAAGAATTGTGGGATAATTTCACAATTGACCCGGAACACCACAATGGAATGGTGTGTCCGAGAGGAGGAATCGAACCTTGTTGGACATGGTTCGATCAATGATGAGTCGAGTTGATCTTCATTTATCCTTTTGGGGTTATGCTCTAGAAAGCGCTGCTTTCACACTAAATCGTGTTCCAACAAAATCGGTTCAAAAGACTCCATATGAGATGTGGAGCGGAAAGAAACCTTGTTTGTCTTTCATGAAGATTTGGGGTTGAGAAGCTTTTCTCAAAAGACTTGTCTCAGACAAACTTGCACACAAATCTGATAAATGTATTTTCGTGGGATATCCTAAGGAAACTAAAGGATACTACTTATACAACCAAACGGACAACAAAGTCTTTGTTGCCCGAACTAGTATCTTTCTGGAGAAATATTTTCTCTCCAAAAAAAATCAGTGGGAGTAAAATAAATCTCAAAGAGGTTCGAGACCTAGAAAATGACATTGAACCGATAGTGGAACAAGAACAAGAACCACAAGGAACTGTGGAACCTGTTTAAAATACACAAGTAACTCGCAGATCTGGTAGGTTACGGTCCAACCCGAGAGATATGGGTTTCTCGTAACGGATAGTAATGAGGTGGAAATCATTGATAATTATGAACCGACCACCTACCAAGAGGCGATGTCTTCTCCTAATTTGAAGAAATGGCTTGGAGCCATGGAATCTGATACAATCCATGCAAGATAATCAAGTTTGGAACTTGATTGATGCGCCCGAAGGTGTAAAAACCATAGAATGCAAATGGGTCTTCAAGAAGAAGACAGATATGGATAGGAAGGTGAATACTTACAAAGCTCGACTCATTGCAAAAGGTTATAGGCAAGTTCATGGTATTGACTATGATGAACCTTTTCACCCGTAGCATTGATCAAGTCTATAAGAATTTTGCTTGCCATTGCCGCATATCATGACTATGAAGTATGGAAAATGGATGTCAAAACCACTTTCATTAACGGGAATTTTCAATAGGATGTCTATATGACACAACCCGAGGGTTTTGAACAAAGTTCTAAAGTGTGCAAATTGCAGAAATCCATCTATGGATTGAAGCAAGCTTCTAGGAGTTGGAATCTTCATTTTGATGAATCGGTCAAAGAGTTTGGCTTCATCAAGAACGAAGATGAACCTTGTGTATACAAGAAGATTAGTGGGAGCATAGTTCTATTCCTTGCTTTATATGTGGATGACACATTGCTCATTGGAAACGGCATTCCTACACTTCAGTCTGTAAAGAATTGGTTAGGAAAGTGCTTCGCAATGAAAGATATGGGTGAAGCCGCATATATCCTTTGCATTAAGATCTATAGAGATAGATCTAGGAAGCTAATTGGTTTAAGCCAAAGTACATACATTGACAAGGTCATTAGAAGATTCCCCATGGAAAATTCTAAGAGAGGTACCTTGCCATTGCTACATGGAGTTTCTCTAAGAAAGACTTAATGTCCTAAGACAAAAGATGAGCGTGAGAGAATGAATGATGTTCCATATGCTTCGGAAATTATGTCCATCATGTATGCCATGATATGTACTAGGCCGGATGTATCTTATGCTTTGAGCATGACAAGTAGATACCAATCCGACCCCGGTGAAAATCGCTGGATGGCTGTAAAAGCGATTCATAAGTACTTAAGAAGGACTAAAGATTCGTTTTTGGTCTATGGAGGAATGGAAGATGATCTCGTGGTAAATGCTTACACGGATGCCAGCTTCCAAACCGACAGAGATGACAGTCGATCGCAATCGGGTTTTGTGTTCATGTTAAATGGTGGAGCTGTAAGCTGCAAGAATTCCAAGCAAAGTACAACCGCTGATTCTACAACGGAAGCTGAGTATATTACTGCATCGGATGCTGCAAAGGAAGCTGTTTGGATTAAGAAGTTCATTACTGAACTTGAAGTGGTTCCTAGTATTGCTAATCCAATAGACCTTTATTGTGATAATAATGGTGCTATTTCTCAAGCAAAGGAACCAAGGGCACATCAGAAATCCAAACACATACTTAGGCATTTTCATATCATTCGAGAAATCATTGATAGGGGAGACGTAAATATATGCAGATGACCAACTGATGACAATGTCCCGGAACCGCTAACAAAGGGACTTCCATAAGCTAAACATGATGGTCATGTTAGGTCCATGGGTATTAGATACATGGGAGATTGGGTCTAGGGCAAGTGGGAGATTGTTGGTGTTGGTACCCTACGCACGTTTAATAAATGTTGTAATTGTTATAATTTATTCATATTAATAAAGAGATGTTTTGATTATTATTATTATTGTTCATGTTTACTTATAATAATCTCCGTCCCTAGTACTTGTTAGGTATTAGTATAAAGGCTAAATGATCATGGGATGATCATGTTAGATTTATGGGTACTTGTTTGGTACTGGACATGACCCGCTCTATGAGATTTATGTCATTGTCAATGTCATACATAAATCCTATATAAGTTGTGTCATTTGAATCCTTAGACATGAAGTTATTATGGTCTTTCACTTGATGAACATTATGTTTGACATATTCAAACGCTACCTTTAACCGGGTAGTTATAAAGGGTATGATTGGCATAATCGGATTCATGTAGGGAAGAATAATAAGCTAAATGGATTTGTCCCTCTTCGGAGAGATGTCAAGCTTAGGCCTCTCGTAGGAATGATGTTGATGAAAATGTTCGGCCGGACACAAATGAATTGATTGGATCAATGTCATTTGGATTATCAACATATTCAAAATCGAGAAAGTATTGAACAAAGACAAGTTGACTTGTTGACCATGACTTGTGTTCAATTACACCGTGGACAAAAGGATTATGACATATTCTAAAGGAATGCGAACTTGTATCTAGTTACACTATTTGGGTAGGTATGACGGTTTGCTAGAACCTAAACATATCTTATGGTTTCATGTTTGAACGCATTGCCAACTTAGTATAATCCTAAAGGGTCACACACAATAAAACGAATCCTTAACAGGACTACATTGGAATATTGGGTCGAAGGACCATGGAGGGATTTAAAGAATTAAAAGAAGAATAGTGGAAACAGGGGAGGTCCGGGTGGACCAGGAGCAAGACCCGAGCGGACTTGGCATGGTCCGGTCGGACCACTTGCTATACCCGGCCGGACCAGTAGGTTTCGGCAGAAACTTTCCTAATCCGTTTTCTTGCGGGTTTAGACATAAGTTACCTATTTGTAATAGGTCTAACTTGTATATAAACAGCCCTAATTCATCCCTAATCAGTACGTGTGTTTTTGCAAGCCTCCAAAGAGTTTTTGAGAGTTATTTCTTGTTCTAAGAAATCCCTAGATTGAAGAACAAAAACAAACACAATAATATTCTATATAGTCAAAATATAATTGAGAAAACGTGTTTGTCAATTTGGTCTAGCAACCAAGATCAAGTTCTCTTGATATTCGTTCGTGGTGTGGATACCGCTAGAGGGTGAAGCTCATCATCTTCAAAGTTCGTGTTCTTACTTGTTCGTGATCAAGCTTCGATTTCTCCACCAAGATCAAAGGCTAAAATCAAAGACATCAAGGGTTAGTTTTCTAGTATTCATATTGTATGTATTTGATATGATCATATGAACGGATCTATGGCTTCGGGTTTCATTAAAATTTTAAATGCTATTTTCCGCTGCGCATGTTACTCCGAAACCCAACAGTGGTATCAGAGCACCGTTCATGTTGATTACTTCAATACTAGATCATGTTGTGTGTATATAAATTGTTTGTTTATGTGCCTAACATGATATAAATATTGGATTATGATGTTTATGTGTTATTTGATTTTATGTGGTTTATTGTTTTATAAACTTTAATCGCAATAAAAATTATGTTAGATTTAAAATTGTTTGGGTTATCAATTTATGATTGGATCAAAGTTTTGATAATCGGGGAAAACAATTTTGTGACAAATTTTCGAACTTTAAAATTTCTGGAATTTTTGGCGTAGGTCCGACCGGACCAGAGCAAGGACCCGGCCCGACCCTTGGGTCTAGAGTGTGGTTCTGGCGTTTGGTTTTGGTCAGATTCAAAAATATGGAATTTTTTGAGGAGGTCCGACCGGACCAGTGACAGTACCCGGCCGGACCTGCTGGTCTAGAGCGGGTATTGGGCAATTGGTTTGGGTGCAGATCTCGGGGTTTGATTTTTCCTATTTGTTTTGATCTTGTGATTCTGAGATTGGATCAGAGGTTGGATGGCTAATCTACGTTCATCGAGATTGTGTTTCCCAAACTTGATCACAATCAAAGTCTTAAAGATAAAACGAAGTTAGAATTATGAAGAGTTCATAATTGCTAAAATTGAGAAACAAAATTCTTGATTCAAAGATTGGAGATCCATGTGGAATTGTGGATGCAATTGGCCTACGTTCATCGAGACCATCTATTGCTTAGTTTTGGCCACATGGACTACTTTCTTAATTTCTTGAATTAGTGCGGAATTATGGATGCCTTATGGCTTAGTTTCGGCCGCACTACTTGTTGTCTTGATTTGGAGAAAAATAACCAAAGTTGAAATAGTCTCATCCTCATAATTATAGAGAAACTAATGACACATAAATATTATGCTAAAATTAATGACTATTAATTTAGTAGCTAAACTTGATGTGTAACATCTTTATATTAGGTGCACATAAATGTGTTATATGCTATATGTGAATAAACCGTCAAAGAAAGTTTTAAGTTCCTTTTGCCATGCCATGATTAAAACACTTATTAATGCATGAGTAATTTCAATGTGGATTCGCCTCAGTGAGGTACATTGACTTTATTTATGTATTCGCAAGATAGATAATGTGGGCACACCCACGCGAGGCACATTAACTATGCGTTTAAAATGGTTGAACTTAATTAGGCGTCAAAACAGTTTTGCGCCTAGGGAAAGATGAGATTAAACATGCTTTTGAAATTGGATTTCTTAAAGAATCTCAGAAAATGATCTAAGAGTCATATGGGATATGATTGACATGATCGTGTACCTAATTAGTTTAATTTTGTGTAATCCGCCTCCGCGGATTTGAAATTAAATTAAAGTTGGATCTTAGCCCATGTAAATTATATTATACATTAGATGTATAAAAAGGTTGTATAATTTAGTGGGAGTATTTTTTGGAAAATACATTGTTTATTTCTTTAATGAAAAATTGGTACTAATTAAATTATGAATTTTTTTGCATTATTGTAAATAATGACTACTAACACTCAATCAATTTCGTTGCGATCGATCCTTGAAAAGGATAAGCTCCAAAGACAATGGTACGAACTTTATGGATTGGATCCGTAGCCTAAGAATTGTTCTTAGGCAAGAAGATAAGTTGTACATTCTCGATAGGCCACTTCCTGCTGAACCAGAACCTACTGCCCCTAGGGCAAAAAGAGACAGTTACAAGAAACATCTTAATGATTCTAGAGATGTAAGTTGTCTCATTCTTGCTACTATGTGCTCAAAACTCCAAGAGTCGCGCGCCTCCGACCATAGGAGCCGGACGCGCGCGCTTTCCGCCCCCAAGGTAGGAAGCGCGCGCCTCTTGGCGTCAGTTACATATTTCTGTCCAAGAATCTCTCCCTTGCTCATCTTACATGATTTTGCCTAGGAAAGATTTCTTGGTGATTGAGTTTTGGAACCAAAAACATATATTTTTTTACCTATAAAAACATCCCTTTTCCACCATTTTCAAGGACCAAAAATTCTCTCTACGAAAACTATACCGAAATCATTTCCAAGGTGTTTTCCAAGTATTTCACAAAGAAGTGCTTGAAGTTCTTCGAAGCATAGGTAAAAGTTCATTTTCCTTCTTCTTCTCTACTTCATCTCCTCTCTCTTTCTTTTAATTTAATCCAACGTGCAATCACCCAAACATTTTGGGATATGACACCGGGGACTACTTCACTTCATTGAAGCTAGTCAAGGAGTTATCTCCCTACATTTTAAACACCCCTTTTAAACCCCCTTTTTATTATAGTCAAAAATAGGAAGAACATCATTTTATTTATGTAGACTTTGATCAAGCAAGACCAACATTAGTTGGGCGAGGTGGGTGTTTAAGTACTTCCCATCTCGTAACCTAACCTCCGAACCTCCAAACAGGAATCTCTGTTTTCATAATCAAACTTAGGTTATACATTAGGTTTTTCTTATGTTCCTCTAAAACATAGGTGGCGACTCTACAATTAAAACAAGTTAGACATCCTAGGATCCTTCCACCGCTCTAGCCAAGCAGTGGGCTTTCCTGGAGTATCTATATTAACTGAGGTAAGCTGTTCCTTGTTGAGGTGGGCTGCTCCATTGTTGGTCGTTGAGGTTGATTTCCCCATTGTAGCTCATTGTGGTGGATTGCTTAATTGTAGTTGCTGCATTGGATTTCTCCATTGTGTGTTGTCATGGGCTGTTGCTGCCGTGTTAATCTTTTTTGTAGGGAAAGAAAGAAAAATAGAACATTTGAAGTGAAAAGAAAATGGGACTTTTACTTTTCTGTGGTGATAGCCCCTTCTATTTTTCTTGTCTTTTTTTTTATTCTATCTCTTTGTGCACACCCTTGTTTTTGCCTAGGCCGCCCTTTCGGGTTTTCAACCTAACGGGCTTTTTTTTTGTGCAATGCTCTAATTTTTGCCTATGTCGCCTTTTTGGGTTTCAACCTAGCGAGCCTTTCTTTTTGTATGTACATGAAACATTGAGCAAGACGAGCCCCTAGTTTTCTTTTGCTTTTGCCGATTGCGAGGTAGCCTCATAGTTCGAGCGGCCTTTTGCTGGCAGCGGGCATCGTAGCCCCTTGATTTTCACCGGCAGAGCTCCACCTATGAATGGCATGAACAACTCCATGCATTTCTTTGATATTTGTGATAGAATACGGACAACCCCAGTGTGTCGGCATGTAGTACTCATGAAGGGAACAAATAACCTCTTGAATTGTGGCAGCATGGATGCCTACTTGATGATGAGCCACCGCAGTCCATTTCTTCATCATGACCGTATGGAAAAGGGGTCTAATGGTGAGATGGGAGGCGTATGAGGGTAGTGTATGGGAGAAGGTGTGTAGAGAGAGGTTATATGAAGGGTGTATGGATAGAGTGTTCATGGAAGGTGTACACAGGGGGAGTGTATGTAGAGAGTGTATGGGTATAGAATGTAGAGAGAAGAGAAAGTGATTTGTTCATTGCAATTGATCAAAGCATTTGTTATTTTGAGATTAGTTTTTTACTTAGTTATGTGAATGGTTTGTGGGTCCATTTACCTTTTAATGTGTCGCGCCCCCGAACCCGCGGGTCCGGAATACGCGAGCTGGACGTCGACTTAAAACCAAAACTCTAAAATATTGAAGTTAAAAATTCCATTTTGAACCAAAAGATGATAACACAAGGTTTTACAAATCCAAGTTTAAATCAACAAAGTGCATCTAACATAAGCTCCACAGCTTATACCAAAAAGAATAAAATATACAATTCTTAATGACGTCAATAATGGTAAAACTATCCCCAAAAGGTTATACATTTAAATAATGTAAACCGATCCATAACAACCTGCCCCAAAATCTCAATCCTCTCGACGTCCTCCTCGATCCGCGAATCCTAATCCTTTTCCTCCTGGGGGGGGTTAAGGAAAACCAAAGATGGAAATAAACGGGGTGAGATAAAATCTCAGTAAGTTACTAATGCAACTACATGACATGCTATAATGCAATAAGCAATAAACAATGATAAATATCACATAGCATGAAACAATTAACAGTCAACAGATAGCAGCGGAAAGTAAACACATAACAAAGGATATTAGCCAAGGTTTCCCAACTGATAGAACCAATAAAGGGTCGCTGCGCAGCTTCAACAATCCACCAATCCATATCTTCACAGTAGCATAAAAGCCGAAGAGAAAACCCCGGTCAGAAGCGACCAATCAACCCATCAATCAAACAAACCATCTTCATAGTAGCATAAAAGCTGAAGAGAAACCCGGTACCGGAACCAATAACAATGATAAAGTGCCACAAGGGGCGGGAGCCATGCCATAAAGTCATGCTGCAAAACGATTAGCTAGAATACCCACAACGGAGCTAGCTCATCCCAACCAAGGCCAATCTGGATGAGGACAGAAGGACCAATGGGCGATGCTATACTGGACTTGGCTCGTGCCATTATAGCATTATCCATTGCCTGACTCGATACACAAATAACCAGCTGGACTTTCAATAATGCTAAGTAATAAAATACCAGCACGGTAAACAGCTAAGGATTCCAAAGTAGGGAACCATACCAATAAATCACCATAAAAGATGCAAACGATTACTCAAGAAGAGTTCAACAACAATAGCACAAGGAGTTTCTCATAAAAGAGTCCAACAACATTGACCATTAAAACATAATAATTCCAAGATAAGGCACGTACCAAGTACATCCTAAATATGATACCCACAAGTTAGTCATAAAGAGCACAACCCAAACGGTCGCACCCTAATGGCACAATGACTATTACCAAAATGACCATAAACATTTACTCAAAAGATATACTAGGACTATGAACTCAACCATCTCATCACACCTGGAATTCCAAATAAGAAATCCGAATGAATACATCTTAAGGTTAATCAAACCGTAGGTACCCAATTGCCAATTCACGCTTTATCTCCGTTCATAACGAACCCATTCTAAACACCCCAAACGAATCCCAAAGGTTACCCTTATTAGAACATGATCACGACAGGACTAAACCCTACACCTTGGTGTTCAATAACAACCCTCTAGGTACTATAGGACATCGCCTAAAACCTAGACCAAGTCTTACGCGAAATTCTATTCGGTTGGAACAAACACGAACACATCATAAGATGCCCAAACAATACTTGATCAAATTACATAACACTATTGTTCACAAAGGAACCAATTTTAAATACTAAAGTGCTCCACGGTGTTATCTTAAGTTAATTAGGGGAAGGAACCCTAAACTAGTTAAGCCATTTAGTTTAAACAAGCAAAAAGGGCAATTTTCCAAGCAGGCGGGCGGGCGGGCGCCTGGGCCGGGGCGAGCGCGCGCCTGTTTAACCAAAAGGTCTGGCCGCTAGAAGAAGGAGGTGCAAGCGGGCGCCTGGTTCAAGGCGAGCGGGCGCCTGGTCTGTGTTCTGGGCGGAAAACAGAGCTGGGTTCATCAAATTCCTTACCATTTCCATACCATTATCATAACACCCAAAATCAACACTCCCAACACGATTCCTAAGGTATCCAAACATCATTTAACCAAAAAGGGGACCTTAACAACACCCTTTATCAACCAAAAATCAAGACCAAATCACCACATTCAAGATTTCACCATTTTTTATCAAAACTCAAAATAAATTCCCAATAAATTCCAAACTCAATCAAACTTCAAATATAACACATCAAACATCATATAAACATGATATGAACATTTTAGCATCAAAATGGGGGAAAAGTAACTTACCCGGATTTTCTCAAAGGTAACGGAACTCGAAATTTCTTGGCTTTCTACGATCCTATCGACGATCTAAACATGATTCATGTTTTAAGAAATGAGAAATAACAAGAGGAAGATGATGGAAATGTAGAGAGAAGGTAGAGAGAAAACTTACCTTTTTCACCCATGGAAGAGAGAGAGAGAGAGATGGCTGGGAATGAAGAGAGTGGGGGAGAAGATGAGTAGGGAGGGAGTAGTTAAAATGATTTAAAGAACTTACACTTAGGCCCCCTCCTCATCACTACACACAAAACTTACACTCCCTACTTACAATTAAGACCCAACAATACTACACTAACCCAAATAAAATGCTAGGCATGAATTATTATAACTCATAAATTATTAATTAAGTAATAATTTAAATACATAATTAAGCAAATAAATAAATAATAATTATTTATCACCAATAAAATAGAGCCTAGTTTTCGGGTCGTGACATAATGAGTCTTCATTAATGAGTAAGATTAAGATTAATTCATCATATAAAGATATAGCAATCAAGTGAAAATGGTGAATAAGACAATTTTCATGGAATTGATTTATACAAGATTATGTCTCAAGTCTAGAGAGAAAAGAAATAAAGACTCTTTTATCGGAACTAAAAGATTTAAACTGACTAGTCCGGGGTGGACTTTTACGAAAGAAACAAAAAATCGTCCAAGGTGGACTTTTAACTAAGGACACTCTAGAACCTACGAAGACTGCGGGATTCCTCCTCATTAATATCTACATCGTCCTTGGTGTGTTGGGGTGATCTAAAGTGAATTGATGAGAGATTTTTGCTAGCATAGTCGAAGATCTCTTGTCGTTGATCCCAAACACCACCTTGGATTATCGTGGCTAGTTCTTTAAGCTTTTTATAGATGCTTTGTCTCTCCTTTGAGAAACGGGTCTCTTGCTCCTCAAGTGCTTTTGCCATCTCCGTCCTATGGCTCTTTTCTTTGGCTTCTAATGCTAAGTGAAATTCTTCGGCATGACGTCTGTTTCTTATGTCGAGGACCATCTTCAAGTCTTCAATGTGCCTTTTCTCTTGGAAGTCAAGTCTTTCGGCCACGCAGGCAAGGCCATCTCGAAGTATTTTGATGAAATGCAGGCGACCTATGGTAATCATTTGAGGCGCATTAAACATTTTTCATTTAGTTAGGCTCATAATTAATGACAAGGCATCATTATAAAATCACTTTTGGAAAAGAGTCGGTCTCCACATTTTTGAAATGCATTTTTTGACAAAAATTTGAAAGTTTGACGGGCCGAAGTTTCCTACGTTCCCCTTACCATGAGGGAGAGGTCCTACACAATAAGAGGCTCAGGTCACCGTAGTTCGAGACAAGTTAGACTTAAAAAGAGGTGAGTAAAGTCCGTGTATTTTTTAGATAAAGAGCGACCTTTGGGGATCAAAAAGAGGGAGATGACTCGGTCCTTGGTCAAGTATAGGTGAGGAAGACCTATAGGAGTTGGTTTTGACTTAATCGGGTCAGGTAGGGTTTGACCTAAATAGGCCGAGAGGTGGTCCAAGCTTGAACGCGTCGATAATGGTGGGTTGACCTAGATAGGTGACGGATAGGTTGACCTAAATGAGAATGGTTGGATTGACCTATATGGTGAATGGATCAAGGTAGCGGGTTACGTATGGGATAATTTAAGCAGTACATATATGGTTTGACCTAGGCGGGTCAAATGTAGGTTGGTTGGTCCAGATGGTTGACCTAGACGGGTCAAATACGAGTAGGCTGACCTATTCGGGTTGGTTGACTAAGGGAGGTTGGAGATTGACCTAGATGGATCCAATGATAAGTAAGACAACCTAAGCGGGTCAAGGATTGACCTAGATGGGTCAAAGGTGAAGGGGTAGTTTTAACCTAAGACGGACAAGTTGACCAAGATGGGTCAAGGATGGTGTACGGACCTAGACGGGTCGAGACGGGTTGACCTAGGTAGGTCAGGACAACGGTGGGTCAAGTATGATAAGTAATGACCTAGGTGGGTCAAGATGACGGTTTGACCTAAATGGGTCGAAGGTCAAAGGTAATTGGGTTAAGCTATGGGGTCAGAGGTTGAACTAAGATGTCAAAAGCGGATAAGGTTGACCAAGGGGGTCAAGGGTTGACCTAAGAGGTCAAAGGTGATTGGGTTGACCTAGGGGGTCAAAGGTTGACCTAAGAGGTCGAAGGTGATAGGTTGACCTAGGGGGTCAAAGGAGATAAAGTTGACCTAGGGGGTCAAAGGTTGACCTAAGAGGTCAAAGGTGAATAAGGTTGATCTAGGGGGTCAAAGGTTGATAAGGTTGACCAAAGGGGGTCAAAAGTTGACATAAGAGGTCAAAGGTGATAAGGTTGACCTAGGGGGTTAAAGGTTGACCTAAGAGGTCAAAGGCGAATAAGGTTGACCTAGGGTGTCAAAGGTGTACCTAAGAGGTCAAAGGTGATAAGGTTGACCTAGGGGGGTCAAAGGTTGATAAGGTTGACCTAGTGGGTCAAAGGTTGACCTAAGAGGTCAAAGGTTGATAAGATTGACTGAGGGGGTCAAAGGTTGACCTAAGAGGTCAAAGGTGATAAGGTTGACCTAGGGGGATCAAAGGTTGATAAGGTTGACCTAGGGGTCAAAGGTTAATAAGGTTGACCTAGGGGGTCAAAGGTTGACCTAAGAGGTCAAAGGTTGATAAGATTGACTGAGGGGGTCAAAGGTTGACCTAAGAGGTCAAAGGTGATAAGGTTGACCTAGGGGGATCAAAGGTTGATAAGGTTGACCTAGGGGTCAAAGGTTAATAAGGTTGACCTAGGGGGTCAAAGGTTGACCTAAGAGGTTAAAGGCAGATAAGGTTGACCTAGGGGGTCAATGATTGATAAGGTTGACCTGGGGGGTCAAAGGTTGACCTAAGAGGTCAAAGGTGAGAGGTTGAGCTAGGGGGTCATAGGTTGATAAGATTGACCGAGGGGGTCAAAGGTTGATAAGGTTGACTTAGGAGGTTGAGATGAAGGGTAGACCCAAATGGATCACAATGATGGGTAGACCTAGACGGGTCAAACATAATAGTTAAGTTACCTAGACATGTCAAGAAGATGAGTTTTGATAGATGGTTCAAGGGATGAGCAATGGAACTCGGAGGGTCCTAGAGGCCTTCTAGATGCAATGCATGTTTTATTTTACGAAAAGTTTTGCATTATTTACATCCAAATTGTTTGGTCCAAGGAGTGTCCTAATCTCTATGTGTGGGTTGACACGGGTACTAGGATAAAGGCTCCCACCGCTCACAAAGCGAACACGGTGAGTGGAGGAAACAAGTGTTTCGAAAAAGGGCGATAGTAGCACCACCAATTTCTGCACATTGAATGCTCCGAGGGTAATAAGGGTTTATGCAGTGCTGACACGGACTAGTGGTAGTGTATGGAAAGAAACTAATTTTTTTAGGGAGAAAAAGAGAGGTTTTTGATATTGTTATGCACGCATGTAATGCAAGAGAGAGAGAAAGATAGATAAGAATGAACATCATGATAATAACGAAAGTTAGACCCACTTAGTTTAAAACAGATTCAAAGCATGTCCCCAGAAGAGTTGCCACTGTGAATACGTGAGATTAAAATTGGGAGTCGCCACGCCATTTTAATTATAGCCAAAACATTGAGAAAAAACATGGAAATGGGTTCAGGGGTCAAATTACGACAAGAGAAGAATATTAAGCGGTATCACTCCTATCACCCGAATGATCGGTCTTTCTATCATAATGTGGTGTAGGTTGTGTGCTGTGTTTAGAGACTGAATCCGAAGATTGCCAACGTTCTTCTCAATGTGAGAAGCTCAGGTCAGCGTAGTTCGAGAAGAATTTTGAATGGGCAGAAGAATCGGGATCATGCATAATAATGGTGATTTTACCTAAAGATTAGGGTTTAGAAGTAGTTCCTAGATCATGTTCGGGTTGATGGCCCAGATCATCATCGGCTATGAAATAAGATTATAATCATGAAAATTGAAACCCTATATCTAGCATAAATAAGGTTTTAATCTAAGAACATGAAGAACATGTGAAGAACATATTATGAATATATGAATATTATGAAAAACATATGAATAAACATGCTAAGAACATGAATATTATGGATCTACATCAATAACATGGCAAGAACACGAAGAAAAAGTTAGAAAACTTACCTATGTTGGCAAGAACTAATCTTGGTTCTTCTTAGGAACTTTGAGGACGTTCTTGCATGCTTGAAATACTTGATTTGGGAGTAAAATTGTCACTTGGGAGGCTTTAATGCTCTTAGAAAACGACTTATGAGCTCTGGAAATCGGATCCTTAATTATGAGGCAAGGGAGGCCTTTATATATGAAACTGGCGGAGAGATCTAACGGCTGAGATCATCCCAGGTGAACATGGCCGCCTGGACAAGGGAGAATGTGGCCGCATGGCCAGGTACTAATGTGGCCGCGTGTAAGGATCCCGTCCCCAGGGCGAAACAAGCAAAGTTCACACGAGGAAGAAATGCCAAACACGGGTAACTTTCCTAACGAAAAAAGAAACAGAGTCGCCACATTTGTTAATTTTAAACCAAACAAATGAAAATGGTTAAAGAAGGTGAGTTCGGAGGTCACGTTACACTTTAGGAAGAACATATTTGCGGTTCACCCAAAGTGCCTCGGAAAAACTGAGTCTCCCTTGTTAGTTTGAAAGTGTGCATGTGTGTGTGTGTGTTTAACGGAAAAGTTTCTGTTATTGGTTTTGTTTGGAAAAACTTAACTGAAAGGGTCAGTTTATTAAGAAAATAGGGATCAGAGGGCAAAACAGACATTTTTCCCCCTGTTCCCAACACAGTCGTACGGATGGACAGGTAGTCTCCTGGGATTTTACAGTTCAGTCAAGAACAGTCCAGTTTCAGAGCAGAAACAGAACATTTTGTTGAAACTGGACAGGACTGTTTTGATTCTAGTTTGTTTAAAACACTTTATAAGCTTAAATACAACATTCCTATGCTAAATGATCATCACTTAGTCCCCAAAACAAGTATTTGGGTGTGATCATAAGCAATCTTTGGAGAAAATTGAGAAAAGTTGATGAACATGCCCTTTGGGCCAAAATTGACCATTTGGTGATTAAAGATTGAAACTTTATCACCAAAATGGCATTTTTATGACTTATTAACCCTTAAGGAGTCAAATTAACACATAAAGATTGAATCTTTGTAACCCCAAAGGGGGATTTAGAGCTAGATCAATGTTGGATGATAAAAATGGAAGCTTTATCATCCAAATGATCATTATTGCCAACAAAAGTATCATTTTAACTAGACAAGAATGTAAAATGACAATCAACAAGCCATGATCATCTAGGTTTGAACCTCTTCCACACAAGGTATGGAGGGCACCTTGGATCATCTCATGGCTTAGACAAGAGAATATAGAGTAATATATGTATATTTGCTTGAATGGACAAGTCTTGCATAAATGTAAAGTTGCTTGAATGGACAAGTCTTGCAAGTAATATAAAGTTGCTTGAATGGACAAGTCTTACAAGTAATGTAAAGATCAACATAAACTTAAACAAAGATTAAAGAGAAAATAGAGTTATAGATGAAGAGAAGGGAGGGGGAGAAGGTGGCTTTACCTATTTTGGTTTAGCCAATCTTCCTTTCTCTCTTTCACTCTTTGTTTCACTCTTCTTTCACACTACTGGAGTGATTTCGATAGAGTAACATTTCTTATGTTGTTTCTCCCCCCCTGAAATGATCAGCATGGGGTTAAATTTATAGAGACTGAGGGTGCCCAACATAGCCATACGTCTAGGGACCTCATGTGCCCAAACCATCCGTACGACTCGACTTGGCGAGCTTCTGGATTTTTCCAAGTTTAGTTCCAGTTCAGTCCTGGAATATCAGGTTTATCCTAGTGAGGTCCTGGCCCATTGGTTTATCCCTAAATGGTACCAAGAATTCCTCTAAAGTAGGTCAATTTCAGATTGGGGTACTTACAGAGCCCCTCGGCAATGTCGCTTTTGAAGAAAGCGGGGTTGTCGATAAAACAAGCATCCCAATCTGATGGGAGGACGGCTTGGCCGATTCGGGTGAGAAAATTTCAAGGCTACTCAAACCAATAAGCATCCCATTTTGATGGGAGGACGGCATAGCCGATTTGTTCTATGGGTGGACCTAGAGGTATAGGATTCCTACGTATCCCTAGTCGAGGGATTCAAGCTTATCGTAGTTCGAAAGAGGGGTGAGAGATTTTGAGGCTACTCAAACCTATAGACGACCATCGAGGTCGGGTGGCGAACTCGGGTATAACACTCATTCGGTCAGAGCCAAGGTTTGGGCGTGACACTTATTTGGTCAGAGGTGAAGGTTCGGGCGTGACAATCATTCGGTCAGAGGCAAAGGTTCGGGCGTGACACTCATCTGGTCAGAGGCGAAGGTTCGGGCGTGACACTCATTTGGTCAGAGGCAAAGGTTCGGGCGTGACACTCATTTGGTCAGAGGCAAAGGTTCGGGCGTGACTCTCATCTGGTCAGAGGCAGGGACTCGGGCGTGACACTCATTTGTTCAGAGGCAAAGGTTCGGGCGTGACACTCATCTGGTCAGAGGCAGGGACTCGGGCATGACACTTATTTAGTCAGAGGCGAAGGTTCGGGCGTGACACTCATTTGGTCAGAGGCGAGTTTCGGGCATGACACGATTCGGGTGTGACACTCATTTGGTCAGAGGCAAAGGTTCGGGCGTGACACTCATCTGGTCAGAGGCAGGGACTCGGGCGTGACACTCATTTGGTCAGAGGCAAAGGTTCGGGCGTGACACTCATCTGGTCAGAGGCAGGGACTTGGGTATGACACTTATTTGGTCAGAGGCGAAGGTTCGGGCGTGACACTCATTTGGTCAGAGGCGAGTTTCGGGCATGACACTTATTTGGTCAGAGGCGAAGGTTTAGGCGTGACACTCATTTGGTCAGAGGCGAGTTTCGGGCATGACACTTATTTGGTCAGAGGCGAAGGTTTAGGCGTGACACTCATCTGGTCAGAGGCAGGGACTCGGGCGTGACACTCATTTGGTCAGAGGTAAAGGTTCGGGCGTGACACTCATCTGGTCAGAGGCAGGGACTCGGGCATGACACTTATTTGGTCAGAGGCGAAGGTTCGGGCGTGACACTCATTTGGTGAGAGGCGAGTTTCGGGTATGACACTTATTTGGTCAGAGGCTAAGGTTCGGGCGTGACACTCATTTGGTCAGAGGCAAAGGTTCGGGCATGACACTCATCTGGTCAGAGGCAGGGACTCGGCCATGACACTTATTTGGTCAGAGGCGAAGGTTCGGGCATGACACTTATTTGGTCAGAGGCAAAGGTTCGGGCGTGACACTCATTTGGTTAGAGGCAAAGGTTCAGGCGTGACACTTATATGGTCAGAGGCAGGGACTCGGGCGTGACACTCATTGGGTCAGAGGCAAAGGTTCGGGTGTGACACTCATCTGGTCAGAGGCAGGGACTCGGGCATGACACTTATTTGGTCAGAGGCGAAGTTTCGGGCGTGACACTCATTTGGTCAGAGGCAAAGGTTTGGGCATGACACTTATTTGGTCAGAGGTAAAGGTTCGGGCGTGACACTTATCTGGTCAGAGGCAGGGACTCGGGCGTGACACTCATTTAGTCAGAGGCAAAGGTTCGGGCGTGACACTCATCTGGTCAGAGGCAGCGACTCGAGCATGACACTTATTTTGTCATTTGGTCATGCCTAGCTATACTTTCCCAAAATCAAAGAGTGTTGCCTCATAATTTATTCATAAACTACTTGTACCTTAGGTTCAACTAGTCATTTTGACACATTCGAGAGCACACTCGTATTTCCTAGGACAAGTTACCGCAGTTACATAAGGATTTCGGTATACTAAGGTTCACAAAAGGGGACGGGAGAAAACCCTTTTTAAGTAAAACCTCACATGTTCCTTATAAAGACACACCCTCAATTTGAAAAGGGTAAAAACCTATCTTTATGAACACGCCCTCAAATGCTTATCGCAATTTGAAAAGGGGAAAGACACATTCTTATATACACACCCTCAAACATTTACCGCAATTTGGAAAGGGGGGGGGGACATTCTCTTCATTCACATGATTTATTCATCCTATTCATTTATCACATGCACTGGTATTTTAAATCTGTGTTATTCATACCTTCGCTGTGCTTACCTGCAGGGCGGTGATCCCAAATCTCGGGGATCTCCTGACATGTGCTGCTCTCTGTGGGAGGCTATGCCCATGGCTGTTGGCGACGAGCCTGGTCCGATAGATTGGGTAGAGGGCACCGGCCTGGTGCCGTTCATTCATGATGTGGGCCAGCTGGCGAGCACTAACAGGAGTCTTGGGATCATTACTGCCTTGGGTGAGTATTGGTAGGATACCACCCACACCTTCCATTTGAGCTGGGAGGGGAGGTGACTGTGACCCCGGCTGACTTTTCTGCCATCACCGGGCTTTCCTTTGGCGGTGGGCCTGTTATCTGGACTGACCGGCTTTCATCCCTGGACATCTAGGCACGCATTGGCTTCTCGGGCCCTACCAAGGGCTTAGGAATTACTGTGCAAGCTGTTGAGCGGGCCATTCGGGACAGGATCCCAGGATACTTAGCGGGCTTGGTGACCGCGGAGCAGCTCGAACGAGCATATGCGTGGCTCCTTCTCAGCAACACCCTCTTCGCCAACGCCGACACTACCTGCATGTTCCCTCTCCTTGGATCATTGACTACTCCTGAGACCGCCCGGAGTATTGCTTGGGGAGAGGCTGGGTTGGTCGAGCTGTACATGGAGCTTGACAAGTTCAGCCAGAAAGCGAGTAAGTCCCTGGCTTGCTTCCAGTTTGCCTTGGAGGTAGATTCTTTTCTTTCCTTCATTCTGTTTTCTCCTTCTCATCTTAACGTTTCCCTTGCCATTTTCTTTTTAGGCTTGGTACTATGAGATCTTTGGTGGCTATCCGTGGGAGCAGACCGTTGATCCGGCCATTACATTCCCGGCCATGGTCTGTTGGGCTCGAGAGGCCCGAAAAAAGAGGGGGTCTAAGGGGTGTGTCTCCGTTCGCCATGCCGACGTCCGGGCGGTGCTGAGAGGCGCCATGCCGGCTGAACTCAACCTCTTTCCTTGGTTGAGGTATGAGGGGCAAGGGCTAGGCATTGACCTATCTGAAGCCCTGCGGGTTACACGGGAGAGGAGGCTCTTGGTGGGGTTCCGAGGAGAGGCCTTCTATTTAGGGGAGAGAGTGCTCTGGCAGCATGGGCTCGAGCTGATGCGGAGGGCTCCCGTTGATCCTCCTGACTCCATGTTTATGATTGACCGAAGGGATGACCCTTATCTTATGGGAGCGAGTGCCACTGATTTCATTACCGACGAGCCCTATGGGCGCTTCGTGGCCCGGAAGCTGAGGTCGCCACAAGTAGTAGCTTCTGGGGTGGTTCCCCCAATATGGCAGGATTATTCATATGTCTATTCAGACCACCGTGTCCATATGGTGGCTACATTTGCAGCGGGAGAGGGGGCCCCACCTGAGGATGCTCCTGCGGGCGTGGGATGCTTTCCTTCACACACACTTATTAATCTCATACCCCTATCTTTTCCACTGAGCATTTTCATTTCCCTGTACAGATTGCAGTGCGGGCTCTGTTGGATAAGCCTTCCCTCATGAAACGAGCCAAAAGGTGACTGAAGAGGTTTGTTGGTCGCTCTTCTAAGGGGCCTCGGACTGAGTCCCAGTTCGCGCCGGGCAGGAACTCGGTGAGTGGTGGGGAGAGGTCTTTCTGATGAGCCTCAAGCGTGGAGCTACCCCCGTCTTTTGTCCGTCGCCACACCTTAGGCGGAGCTGATTTGGAGGCCTTTCGGGATTCGCTCCATGACCCCGGCTTTCACGAGCTCGCCCCGGACCCTTTCGCTCATTTGGCCTTAGAGCGTGTGGATCCCCAGCCGACCAGACACTCCGGTCCTCCTTCCCAGGTTCCTCCTTCTTTCTTTCCGGGCCAATCCTCTTCGGGTGAAGGCTCGAGCTTGGTGGAGTCCATCTTTTTCTTTGATCCCAACATGTATCCGTCTCGTCCCTTGGAGAGGGTTTACTCGCCCCCGACGGATCCTTACCCAGATTCTGATTAGGACATACCTATTGTAAACAATTTTTCTTTTGTTTCATTTTATTAAAGAAAACAATGTGTATTAAACTTGTTGTCTTTTAATGTTTGAAACTTTGTTTTGCAAATTCATCCGTCATGCAAGCTTGGGCCCGAGAGGGCTTTGTGGTCATTTTGAGGTGTTGGGGATTCCCAAAACATGTTTTGACTCAACTGTACGGACTTTGACATGTATCTGACAATTTTTACACAGGTGGGAGTGAGTTTTACTGGTGGGAAATCGGCTGACACAGGCTGCTGGTATGAAATTTTTCACATGGCTAAACCAGCCGTACGGATCGTACAAGCATGGTTGACTTTTTGACCAAACTTTCTGAGGGCTTTCAAGGAATTTTGACAGACGGGAGGCCTTATTTGACTCAAACCGTTTTACCCAAAGCATGACTCTTCGTTGGCCCTTCTGTCGCACGATTATGGTTTGCCAGCCCTAGTGCTTCAACTTTGCCGGGCACTACTCCTTGGGTTTCACAGTCATGGCTTACTAGCCCCAGTGTTTTATCATTGCCAGGAACTATCCCTCGGGTCCTCACCCCATTCTTTTGGGTGCGTATTCCCCCTTGCCCGGGACACGGTCCTCTTTTCCGCGGGTTTCCTCTCCCTGAGCAATCCGAACATATCATTTTTCCTTCTTCCATGTATCCCGTCATCTTATCTTCCTAGGAGTGGCCTAGTTGACTCTGACACGGACACGAGCGACAGTCGACTCTGATACGGGCAAGAGCAAACCGTGCTTGCTCATACGAATGGACACACATAGGCATTTATGGGATTGAGTCCCTTTTCTGAGGAAGGAAGCCTATGGACAGAAATTCATGTGTTTGGCTCTCTCCTAAGATGTGGAAAAGAAGACTTGTCGAGGCATTCAAAACCGGCCTTAGTTAATGTCATCAAAATGATTGTTCGAATGAACCGCGTCCAGCATTAGATCAAAATTCAAGCAATTAGCCTTAACACGTATAAACGTTGTGATCAATTGAGATTAAGATTTGATCAATGGCGAGATCAGGAAGGAAAACACCTTTTGGGTCATTTCAAGGTTTCCGGGTCTTGGTGTGGCCACAGAAAAGGGTTTGGGGCCAAAGAAGGGGAATCGTTATTCATATGCTCTTTTGCGGAACCGAACAATGTCTGTCTGAAAGATTGGTCATTTACGCGCCGTGAAGAAGAGATTTTGGTTATTTTTGGGAGGGCCAAAGGTTTTGGTGGCTTTTCTCATGTTGTGACCGGACCCGAAGGTTGCCTACGTTCCCCTCGATGTGAGGAGCTCAGGTCGCCGTAGTTCGGCTTTGGGCAGCTTTGGCCGGGATTGGTTTCCTTTTGCTGTCTCGGAGGACGTTGTTGCTCACTTTGCTTTGCGGCGATCCTTTTGAGATGGATCTCTTGGGATGAATCCTCTTGGGTGTGGATGGGTTTCTTGAGGCAAGTATTTTCTTTTTGCTATTTCTTCTCCTCCTTTCCATTCATTCATTTTCTTTTCTCATCATTCAATTTTTTCTCTTTTTTTTTTTTTTTTTTACTTCTTTTTCCTCTCTTTTTTTCTTTTTTTTTAGGAGGAGGAAAACACTAGCCCTAGCTCTCTTTCTCAGGTATTAGCTCCTTTGTAGCCCCTTGGCGGTGTGCCTGTCACTTTGGGCTGAATTTGAAAGTCCGGGAAGCCCTTTGCCTGATCGCGCGCATGTGATCACGGTTAAACCTTGGTGGTTGAGCAACAACGCCCTCACTTTTTCACTGTCTCGGGATGTCTTTGGCGTGTATTAGGGATTTGTCTCAGAAAGATGTATGGGGTTGTGTATCGGGAGAGTGTATGGGGGGAAGATTCACCATTAATGATTTTTTTCATGCCAATTGATCACAACATTCATTCACATCAAGATTGATCGTTTAAATTTAGCACCCTTTTATGTTTAGGTCCATTCATCCTTTAATGAGTCGTTGTTGACTGTTACGCTTGGGAGTCAACTCATCATTTTGGGGATATAGCAATCACTTGACAACATTAATCAAAGCGATTCTGAGAGTTAAAGTAATTTTCAAATAATGCCTCAAGTCTAGAGAGAATAGAAGTAAAAACGATCCATTTCATGGGAGATTCAATTTTTACAAACATAGACTCAACTATTGACTCTATTGACTCGATCATTCTACTATTCACCGTCTTGGCCATGCCCAACTCTGTGGCTTTTCACATAACATTGCCTCACAGGGCTTTTCATAAAAAGAAACAAAAGACTCTGTCCACAACGGACTTTTCATGGACTTTCTAGAACCTACAACGCTAGACCACTCCCAAAATTCTTTTCCTCTGCTTCCTTTTCTTCACCTCACACCCATTCATCGCCTTGCTTGGTAATAACCTCCTTATCGATGAGCGATTGGATATGATTTCTCAAGGTGCGACAGGCGTTCATAGAATGACCCGAGGCCTGGTGATACTTGCAGTGTTGCTTAGGATCATGGTGCGCTCCGAGCGGTTCGGCCCATATCATGTGGCGACCCAGCAGTTCCATCTTTCCTATCCGGAGCAAGTGCTCCAACATTTGTTCCCTCGGCATTCCTAACTCATGGAACCAACGATAATGGGCCCCCTTCCCTTGGGGGTGAAATCCTCCTACAACCACCGCGGGCTTCCCATGGGATACTGTAATGGGCTGGAGCTGATCTCGAGACTCTTGCCCATCTTGGACTGAGTTACAGGGGGTGGTCCCCGAGGAGGGAGACAGCTTCTCCATGGACCTTTTGATCTCCTCGATAGATTTTATAATCTCGTGCAGGCATTCCCGGGTGTTCCTCGAGTTGTGCCTTTCCAGTTCATCTGACAACTCTGCTCGGTTATGTAGAAGTTCGCACCGGCCATTGTATTTTTCCTCGAGGTCCTTCCTGAGCTTTGTGCCATTCTTCTCCCACAATTCTTCGACCCTATTGTGGAAGAGCTCCTTAATTTCCTCACTGAGCTATTGGACCACTTTGATCGCCTCATTACGATCAACCTCGGCCCTCCGCACTTGCTCTCTCATTGTGCTGACTGTCCTTTCTAAGAGCTTTACTCTGCCCTCCAATCGGGCCTGTGCGTCCAATCTGATGTCTATCTCGTTTGCTTGAGCTTTGCTTGCCATTGTTTCCTATAGCACAAAGGACCGACAAGCCGTAAGGGCACCGTGGAAAGAATCTTGAAAAGTCATGCTTTGAGTAAGGCGGGGACTCGACACAAATGAGATTTTGACTCATTGAGAGAAACGAGTTTGACCCTTTTGGGGGGGGGGGGGGTAGGAGCCCAAGCCATGCGTTTTGGATGAATTTAACAACTTCCACTTTTTAGAAAAGGATTTTGCTTATTCTCTATAATCATTATTAAGCGGTTTTGTCACATGAGCAAACGTTATCGCGCTTATTATTCATGTACCCTCAAAACATGTTTTGTTCCTAATTGGTTGGAAAAGATTTCTCTTCTTTTTCACAACTATTCTAAATCCTGGATCAGTGGAGGCCATCACTACGCCTATAGACCCCTCGTTTTTCACCTGTACTATACACTCCCAAGAACGGACTATCCCGGGCGAGGGTCCTATAGGGCAAGCGGCCTCCACCGACCGAAAGAAATGAACCTAGGGTCTAGGGCGTCGTGAGGTTCTCGATGTGCGGGTCATCCTAATCATGATTAAGCCCCAGTCGGGATCGAGACTGTTCCGAAGGCTGCACCGATATTCTGACACGTCCCCATTTTGAATGAGGTGTCTCAATCCCCGACCATGAGCTTAAGGATGATTAACATGACCCGTTCATTAGGGCTTAACGACACGGTGTTACCCTATCTTTAGCACATGACCTTTGTTAATTGTGGTCGTCATTAACACACGAGTTAGAGGCGGGTTAGGCCATGCTTGCATTACATCAAGCAGTCGTAACCCGGGCATTAACTTGTCCACAATTGACTTTGGACACATGCTTAAAGATAATGGCAACGTGACCTAGACCAAAAACCAACCAAAGTCACGGTATTTGTGTGTCACGGACATGTGTGGTTGACTCGGCTCGGAAGGGGAGGTGGAATGGACCCGTGCGCGCTCGAAGGGAACAAGAGCGCCAATCGAGCTGCATCTGGCATCTATCCCAGGTTTAAAGGGTATTTGGAACGTGCAAGGCCAAGTGCGCGTTGTGTGAAGTCAATTCTATATTCCCTTTTTGAATCAAAATAGAGATTTTTATTTTGTTTTTCAACATGATGAGCATGGCATGAGCAAGATATGAACAAGCATGAAGTAGGCAATTTATACACACAATTAATCAAAAGAACATGATTAAACAAAGACCAAAACTTGTACATGTACCAAGTTGTGCACAACCAAAAAATTTTCGAATCAAACATTTTGCCAAAAGAACAATCTTTACATTGAAACCATTCATACAAAGCAAGTCGTGCACAACAAGAATAGTCTTTTTTTAAAAAAATATTCAAGAAATCTTTACAAAAAGGGTTATGCACAATGAGGCTTTGAAAACCATTTTTATTGACAAAAGATCATGCATAACTAAGTTTTAAAAACCAAGTTTTGGCCAAAAGAATAAAGGTAATGTGCACAAGTAAGGCTGTAAATTTGGAACCTGGACAAGCAGAAGCATAAGGCAATTCAGAATGTTGCTGCCCTGCACAAAATTGTTAATTTGCAACATTTTGGCCCTTTACCAAAGTAGCCGTACGGCTAGACCAAGAGGGTTGAGATTTTTCTCAGTTTCTCCAACTTCTGATCATCATGCTCCAGTTTATTGCATTTCCAGAACGTATTCACTCAAAACAGTTCAAACAGAAACATCAAACACACACAAATATACACAAAGTCAACTAACGGAAACGGGAGTTTGACCCACACAAAAGTTGTCACGACCCGAAAACTAGGCTCTATTTTATTAGTGTTAAATAATTATTATTTATTTATTTGCTTAATTATGTATTTAAATTATTGTTTATTAAAAATAATTTATGTGTGCATTTTATGTGTTATAATAAATTATGTCTAGCATTTTATTTGGGTCATTTGTACTCGTGTAGTATTATTTGGTCTTAGTTGTTAGTAGGAAGTATTAGAGTTTGTATAGTTAGTGGGGAGGGGGTCTAAGTATAAGTTTTTGGAAAATAACTCATCTTCTCCCTACTCCCTCTCTTTCTCCCTCACCTCTCCCTCATTTCCCAGCCACTCTCTTTCTCTCTCTCTCCAAGAAAGGTAAGTTCTTCTCTCTCCCTTCTCTCTTCATTCTACCTATCTTCCTCTCATTGTTTCTCATTTCTCATAAAATGAAAATTGTTTAGATCGTCGATAGGATCATAGGGAGCTAAAAATATTTGAATTCCGTCAACCTTGAGAAAATCCGGGTAAGTTACTTTCCCCCATTTTTATGCTAGAAATGTCATTCCATGTTTTTATGATGATCAGAATGCCATTTATTGCTTCTTGGGTTAAATTGAGAGTGATCTACATTTTTGTTCATTTTGTTGTAAAATTTTGCTATTTGAATCATCCCTTGATTGGGGTTGTCCAGACGATGTTCTAGGGTCCTTTTGGCTTCTAAATGGTTTGGGTACATTAGGTTACTACTTGGTAGTGCTAGCTTTGAATTTGGGTATGAAAATGGTGGATTTGATTTGATTTTCGGGTAAGAACCCAGGAAGGAAGATCTGGGTTTGCTGTTCTTCCTTGGAGGCGCGCGCATCCCCTGCGTATGAGGCGCGCGCACCCTCCTCTCCTCCAACCTTGATTTTCCAACTGTCGAAGGGAGGTGCACGCACCCTTTTCTATGAGGCGCGTGCACCCTCATATTCCTTATTGGCGCAATTCCTTCTGATTTCAGGAGGCGCGCGCACCCTATGTGTGGGAGGCGCGCGCACCCCATCCCCTGTTGTGATAATCATTCTTTTAACGTTCAATCTTCGATAGTCCATAACTTCCTCTTCCGGACTCCGTTTTAATCGAGTAAACTATCGTTTTAAAGCCATTTTAGAGTACTACGAGATGAGGTGCTTTATTTGGTGGGGATTCAGGTTCAGATTGTGTTGAGCCTTTGGTAGGTATTCTATAACAAAACGTTTATGATCGGTCCGTTGTGTCCAAGAACTCCCTTTTTGTTGGTATAAGACTGGGATGCAATCTTAGCCTAGATTTTGGGTACTACTTTAGTAGACTTAAAAATGATCATTAGGGATTACTTTAATGTTTGATTTTGGTTCCTTTGTGAACAATTTAGTTGTGGAATCAATTTGGTTATTGTTTGGAAATGAGGAACACTTTAATGTGGCAAATGGTTCCTTTGTGAACAAATAGATTATGGGATTTAATTGAGTATCGTTTTGGATTGTTTGAGCATCTTTTGATGTGTCGTTGGAATGGTTCACCTTTTTGGTGATTTATTTGAAATGGTTCCCTACTTTGGAATCATTAGTTGTTTATCGTGCTAGTATTTTATTACTTAGCCTTTACTTGAAAGTCCAGCTGGTATTTGTGTGTTTCGGGCGATGCGAAAGATTATAATGGCAATGAGCTGAGTCCATTATAATTCTTGACCATTGTTTTGCCCCATTATTTCCCTCCTCCAGATTGGCCTTGGATGTGAGATGAGCTAGCCCCTTTGTGAGCACTTAGCTATTGGTTTTCGGGCTTTGACTGTGTGTCACTGTCCCCTTGTTATTGGTTCCGGTACCGTGGTTTTCTCTTCAGCTCTTATGCTGCTATCGTTGATTGGTTTATCGGCTCTTTGATGCTTGCGGCCCTATCGTCAGTGATCAGATTGTTATATCCTTTATTGGGGAAACCTTGGCTCAGTATCCTTTGTTACTTGTTTATTTTCCGCTGATATCTGTTAAATGATAATTGCTATGTGCTATGTGAGATTATTATTATTGTTATTGCATCATAGCATGTCATGTAGTTGCATTATTAACTTATTGAGATTTATCTCACCCCCTTTCTTTTATCTTTGTTTTTCCTTAACCCCCCCCCCCCCAGGAGGAAAGGATTAGGATTTGCGGATCGAGGAGGACGTTGAGAGGTTTGAGATTTTGGGCAGGTTGTTATTGATCGGTTTACATTATTTAAATGTATAACCTTTTTGGGGATAGTTTTACCCCCAATGACGTCATTAAGATTTGTAATCTTTTGTATTTTTGGTGTGAGCTTGTGGAGCTTATACTATTAGTTTATTGTTGTTGTTAAACTTGGATTTCTAAAACCTTGGGTTAAAATCTTTTGGGTATAAAATGGAAATTTTAATCTTCAGTATTTTAGAGTTTATGGTTGTAAGTCGACGTCCAGCTCGGACACTCCGGGCCCGCGGGGTTGGGGTCGCGACAGTTGGTATCAGAGCTATGGTTTAGCTCTAAGTATAAGTATAGGTGGGCTAGAGTGACCTAGGAGGGTAGTTGTGTTCGGTGTGAGTAACGATGAGTATTTTATGCATGTATTTGTTTGAAATGGCTAGAAGAAGAGCTGGTGAAGGCATCAGTGGGACTCAGAATCTTAATGGTCTAAGGGAAGAAAACCGTGCAGTGTTTCAGGGCAGGTTTGAAGCGGCCGTGAAAGCAATTCATGACCAAGGGCCGAGAGAGGAACATGTAGCACCTCCGCGATATGGGTTGGAGCAGTTCTTGAAGTTGAAACCAAGTGAGTACTACGGTGAGCCTGATGTGAAGAAGGCTGAGCTATGGATAGAATCGATGGAGAAAGTCTACGATGTCTTTGGTTGCACTGATGAGGATAGGGTTCTGTTTTCAGCTTATAAGCTCGTGGGGGCTGCGGAACATTGGTGGAAGGCACTGAAGACCAGTTGGGATGCGACTCTTGTACCTTATCCTTGGGAGTGGTTCGTGAGGAAATTCAAGGATCATTTTATCTCTCTAGTGAATCAAAACCGGAAAGAGATCAAGTTCCTCAGCTTGGAGAAAGGCATGATGTCAGTAGCACAGTACTCACCTAAGTTGTCGCGACCCCGGACCCCGCGGGCCCGAGACCGCGATCTGGACGTCGACTCCAAAACCAAAAACTGTGAAATACTGAAGTTAAAAATTCCATTTGACACCAAAAGGTGATGAACCAAAGTTTTACAAAATCAAGTTTGATAAAAACCCATTACAACTATCATAAACTTCCACAAGTTTATGCCCAACAAAATACAAATATACAATTCTTAGTGACGTCATTGTTTGGTACAACTACCCCAAAATGGTTACACATTTACATAATGGAAACCAACCTATATCAACCTTCCCCAAAAGAACGGATCCACACTCGACGTCCTCTTTCTCGTGATCAGCGAGACTAATCCTTAGCACCTGGGGGGGGGTTAAGGAAAAACAAAGATAAAAGAAAAGGGGGTGAGATAAATCTCAATAAGTTACTAATGCAACTACATGACATGCTATGATGCAATAAGCAATAAACAATAATAATTATCACATAGCACATAGCAATTATCATGTATCAGATAGCAGCGGAAATAAACACATAACAAAGGATATAGCCAAGGTTTTCCAAACCGGAATATCCAAATAAAGGATCGCTGCGCAGCTTCAATAATCAACAAATCATCATCTTCATAATAGCATGAAAGCCGAAGAGAAAACCCCGGTACCGGAACCAATAACATAAAAGTGTCACAAGGGACAAGGACCATGACACAAAGTCATGCCCGTTAGCCAGATACATTCACAAAGGAACGCTGACTTATCCTTTCCAAGGCCAATCTGGAGAAGGGGTATAGAAGGGGGCAAAACAATGGTCAACATTATAATGGACTTGGCTTTGCCATTATAATCTTTCCATCGCCCAAACACACACAAAATACCAGCTGGACTTTCAAATAAATGCTAAGTAATAATAATTTAGCATGAATGAATAACTTAGGGTTCCAAAGTAGGGAACCAATCAAATTAAGTTACCACAAAGGTCAACCAATGCAAACGGCACATCAAAGATGAACTACATTACCAAAACGGTACTTAAATAAATTTCACATCATATTTATTCACAAAAGAATCAAATCCACACAATAAAGTGTTCCACGGTGTTATCTTAAGTTAATTAAAAGGATTAAACCTAAACTAGTTAAGCCTTAAGTCTTAAACAAGCAAAAAGGTCAAATTCCTGGAACAGGGGCGGGCGGGCGCCTGGAATAGGGCAGGCGGGCGCCTGAATGACCAGAAGGTCTGGTCATCAGAAAATGACATGTAGGCGGGCGCCTGGAGGGGGTCGGGCGGGCGCCTGGTCTACGGACTGGGAAGAATTCAGCAGCTGGGTTTCCAAATTTCCTTACCATTTCATACCAAATCCATAAACACTTAAAATCAACACTCCCTACAAGATTTCTAAGGTACCCAAACATCATTTATAACTAAAATGGGAATCCAAATACACCATTTACAAACCAAAACCAAGAATCAAAACCAACATTCAAGTTTCACCATTTTACCCAAAACTCAAATAAAATTCCTAATAAATTCAAAACCCAACCAAACTTCAATTATAACACATAAAGCATTATCTAAACATGATATGAACATTTTAGCATCAAAATGGGGGAAAAGTAACTTACTTGAAAATTCTCAAAGTTGATGGATTTCAATTCTTTTTGGCTTCCTACGATCCTATCGACGATCTAAACATGGTTCATGTTTTAAGAAATAAGAGAAGATGAAAGGAAGATGGAGAAAATGAAGAGAGAAGGAAGATGAAGAAAAACTTACCAAACTTGGAGAGAGAGAGAAGTGAGTTTGCTGGAAGAATGGTGAGGGTGAGGGAGGAGGTGAGGGAAGTAGGGAGGAGATGAAGAAATATTTGAAATGTTACCAAAAAGGCCCCTCCCTCAAAACTACCTTTTTAATTAAACTCCCCACTAGCTAATAAGACTCAACACTTCTACACTAGCACAAATGACCAAAATAAATGCTAGGCATAATTATAATAACACATAAAATGCACACATAAATATTTAAATAAATAATAATTTAAATAAATAATTAAGCAATTCAATAAATAATGATTATTTATTACTAATAAAATAGAGCCTATATTTCGGGTCGTGACATTAACTCCCCCTTAAAGAAAATTCGACCCGAATTTTAACGAGACTCACCTCAAACAAAAAGCCACGGAAATTTCCTCTCGATCTCATCACGAAGCTCCCACGTCGACTCCTCGATGTTATGATTCCTCCAAAGAACTCTAACCAACGCGATGCTTTTGCTCCTCAACTCTTGGACTTTAGAATCTAGGATCCGAACCGGTCGTTCCTCAAAAGTCATATCGGGCTCAATATCCTCCGGTGCCCTCGGTAACACGTGAGACGGATCATGAACATACTTCTGAAGTATAGAAACGTGGAACACGTTGTGCAACCGGTCTAAGGATGGCGGTAACGCAAGACGGTACGCTAGAAGTCCAACTTTTCCCAAAATCTCAAACGGACCAATAAACCTCGGAGCCAATTTGCCTTTCTTCCCGAACCTTCGGATACCCACCTTCGGAGTTACTTTCAAGAACACCAAATCACCGGTCTGAAAACTAAGATCTCGCCTTCGATTATCTGCATAGCTCTTATGTCGACTCTGGGCTGTCTTTAATCTATCCCGGATAACTCTAACTTTCTCAACTGAATCCTGAAGCAAATCAATACCCACGATCTTCGCTTCACCAACATCATCCCAACAAATAGGCGATCTACATTTCCTTCCATACAAGGCCTCAAACGGTGCCATCTCGATACTAGCCTGATAACTGTTGTTGTAAGAGAATTCCACTAACGGTAGGTGCGAATCCCAAGAATCAGAAAAGTCTATCGCACAAGCTCGCAACATATCCTCCAAAATCTGAATAGTCCTCTCGGATTGACCGTCGGTCTGTGGATGAAAAGCCGTACTGAATCGCAAATCTGTACCCAAAGCTTCTTGAAATGCCTTCCAGAATCTAGAAGTAAACCTCGGGTCTCGATCTGACACAATGCTAACCGGAACCCCATGCAATCTCACAATCTCATCGATATAAAGGGTCGCAAGCTTCTCCATCGAATATCTGATATCAATAGGCAAGAAATGGGCACTCTTGGTCAATCTATCCACTATCACCCAAACACTGTCATACTTCCTATGGGTACGAGGCAGTCCTATAACGAAATCCATAGTCACATGCTCCTATTTCCACTCGGGAATCTCTAACGGCTGAAGTAATCCCGCGGGTCTCTGATGCTCGGCTTTGACCTGCTGACAAGTTAAACACCTCGATACATACTCGGCTATTTCCCTCTTCATATTAATCCACCAAAATTGTTGCTTCAAATCCTGATACATCTTCGTACTACCCGGATGAATAGTATACCTCGATTTGTGACCCTCATCCAGAACTCTCTGTTTAATTCCATCAACATCCGGAACACACAAACGACCACGGAAAGTCAACACTCCACTCGAACTAACAGAAAAATCCTCGAAGTTCTTTTCCTTCAATTTACCCATTACCTTCACCAACTCGGGATCTTCTTTCTGAGCTTCCTTTATTCTTTGAATTAGGGTCGGAGACACCCTAATATTCGCAAAAATAGCCCCATGTCTCGATTCACGAGGAGACCAATCTCGAACATCCTCAAGCATTTTCCATTCACGGACCATCATCGAAGCCACATAAGACTTTCTACTAATCGCATCGGCTACCACATTCGCCTTCCCCGGATGATAAGAAATCGTGCAATCATAATCCTTCAACAATTCCATCCATCGGCGCTGTCGGTTGTTCAATTCCATCTGAGAGAATAGGTACTTCAAACTCTTGTGATCGGTAAAAATTTCAAACTTCACCCCATAAAGGTAGTGCTTCCATTTGTGCAACGCAAAGACAATAGCCGCTAACTCCATATCATGAGTCGGGTAATTCTGTTCACTAGGGGTCAACTTCCTCGAAGCATACGCAATTACTTTCCCATTCTGCATCAACACACAACCCAAACCCTCTTTCGAAGCATCACTCTAAATCACTAGGCCATCGCTCCCATTAGGCAAAGTCAAGATCGGTGCGGTAGTCAACCTCTTCTTCAATTCCTTGAAGCTCTTGTCACATTTCTCGGTCCACACAAACGGAACATTCTTCCGGGTCAACTGAGTCATCGGAGTAGCAATCCTCGAAAACCCTTCAATAAACCTTCGGTAATACCCGGCTAAACCAAGAAAGCTTCTAACCTCTGTCACTGATTCGGGTCTCTTCCAATCCACTATAGCTTCAATCTTCGAAGGATCCACCGAAATCCCGTCTTTAGAAATCACATGACCCAGAAATGACACCTTCTCGAGCCAAAATTCGCATTTACTGAACTTCGCAAATAATTTCTCCCTCGCAAGAACTGATAAAACTGTCCTCAAATGTTGCTCGTGCTCCTCTCGAGATTTCGAATAAACAAGAATGTCGTCGATGAAGACTACCACGAACGAATCAAGATAGGGTGGAAAACTCGGTTCATCAAATCCATAAACACTTCCGGCGCGTTAGTCAACCCAAACGGCATAACCAAGAACTCATAATGACCATACCGAGTGCGAAAAGCAGTCTTCGGAATATCCTCCGATCGAACCTTCAACTGATGGTACCCACTCCTCAAATCAAGTTTAGAGAAAACCACGGACCCTTGGAGCTGATCAAACAAATCATCGATATGCGGTAGAGGATACTTGTTCTTCACCGTAACCTGATTCAACTTCCGGTAATCTATACACAACCTCAACGAACCATCTTTCTTCCGCACAAATAAAACCGGTGCTCCCCACGGGGAAACACTAGGGCGGATAAACCCTCGATCAAGCAACTCTTACAACTGAACTTTTAATTCCTTCAACTCTGCGGGAGCTAACCTATAAGGCGCTTTCGAAATTGGAGCCGTACCCGGCAAAAGATCTATACAAAACTCTATCTCACGATCGGGAGGCATATCATACTCGGTAGAGAAAACATCGGGAAATTCCCGAACTACCCGAACACTATCAAAACTAGGGATTCCTTCCTAGTATCAAGAACACTAGCCAAATATCCCTCACAACCACTATGCAATAATTTTCTCGCTTTCATAAAAGAAATTAAGTGAACCTTTCTACTCAGAGGACAAGCCTCAAACACGAATTTAGGCACATCGGGAATAGAAAAAGTAACTGTTTTCTTACGGCAATCAACGGAAGCATAAAACTTGCTCAACCAATCCATACCCAAAATGACATCAAAGTCTTGGATAGGAAGAACTACCAAATCCGCACAAAGGACTCGACCACAAATAACCACATCACAAGCACGAAAGACTCGATCAGAAATCAAGCATTCTCCTATAGGGGTCGACACCTCTAGCACGTACGGTAAAGACTCGAATGCAGCATTTAACATGGAAGCAAATTGCACAGAAATGTATGAATGAGATGATCCTGGATCTACTAACACTCGTGCGCTCACATTAGACACAGAAACAATACCTCCAATAACGGATGGATCATCGGTAGCTTGTTGTTGATTCATGGCATAAACCTTCCCTTGAACTTTGGGCTTCCCGGTAACATCTCTTTTCTGACCTTGATTATTACCAACTCCTGACCCGGATGCTTGACCTCGGTACCTCGTGCACTCTCTCGCAAAGTGCCCCATTTCACCACAATTGATACACTTGCCTTGCTTTTTCCAACACCTATCCTCCGAATGGCCTACCTTCTGACAAAAGGTACAAGGCTTCCTAATTTGGCTCCCTTGGTTCCCGGAAGTGGTACCCGGGTTCCTTGGGATCGATTGCCCACGGGACTGAGACTGTCCCCCAAAGTTACTTCGATTATCAATCCTTGGTGTGACTTGCTCTGCGCTCCTTGCTTACTCGGGTTGGCCACCTCGGTCTTCCTCTTATGTTCCCCAATATCTTGCTCTATCAAATAGGCTCGGTCCACCGCATCTTGGAATGTCACAATCCGTTGAGCAATCAGTTGAGTACGGATGGAGGTCTTCAATCCCCGAATAAATCTCATAGCCTTTTGTTCCTCGGTCCTCACCAATAGTCGCAATACCGGGCTAACTCTATGAACTTCGCCGAGTATTGTGCTATAGACAACACACCTTGCTCCAGGTTGAGTAGCTCGATCTCCTTTCGGTTTGATCAACAACCGGAATGAAATGCTCCTTGAATTTGCGCACGAACAACTCCCACGCATACACCGTGTGAGTATCATCCCAAGTAGCTTTAATACCTTTCCACCAATGCTCGGCGGCTCCCAAAGCTTATAAGCCGCGAACCGGACCTTGTCCTCATTCGAACACCCAAACACATCATAAATCTTCTCCATCGACTCGATCCACAACTCAGCTTTCCTTACATCGGGCTCCCCATTGAATTCAACCGGTTTCAACTTCAGAAATTGCTCCAAACCATAACGGGGTGGTGCTTGTTCTACCTGGGACCTTGATCATGTATGGCCTTCATGGCCGCCTCAAACATGCCTTGAAACATGGCACGGGCTTCTTCCCTTGTATCATTCTGATTCTGTGCCCCGCTAGTACCTCCTCTATTTCTTCTTCCAGACATTGAAAACAATTACCTATATAAAACATCAACCGTTAATCACTCCGCACACTACTACCCACCTAGGTCATACTAATCCACCTAGACTTATACTTAGAGCTAATGCCATAGCTCTGATACCAACTGTCGCGACCCCGGACCCCGCGGGCCCGAGACCGCGATCTGGACGTCGACTCCAAAACCAAAAACTGTGAAATACTGAAGTTAAAAATTCCATTTGACACCAAAAGGTGATGAACCAAAGTTTTACAAAATCAAGTTGATAAAAACCCATTACAACTATCATAACTTCCACAAGTTTATGCCCAACAAAATACAAATATACAATTCTTAGTGACGTCATTGTTTGGTACAACTACCCCAAAATGGTTACACATTTACATAATGGAAACCAACCTATATCAACCTTCCCCAAAAGAACGGATCCACACTCGACGTCCTCTTTCTCGTGATCAGCGAGACTAATCCGTAGCACCTGGGGGGGGTTAAGGAAAAACAAAGATAAAAGAAAAGGGGGTGAGATAAATCTCAATAAGTTACTAATGCAACTACATGACATGCTATAATGCAATAAGCAATAAACAATAATAATTATCACATAGCACATAGCAATTATCATGTATCAGATAGCAGCGGAAATAAACACATAACAAAGGATATAGCCAAGGTTTTCCAAACCGGAACATCCAAATAAAGGATCGCTGCGCAGCTTCAATAATCAACAAATCATCATCTTCATAATAGCATGAAAGCCGAAGAGAAAACCCTGGTACCGGAACCAATAACATAAAAGTGTCACAAGGGACAAGGACCATGACACAAAGTCATGCCCGTTAGCCAGATACATTCACAAAGGAACGCTGACTTATCCTTTCCAAGGCCAATCTGGAGAAGGGGTATAGAAGGGGGCAAAACAATGGTCAACATTATAATGGACTTGGCTTTGCCATTATAATCTTTCCCATCGCCCAAAACACACACAAAATACCAGCTGGACTTTCAAATAAATGCTAAGTAATAATAATTTAGCATGAATGAATAACTTAGGGTTCCAAAGTAGGGAACCAATCAAATTAAGTTACCACAAAGGTCAAAATGCAAACGGCACATCAAAGATGAACTACATTACCAAAACGGTACTTAAATAAATTTCACATCATATTTATTCACAAAAGAATCAAATCCACACAATAAAGTGTTCCACGGTGTTATCTTAAGTTAATTAAAAGGATTAAACCTAAACTAGTTAAGCCTTAAGTCTTAAACAAGCAAAAAGGTCAAATTCCTGGAACAGGGGCGGGCGGGTGCCTGGAATAGGGCAGGCGGGCGCCTGAATGACCAGAAGGTCTGGTCATCAAAAAATGACATGTAGGCGGGCGCCTGGAGGGGGTCGGGCGGGCGCCTGGTCTACGGACTGGGAAGAATTCAGCAGCTGGGTTTCCAAATTTCCTTACCATTTCATACCAAATCCATAAACACTCAAAATCAACACTCCCTACAAGATTTCTAAGGTACCCAAACATCATTTATAACTAAAATGGGAATCCAAATACACCATTTACAAACCAAAACCAAGAATCAAAACCAACATTCAAGTTTCACCATTTTTACCCAAAACTCAAATAAAATTCCTAATAAATTCAAAACCCAATCAAACTTCAATTATAACACATAAAGCATTATCTAAACATGATATGAACATTTTAGCATCAAAATGGGGGAAAAGTAACTTACTTGAAAATTCTCAAAGTTGATGGATTTCAATTCTTTTGGCTTCCTACGATCCTATCGACGATCTAAACATGGTTCATGTTTTAAGAAATGAGAGAAGATGAGAGGAAGATGGAGAAAATGAAGACAGAAGGAAGATGAAGAAAAACTTACCAAACTTGGAGAGAGAGAGAAGTGAGTTTCCTGGAAGAATGGTGAGGGTGAGGGAGGAGGTGAGGGAAGTAGGGAGGAGATGAAGAAATATTTGAAATGTTACCAAAAAGGCCCCTCCCCCAAAACTACCTTTTTAATTAAACTCCCCACTAACTAATAAGACTCAACACTTTTACACTAGCACAAATGACCAAAATAAATGCTAGGCATAATTATAATAGCACATAAAATGCACACATAAATATTTAAATAAATAATAATTTAAATAAATAATTAAGGAATTCAATAAATAATGATTATTTATTACTAATAAAATAGAGCCTATATTTCGGGTCGTGACATAAGTTCACAGAATTAGCCAGGTGTTGTGAATACCTTGTGCGGACCGAGGAGCAGAAAGCGATGAAATTGATCAGGGGTTTGAAGACATCCATTCGGACTCAGCTTATAGCATAGCGGATTCAGACTTATCAGGATGCGGTGGATCGAGCCTACTTGATTGAGCAGGATATTGGGGAACACAAAAGGAAGACTGAGATGGTTAACCCGGGTAAGCAAGGAGGGCAGAGTAAGTCACAACAGCAACATTCGGATAACAGAGGTAATTCTGGAGTGCAAACTCGATTCAGAAGGCAACTTCAAGGGCAACCAACAGTAGGAAATCAAGGTTCTAATAAGGGGACACGAAATGGGAAAATCTGCAGTTACTGTTAGAGGGAAGGACACTCAGAAGACAAGTGTTGGAAGAAGCAAGGAAAATGTGTGAATTGTGGTCAGTTGGGACATTTTGTGAGGGATTGTCTTAGGGGAAGATATCAACCATCCGGGAGTGACACTGGTACTGCACAAGGTCAGAAGAGAGATACTTCGGGAAACCCTAAAGGTTTCGGGTAGAGTAATTGCAATCAATCAGCACTCAGCGGGTGACTCATCAGCTTCAGGAGGTATTATTTTGCGTCGAGAGAGCGAGCGCGCGCATTTTAGGATCATCGCATTCTCATGTTTATGTGCATTTAGTTGGATTTATTTCTCCTGAGTCTTTGACTTATGTGTTGTCAGTGTCTACTCCTATGGAGGAGTGTAGGATATCTGAGGGAGTCTTATGTGCTCATGTTGTGCTTAGAGGTAGATATAAATTACCTGCTAAATTTGTCATATTGCTATTATAAGATTTTTGATGTCATTTTGAGAAGGGAAATGTCATGCTTTAGTCGATTGTTGTAGGAAAATTGTTATATCCTCTCTTCCCTTTTGCCTAAAATTGTTTTGAGACCGTTCCATTGGGTAGAATTACACATCTTTTCCTATATGGAATTTGAATATTTAATTAAAGTAGGTGGCAATGGGATGTCTATACCAAATCATTGGGTGTATTTATCATTTGTAAGATTTCTATTTTCCTCTGAATAGTGCCTAGTGTTTGGGGAGGAACTTGGGTTAAAGTGAGTTGTTATGGTACAAGGTGGTAGTGCTAATAATTAGATCAATATCCATATTGTATCGGTTGGGTTATAAGAGTTGAGGATTCAATTGAGGATTTCTTGAGGAAAATTTTTGCGTACTTTTAGTACATCTACGTGAGTGCATCGAAATTGGTTAAAATGAAGAAATGCATGATTTGCTATGAGTGACTAGTATATTATGGAAGTTATAATCATTAATGGTGGTAAGCGCGTTAAGTTTGAAAGGACTAAACATATTTTGAGAGAGTAATAATTTCTCGAACTATATTAAAGGCATTTTGAGTTTTGGTTAAATGGTTGTTCTATGGTTCTAAACCTCTTCTTGGTGGTATTTCTCATTTTGGATTAAGAGTATGTGAGGAAAGTTGGGTACAGACACTTGGGCATAATAAAGAATACTATGATTTGGTATTGGGTCGGTTGGAATGTGGCTAGCCAATTGGGTTATTATGATGGTAGTACTATTGAGCCTAAGTATCATTGAGTTGATAAATGTATACGTAAAAGACTAATGTGGGTTATCCATCGAAGATTTAGGAATTGCTAAATTTCTTTGGGGTGTGTAAGCGCAGATTATTAACTAAAAAGGGAGTTAGAGGAAATCCCTTGAAGATAAAATTTAGATCATTTTCGGACTATCGAGTATTCGTAATTATTTTAGGCTTTCAAGGATTGGAGTGTTATGACGATGATATTATGGCGTAGATTTAAGTGAACATTTTGTATCAAAATTTTTGGGTTTATATTACACCTCTAGTTTAAGGTGCTACCTAGAGCGAGAGCACTATAATGGGAATCCTTAGAGATATAGCCTTTGGTGAATATTATGGGGATGGAAAATTTCTTTAGCCTTTCATAATTTAAAAGCTAATTTAGCTCGAAATGGTAATGTTTTGAATTTCTGGGGAATAATACTAAGTATGCAATTTACAAATGAAAGTACCTTTGCGGTGTAGTTAAGGCTATGAATAAGGCGAGCTTGAGATATCTCGAGAATTATGTGTGGAAATAATTTGGATTCTTCGATTTTGAGTACGGATTTTGATTAGTAATGAAGATAATGATGGAATGATTCGGTTCGAGAGGTAGTGTTATCGTAAGCTTTATTTAAGGTTACCATGTAGTGGGTTAGATTGGACAATTGAGGAATTTGAGAAATGGCGGAACTATCGTATCCGTACCTATTTGGTCTTCGGGTAAGTAATTTAAAATTCGGGACGAATTTTCTTTAAGGGGGAGTGAATGTCACGACCCGAAAACTAGGCTCTATTTTATTAGTGATAAATAATTATTATTTATTTATTTGCTTAATTATGTATTTAAATTATTGTTTATTAAAAATAATTTATGTGTGCATTTTATGTGTTATTATAAATTATGTCTAGCATTTTATTTGGGTCATTTGTACTCGTGTAGTATTATTTGGTCTTAGTTGTTAGTAGGAAGTATTAGAGTTTGTATAGTTAGTGGGGAGGGGGTCTAAGTGTAAGTTATTAGAAAATAACTCATCTTCTCCCTACTCCCTCTCTTTCTCCCTCACCTCTCCCTCATTTCCCAGCCACTCTCTTTCTCTCTCTCTCCAAGAAATGTAAGTTCTTCTCTCTCCCTTCTCTCTTCATTCTACCTATCTTCCTCTAATTGTTTCTCATTTCTCATAAAATGAAACTTGTTTAGATCGTCGATAGGATCGTAGGGAGCTAAAAATATTTGAATTCCGTCAACCTTGAGAAAATCCGAGTAAGTTACTTTCCCCCATTTTTATGCTAGAAATGTCATTCCATGTTTGTATGATGATCAGAATGCCATTTATTGCTTCTTGCGTTAAATTGAGAGTGATCTACATTTTTGTTCATTTTGTTGTAAAATTTTGCTATTTGAATCATCCCTTGATTGGGGTTGTCCAGACGTTGTTCTAGGGTCCTTTTGGCTTCTAAATGGTTTGGGTACATTGGGTTACTACTTGGTAGTGCTAGCTTTGAATTTGGGTATGAAAATGGTGGATTTGTGTTGATTTTCGGGTAAGAACCCAGGAAGGAAGATCTGGGTTTGCTGTTCTTCCTTGGAGGCGCGCGCATCCCCTACGTATGAGGCGCGCGCACCCTCCTCTCCTCCAACCTTGATTTTCCAACTGTCAAAGGGAGGCGCACGCACCGTTTTCTATGAGGCGCGCGCACCCTCATATTCGCTATTGGCGCAATTCCTTCTGATTTCAGGAGGCGCGCGCACCCTATGTGTGGGAGGCGCGCGCACCCCATCCCCTGTTGTGATAATCATTTTTTTTACGTTCAATCTTCGATAATCCATAACTTCCTCTTCCGGACTCCGTTTTAATCGAGTAAACTATCGTTTTAAAGCCCTTTTAGAGTACTACGAGATGAGGTGGTTTATTTGGTGGGGATTCAGGTTCAGATTGTGTTGAGCCTTTGGTAGGTATTCTATAACAAAACTTTTATGATCGGTCCGTTGTGTCAAAGAACTCCCTTTTTGTTGGTATAAGACTAGGATGCAATCTTAGCCTAGATTTTGGGTACTACTTTAGTAGACTTAAAAATGATCATTAGGGATTACTTTAATGTTTGATTTTGGTTCCTTTGTGAACAATTTAGTTGTGGAATCAATTTGGTTATTGTTTGGAAATGAGGAACACTTTAATGTGGCAAATGGTTCCTTTGTGAACAAATAGGTTATGGGATTTAATTGAGTATCGTTTTGGATTGTTTGAGCATCTTTTGATGTGACGTTGGAATGGTTCACCTTTTTGGTGATTTATTTGAAATGGTTCCCTACTTTGGAATCATTAGTTGTTTATCGTGCTAGTATTTTATTACTTAGCCTTTACTTGAAAGTCCAGCTGGTATTTGTGTGTTTCGGGCGATGCGAAAGATTATAATGGCGATGAGCTGAGTCCATTATAATTCTTGACCATTGTTTTGCCCCATTATTTCCCTCCTCCAGATTGGCCTTGGATGTGAGATGAGCTAGCCCCTTTGTGAGCACTTAGCTATTGGTTTTCGGGCTTTGACTGTGTGTCACTGTCCCATTGTTATTGGTTCCGGTACCGGGGTTTTCTCTTCTGCTCTTATGCTGCTATCGTTGATTGGTTTATCGGCTCTTTGATGCTCCTTATTGATGCTGCTCTTCGATGCGGCCCTATCGTCAGTGATCAGATTGTTATATCGTTTATTGGGGAAACCTTGGCTCAGTATCCTTTGTTACTTGTTTATTTTCCGCTGCTATCTGTTAAATGATAATTTCTACGTGCTATGTGAGATTATTATTATTGTTATTGCATCATAGCATGTCATGTAGTTGCATTAGTAACTTATTGAGATTTATCTCACCCCCTTTCTTTTATCTTTGTTTTTACTTAACCCCCCCCCCCCCCCAGGAGGAAAGGATTAGGATTTGCGGATCGAGGAGGACGTCGAGAGATTTGAGATTTTGGGCACGTTGTTATTGATCGATTTAAATTATTTAAATGTATAACCTTTTTGGGGATAGTTTTACCACCAATGACGTCATTAAGATTTGTAATCTTTTGTATTTTTGGTGTGAGCTTGTGGAGCTTATACTATTAGTTTATTGTTGTTGTTAAACTTGGATTTCTAAAACCTTGGGTTAAAATCTTTTGGGTATAAAATGGAAATTTTTATCTTCAGTATTTTAGAGTTTATGGTTGTAAGTCGACGTCCAGCTCGCACACTCCGGGCCCGCGGGGTCGGGGTCGCGACAAAAGTAACTCCAAAGCTTCTAAATAGAAGTTTGCAAGCACTTTATTCCCTAGCGGAGTCGCCACTGTAAGGATCCCGTCCCCGGGGCGAAACAAGCAAAGTTCACACGAGGAAGAAATGCCAAACACGGGTAACTTTCCTAACAAAAAAACAAACGGAGTTGCCACATTTGTTAATTTTAAACCAAACAAATGAAAATGGTTAGAGAAGGTGAGTTCGGAGGTCACGTTAAACTTTAGGAAGAACATATTTGCGGTTCACCCAAAGTGCCTCGGAAAAACCGAGTCTCCCTTGTTAGTTTGAAAGTGTGCATGTGTGTGTGTGTGTTTAACGGAAAAGTTTATGTTATTGGTTTTGTTTGGAAAAACTTAACTGAAAGGGTCAGTTTATTAAGAAAATAGGGATCAGAGGGAAAAACAGACATTTTGCCCCCTGTTCCCAAAACAGCCGTACGGATGGACATGTAGTCTCCTGGGATTTTACAGTTCAGTCAAGAACAGTCCAGTTTCAGAGCAGAAACAGAACATTTTGTTGAAACTGGACAGGACTGTTTTCATTCTAGTTTTTTTAAAACACTTTATAAGTTTAAATACAACATTCCTATGCTATATGATCATCACTTAGTCCCCAAAACAAGTATTTGGGTGTGATCATAAGCAATCTTTGGAGAAAATTGAGAAAAGTTGATGAACATGCCCTTTGGGCCAAAATTGACCATTTGGTGATTAAAGATTGAAACTTTATCACCAAGATGGCATTTTTATGACTTATTAACCTTTAAGGAGTCAAATTAACACATAAAGATTGAATCTTTGTAACCCCAAAGGGGGCTTTAGAGCTAGATCAATGTTGGATGATAAAAATGGAAGCTTTATCATCCAAATGATCACTATTGCCAACAAAAGTATCATTTTAACTAGACAAGAATGTAAAATGAAAATCAACAAGCCATGATCATCTAGGTTTGAACCTCTTCCACACAAGGTATGGAGGGCACCTTGGATCATCTCATGGCTTGGACAAGAGAAATATAGAGTAATATATGTATATTTGCTTGAATGGACAAGTCTTGCATAAATGTAAAGTTGCTTGAAAGGACAAGTCTTGCAAGTAATATAAAGTTGCTTGAATGGACAAGTCTTACAAGTAATGTAAAGATCAACATAAACTTAAACAAAGATTAAAGAGAAAATAGAGTTATAGATGAAGAGAATGGAGGGGGAGAAGGTGGCTTTACCTATATTGGTTTAGCCAATCTTCCTTTCTCTCTTTCACTCTTTGTTTCACTCTTCTTTCACACTACTGGAGTGATTTCGACAGAGTAACCTTTATTATGTTGTTTGTCCCCCCCTGAAATGATCATCATGGGGTTCAATTTATAGAGGCTGAGGGTGCCCAACATAGCCGTACGGCTAGGGACCTCATGTGTCCAAACCATCCGTACGACTCGACTTGGCGAGCTTCTGGATTTTTCCAAGTTTAATTCCAGTTCAGTCCTGGAATATCAGGTTTATCCTAGTGAGGTCCTGGCCCATTGATTTATCCCTAAATGGTACCAAGAATTCCTCTAAAGTAGGTCGATTTCAGATTGGGGTACTTACACCGCGTGGCCAAGATTCCTGGCTAACGTGATTTTCAAGCTAGGGTTTCATTTGGTTCATGGAAACCCTATTTTGGTTATTTTTGGGACATTCTAGAATATAGAGCTATATTTTGGGAATCCGGGATATGTCTTTGCAAGGTTTCTAATTCCTATAAAGTCCTTGTATATTTCGGAAAACCCTAATTAACTATTTTCAAATCGGGTACTAACAGTAGTATAATAGCTCGATACTATCTTGTCTAAATATTTAAATATATAGTTGGTGTTTTATGTCTGTAAGTATGGTTAGTTGCTCCATTACCAATTCAAGTTCTATTTATTTATAAATTTTCAAAATCTTAAAACAACTCTTGTAGAGAAAATATATAGAAAAGTAAGCCGTATAAACTTAGTACAACTATGGGCTGGATCATACCTGGGCAAAGCCCACTAAGATCAAGGGACTGGGACTACCAACCTTGAATTACGAGGCTCTAATGCCTAGGAGGCTATAATGCCTACCAGTGAGGCTCTAATGCGTAGGAGGTTATAATGCCTACCATTCTATAATGCTTACGATGGGCAATGCCTACCATGGCAGTGTACTATTTCTACCATGAGAAGTGTATGCCTACCACGAGCATTGCGCACCTACCAAGGTCACACACCAAACCTTGGACCTACAAGAGGACTTACACGACCTCGGCATTCATACATGCCGACCAAGCCAATGGAAGACGAATACCAAGGCTTGGACACCACACGCCTTCCTCGTCCTTGCTTAGGCCGACCATGAGAAAGCGTATGCCTACCAACCCATTTCCAAGGGGACAAAAGTCCCAAGTACCATGACTACCCTCGTCGGTCTTATCCAGGACAAGGACGAGGAGTCTTAGACCAACTAAGGCCACGTGCCTAGAAACTTGGTCAGTACTCAATACCATATTGAATCCTATTCAAATAGGAAATGCACATGTATAGATACCCCAGGGGAAACCACGGCTTCGCTAGAACGCGTGAATTATCCTAGGATGTATATTTGGTTTTAAAGTAGAGTCGCCACCTATGTTTTAGAGGAACATAAGAGAAATCTAATAATTAGCCTAAGTTTTGTTACGAAAAACAGAGATTCGGGAGAGACGGGTTTGGGGGTTAGGTTACAGAGTGGGAAGTATTTAAACACCCACTCCGCCCGGCTAAAGCCGGTCTTGCTACTTTTGGTGTTCTAAGAATGAAAAGTCATTCTTTTATTAATATAAATATGTGCTAACAATTACATCAAGAAATAAATGAGAAATTAAAGGAAATTAAAATGTAGGGAGATAACCTTAACTAACTCCAATATGAGAAGTAGTCGTATTGGTCATGTCCCAATTGATGGGGATTGCATACATTAAAAAGACATAAAAGCAATAAGAAATTAGAAGAATTGTACCTTGTTGGGAAGGAAATGAAGACTTCAACCTTTGTGAGGAAATGAAGTGTTTTGTAGAGAAAATAGCGTGTAGATATTTTAGTAGAGTTTTGGTGCTCTATTTTGGTGTCTCAAATCCTCTAAAAAAGTCCCTCTAATCCCCCACCCCAAAAGTCCTCCCTTGAAATGAACCAAGAAGGACCTTTATATAGGTGAAGAGGGGAGGAAAGGATGGTCATGGGACCAATAAGAATAAAGGAAGTTAAAAATAATAAAGAGAAAATCATAATAGTAAAGAGAAAATATGTTGTTTTTAGGGAAAAGGCTAGAGATGGGGGATTGGGAGTTACAAAACTAAGGGGGATGAACTTGGAGGTAAAAGATAAGTTTTTTGACTCAGAAAATGGAGGGAAATTGGTGCAAACCCGTAACAGCCATTGTGAGAAGCGCGCGGATCCCACTTATGAAGCCAAACGCGCGCGCATCCCATAGACTGTGCCGGAGGCGCCCGAGGGTAAAAATGACAGAATGATAGAAATGACTCTAAAGTTAACTATGTTATTCAGTTTAGCCCAAAATTAACAGAATTAGTTAGGAACTTAACGGATGTAACAAAAATTAACAAAATCAAGTTAAATAAAAATACTATGTATGCAATCGGTGTGAGAGGTCCAAGGAGGGGTGCCTAGGGCATCGACAAGAGAAAATAAAGACTCGATGAAAGCAGGAATTTGAAATTACAAAGGATAGAAGTGCGCTCCCTGAGTGAGCGGCTTTTGTTGGAAGAGGTGGTGATTTCAGTGGTTCGCCATAGACCATATTGCTGTTTGGAGCGCATTTGATGTTTTGCTGTTTGAAGTCACGCTTGATGTATGCTGTTGGAAGCCGCATTTGCTTGCTATTCGGAGATACACTTGTTGTATGCTGTTTGAAGCCGCATTTGCTTGCTATTCGGAGCCGCACTTGCTGTATGCTGTTTGAAGCTGCATTTGCTTGCTATTCGGAGCCGCACTTACTGTATGTTGTTTGAAGCCACATTTGCTTGCTATTCGAAGCCGCACTTGTTGTATGCTATTTGAAGCCGCATTTGCTGTGGTACCTGTTATATGTGTGCTTTTCAGATATACATGCTTGTGCAAGAAAATGTGTGAAGTATGAAATTGTGCTTGTGGTGTGATGTGATTTGAAAGAAGTTTTGCATGAGAGTGGTTTTGAAAGGATGGAGAAATTTATTTTTTGTGCGGTGTGATTTGCAGAAAGCTTTAATGAATGATTTTCATACCTTCACTTACCATGGATGCTTGATTCGGGATATATTTCTGATGTTGTGGCTTTGATGAAGAATGTCCATGCTTTGGATGTTGATGAGTTGCCTTTGATGGAGGACAGTCATTCTTGATGACGGGTTGGTCATGCCAAAAGGATGCATACGTATCCCTTGAAGAGAATCAAACCAGCGTAGTTCAAGGATGATGGAGGATGCTGGTGAAGAATCTAGGAGCAAAGCAAAATAAAACACATACTTTTTACACAAGTAAGGACACAAAGAAAGTTTATTTACAAGAAAAAGAAAAATAAAGATCTTTTTGTCGTTTTTTATTTTTTTTTTTTTTATTTTTTTTTTAGTTTGTGGGTGAACCATTTTAGCCATCGTGTGTTTGTAAAGCCAACCCAAGATCAAGTCATGTTCCGTCGAAGTCCGAATCATCTTGCTGGATTCTGTTGTTGCTGTTGTGCCCAACGAAGCGTGATGTCTAGCCCCCAGAGATTTGTCGATTATGGGGCTTCAAAAGACCTTCGATGCCGAGATACCAAGGGGTTGTTGATCGTAAATCCCTTATAATGCCTTTGATGTCAAACTTTGAGTGACTTGCATAGCCCCAAGATAAATCAGCTCTTGGCCCATTCAAATAAATCGCCTTTTGTTGTTGACGTGAGCAAGCCCCAAGAGAAGATTATTGATACCAAGATTCGAGAGGTTGCTAAGCCCCAAATATCATGTACTTGTTGTTTGCGATATTCAAGATGGTGGAATGTGAAGACCTTTTGATGTAAAGCCCCAAAAAGGTCTTGGAATCGGCTTGGCATTATATTGAGAGCGGATGCACCATTTGGTATAACTCTTTATAGTGATCTCCTTCTTACTCTTTCTTGGAGGTGAATGGCCTTATTGTGGTCGGTACCCAAATGGCGGAAGGCCCAAGATGAAAAGTGTAGCAAGGTCTTCGGAAAATGTCTTGGGAGAGATTGTGGTGTCATCGAGGTTGCGGATGATAAGGTCTTGGCGTGATAAGGTCCCAAATGGGTATGTTTGCTTGAGTCTTCTTGGGTTGAACTGGTAACGGATATTTGGATGCAACTCGTGCGGATGCAGCTTGTGCTTTTGATCTTAGAGAAGGGGGTGCTGAATTGCAGAAACATTGGGATGGTCCCCTCAATAACCCATTTTAGTGAGTTTAGCATATTGAATCTTTTTCCTTTTCTCTAAGACTTCCTTCATAATCTCGTCGTAAGTCACAACATAACAAGAATCATCAAATTCATTCATAACATCGGAGCCCTCCTTTCAAGCCAAAAGACCTTTGACGTGAACTACTAAGACACCCTTTAAGCTCGGACCACTCCCCACACTGCATTGCTCATGTATCATTGCCCAAAAGATTCTCGAAGCCCCTTAAAAATACTTTTGGTGCCAAATTGATAGAGGAAGCTTCAAATGTTGCACATGACTTTGCTAGAGCCATCGTTGAGGGAGGTGAAGTGAATTACATTTTGGCTGAGGGAGCCTTTCAAACTCGAGTCTAGCCCCTAGAGTGCCATCATTGGTTGTAAGTAGAGCAAGAAAGGCCTATCCTTAATTGGGGGAACAGGCACGAGCACACATGACAAGAAGCCTTTTCGACATTCCTTTTGAGAGACTTTAAGGATAGTCTCACACGTATTTCTTGAGTGTAGCCCCTAGGGCTCATTAACTGTCAAATGAAGCAAAATAAGCTCTCGTTCTTGAGTCATATAGCCCTTAGGGCGTCATCATTTGTAGAGCAATGAAAGAGACTTGTCCTCGTGTGGGGAAACAAACATAAGAGGACATGGAAAGAGTTACTCTATTTCTCGGGAAGCCTTTTGACATACTTTAGGGGCACATGCTTGAATAAGCTCAAAAACTGCGTCACACGTTGTTGCCATTTGTGATCCAAACCAATTGGTGCATTGAAGACCATTCGTGCAACCTCTCACCCCTTTTTTGACTTTTTGATGACATATCAATCATGAGCTCATTCTCGGACGGGCCTTCTTTTACATGAGCCCAAAAAATGCACATTGCAAGAAAAATCTCTCTTATGCCAATAACCCAAAACGACCTTTGATTGTGTCATATCTTGTCGAGCCTTTTGCAATTCCAAAGTTGACTCGGTGGGGAATTGACCTGCTAAGGAGATTCAATGTAGAACTTGTGTAGTTGTCTTCTTTAGAGGCCGGGGATCTCCATTTCTCTTTCCCTTCTCTCTCTCACTTTTTTATTATTTTTTATTACGCACCCTGTTTTTTGCCTAGACCGCCCTTTCGGGTTTTCAATCTAGCGGGCATCTCTTTTGCGTCTTCATTTTGACTCGATTAATGAGGAAGTGTGCATGGAATCTAGAGGAGGAGATAAGACATGTGATTTTGCGGTGGAGACCTTTTGTCACTAATGATGAGTCACATTGACTCGACTAGGGAAGTAGCCCCTAGTATTGACTTCATGTATTTATATATTTTTTGAATGACTCACGAAGGTAAGTAAGTCATTAAGAAAGAAGACAAGGAAATCTCCAATTTGATTACGAGAGAATGGGAGTATCGCTGAAAGATAAGAAGCCCCTAGACTCGATAAGGAACGCAAAGAGACTCCAATTCTAAGAAAATTATTCAATCTTGAGGTGATTAATTCATTGGCAAATGAATCGTATAAAGATGTCTTGATAAGTTTGAGAGGAGGCCAATCACCATAACGCACTAGGGCTAAACATATCTTCTTTATTGCATGAGACCGGACACGAAGGTTGCCGACATTCCTCCAGTGTAGAGGCTCAGGTCACCGTAGTTCTTGTGGATGCTCCTTTGGTCGTGTTGCCTCGTCCTTCGTTGGTGGAATGATGTTGATCTTGTACTTCTTTGATTTAGGGGGGATTTTTATTTATTTTTTGTTCCCCCTTGAAATATTTGCTTGATGTTGCTCCACCTTGTTTTGCTTCTTGGCTTCGTCGTTGATGTTGTTGTTGATGTTGTCGCCTTCGTTGCGATGTTTAGCCCCTAGGCGTTCAAGTGATAGCCTTCGTTCCAAAACTCGTTTAGACATCTTTTCATCATTTTGCCAATAATTAAATTGAACAACTTGGAATAGTGTATGGGGACAAGAACAACTTTTATTTTATGATAAGACTCGAATTTTTACAAGACAAAAGAAAACTTAATGCACACTTAAGAGGACTTTTGACTCTCTTTTTTTTTTAACTGGGTAGAGAAAGAGAAACGAAGATTGTTGTCATTGTCTTTGTAGTTCTCCCCATTTCAAACCCAAGTCGTTCCTTGCTTCACAATTACCTCTTCCTTGATGAGTTCGCGCATCTTGCGACTCTCTAACGGTTACTCTTCACCCACGGTAAATTCACCATTTTCAATCAAATCTTGAATGAAGCCTAGGAGAGAGAAGCACCCCTCGGTAGTATGGCCACTATACTTGTGGTAGTTGCACCATTTACCATGTGCATGGTTCTTTGGTATCTTCTTGGTCTTGTACCCTTCCAAAGGCTTGATCTTTCCACTTGCTACCAAAGTTTCAAATGCTTCGGTTTGGGTCATTCTTAGGAGAGGAGTGAAAACTCGCTTGTCGGCGGCACCTTTGTGGCTTTTGAAGGGCGGGACATTTGAGCATGCCTTATCATCGACCTTTGCCTTGTCATTGATGAATTCATTCAAACGGACTTTGAGTTCGGAAACCTCTTCCTCGTGAATTCTCTTCTCAAGATCAAAACGGGCTTGCCACAAATCGTCTTTACGGCGGGCATCCTCGGCAAGTCTATCCATTTGTTCCCCCATGGCTCTCATTATGTTGAATAAATTTTCGTTGGGTACGGAAATATTCTTACCCTTGATGTTGTTTCCGTTCGAAGCCATTGTACCTATTGGAAGAACACGGTTGATCTTAGGATGGCCCCACAAACACCTTTTGAGTAAAATAATTTAACCTACAATCAAGAAAATGACTCAACCACATAAGGAAAAAAGACTCTCTTTTTTTTTTTAATTTAAGTCGGAAGGACGTAATCCTTTTTGGGGTTTCTAGAAAAAATAGTGGAATCGTCATACTAGTATATAGACCTTCTCGCTGTCCCATATACTCATCGGATTCCACCACGCTTATGAATCCTACACATGACGGGATTAAACTAAATTAATGTAGTAAAGCATACATGCGGGGACGGATTTTTATTTTGTCCACAATAACCACTTGTTTCTCTTGGAAACGACATTAATGATTTGAAAACATTAGTTTAGGGAAATTTCGGCACGTGAAAAACCGACTTGGTCATGGAGTGTTAGACCCTAACTAGAATGTTGTAAGTACCCTAATCTGAAATCGGCCTACTTTAGAGGAATTCTTGGTACCATTGAGGGATAAACCAATGGGCCAGGACCTCACTAGGATAAACCTGATATTCCAGGACAGAACCGGAATTAAACTTGGAAAAATCCAGAAGCTCGCCAGGTCGAGTCGTACGGATGGTTTGGGCGCGTAAGGGGTTGAGCCGTATGGCTACTTTGGGCACCCTCAGCATCTATAAATTGAACCCCATGCTGATCATTTCAGGGGGGAGAAACCACATAAGAGAGATTACTCTGTCAAAATCACTACAGAAGTGTGAGAGGAGTGAAACAAAGAGTGAAAAGAGAGAAAGGAAGATTGGCTAAACCAAAATAGGTAAAGCCACCTTCTCCCCCTCCCTTCTCTTCATCTATAACTCTATTTTAATCTTTGTTTAAGTTATGTTAATCTTTATATTATTTGCAATACTTTTCCATTCAAGCACTTTTACATTACTTGCAAGACTTGTCCATTCAAGCACTTTACATTTATGCAAGACTTGTCCATTCAAGCAAATATACATATATTACTCTATATTTCTCTTGTCCAAGCCATGAGATGATCCAAGGTGCCCTCCATGCTTTGTGTGGAAGAGGTTCAAACCTAGATGATCATGTCTTGTTGATTGTCATTTACATTCTTGTTTAGTTGGTAATAATGATCATTTGGATGATAAAGCTTCTATCTTTATCATCCAACAATGATCTAGCTCTAAAGTCCCTTTTGGGGTTATAAAGATTCAATCTTTATATGTTATTTTGACTCTTTGAAGGTTAATAAGTCATAAAAATGCCATCTTGGGGATAATGTTTCAATCTTTAATCACCAAATGGTCAATTTTGGCCCAAAGGGCATGTTCATCAACTTTTCCAATTTTCTCCCATGATTGCTTATGATCACACCCAAATACTTGTTTTAGGGACTAAGTAATGATCATTTAGCATAGGAATGTTGCATTTAAATTTATAAAGTATTTTAAACAAACTGGAATCAAAACAGTTCTGTCCAGTTTCAACAGAATGTTCTGTTTCTGCTCTGAAACTGGACTGTTCTTGACTGAACTGTAAAATCCCAGGAAACGGCCTGTACATCCGTACGGCTATGTTGGGAACAGGAGGAAAAATGTCTGTTTTGCCCTCTAATCCGTATTTTCTTGATAAACAGACCCTTCCAGTTAAGTTTTTCCAAATAAAACCAATAACAGAAACTTTTCCGTTAAATACACACACACACATGCACATTTTCAAACTAACAAGGGAGACTCGGTTCTTTCCGAGGCATTTTGGGTGAACCGCAAATATGTTCTTCCCAAAGTGTAACCTGACCTCCGAACTCACCTTCTCTAACCATTTTCATTTGTTGGGTTTAAAATTAAGAAATGTGGCGACTCCGTTTCTTTTTCGTTAGGAAAGTTAACCGTGTTTGGTATTTCGCCTTTGACACATGTTGTCTTGGGGCGGGATCCTTACAGTGGCGACTCCGCTGGGGATAAGAGTTCTTACGAACTTCTCTTTAGAAGCTTTGGAAGCACTTTTGTGTGGGTCAAACTCCCGTCTCCGTTAGTTAACTTTGTGCATGATTGTGTGTTTTTGTTGTTTCTGTTTGAACTATTTTGAATGCATACGTTCTGGAAATGCAATGAATTGGAGCATGATGATCAGAAGTTGAAGAAACTGAGATAAAATCTCAACCCTCTTGATCTAGCTGTACGGCTACTTTGGTAAAAGGCCAGAATGTTGCAAATTGACAATTTTGTGTAGGGCAGCAACATTCTGAATTGCCTTCTGCTTCTGCTTGTCCAGGTTCCAAATTTACAGCCTTACTTGTGCACATTACCTTTATTCTTTTGGCCAAAACTTGGTTATGCATGATCTCTTGTCAATAAAAATGGTTTCCAAAATCTCATTGTGCATAACCCCTTTTTGTAAAAACTTCTTGACTCTTCGCGTTGTGCACAACTTACTTTGTACAAATGGTTTCAATGTAAAGATTGTTCTTTTGACAAAATGTTTGATTCGAAAATTTTTTGGTTGTGCACAACTTGGTACATATATAAGTTTTGGTCTTTGTTCAATCATGTTCTTTTGATTCATTGTGTGTATAAGATGCTTACTCGCTTGTTAATACTTGTTCATATCTTGCTTATGCCATGCTCATCATGTATAAAACAAAATAAAAATCTCTATTTTGAATCAAAAAGGGAATATAGAATTGACTTCACACAACGCGCACTTGGCCTTGCACGTTCCAAATACCCTTTAAACCCGGGATGGATGCCAGATGCAGCTCGATTGGCGCTCTTGTTCCCTTCGAGCGCGCACGGGTCCATTCCACCTCCCCTTCCGAGCCGAGTCAACCACACATGTCTGTGACACACAAATACCGTGACTTTGGTTGGTTTTTGGTCTAGTTCACGCTGCCATTATCTTTTAGCATGTGTCCAAAGTCAATTGTGGCCAAGTTAATGCCCGGGTTACGACTCCTTGATATAATGCAAGCGTGGCCTAACCCGCCTCTAACTCGTGTGTTAATGACGACCACAATTAACAAAGGTCATGTGCTAAAGATGGGGTAACACCGTGTCATTAAGCCCTAATGAATGGTCCATACTAATCATCCTTGAGCCCAAGGGTAAGATTCAAGAGACCTCATCAAAGATGAGGCTATGCCGGAACTCCCTTAAGTCCCTAAGACGAATCTCGATCTTAATCGGGGCTTAATCATGATTGGAATGGCTCACGCATTAAGAATCTTGCGATACACTAGACCCTAGGTTCTTCTCTTTTGGTCGGTGGAAGCCGCTTGCCCTATAGGACCCTCGCCCGGGATAGTCCATCCTTGGGAATGTGCAAGACAGGTAAAAAATGAGGGGTCTATAGGCGTAGTGATGGCCTCCACTGATCCAGGATGTAGAATAGTTACGAAAAAGAAGAGAAATCTTTTCCAACCAGTTAGGAATAAAAATGCTTTTTAAGTAAACTTGGATAAATAAATAATCGCACATTGCATGACTTTGCTCCATTTGTGCTTCTTGTCTTTGACGCATCGCATTCTTGCGTTAACTAGCGTCATCTTGATAAGTCTTTGGACGGATCCCCGTTATCCTCCAAGACTTCCGTTAAGTGATTTCGTTAAGTCTTTGGACGGGTCCCCGTTATCCTTCAAGACTTCCATTAAGTGATTTTGTTAAGTCTTTGGATGGATTCCCGTTATCCTCCAAGACTTCCATTAAGTGATTTTGTTAATCTTCGGGCGGATCCCCGTTATCCTCCGAGACTCCCGTTGTGGTCCCCGGTGTGATCCCGTTGTGATCCCCGTTGTGATCCCGTTGTGATCCCATTGTGATCCTCGTTGAGATTCCCGTTGGAACCTTAGGCATAGTCCCTAGTTCCCCATTGTGATCCTCATTGAGATTCCCGTTGGAACCTTAGGCATAGTCCCTAGTTCCCTGTTGTGATCCCGTTGTGGTCCTCGTTGTGGTCCTCGTTGTGATCCTCATTGAGATTCCCGTTGGAACCTTAGGCATAGTGTCGCGACCCCGGACCCCGCGGGCCCGGGACCGCGATCTGGACGTCGACTCTAAAACCAAAACTGAGAAATACCGAAGATAAAAATTTCATTTAAAACCAAAAGGTGATGATCCCAAGTTTTACCAATCATTTGAACGACAAGATGAAACTAGTATAAACTCCATAAGTTTATACACCAAGGTTACAAAATACAAAAATCCTAATGACGTCAATGTTTGGTACAATTATCCCAAAAGGTTACACATTTATATAATGTAAACCAACCTATACAACTTTCCCCAAAAGAATGTATCCACCCTCGACGTCCTCTTTCTCGTGATCAGCGAGACTAATCCTTAGCACCTGGGGGGGGGTTAAGGAAAAACAAGATAAAAGAAAAGGGGGTGAGATAAATCTCAATAAGTTACTAATGCAACTACATGACATGCTATGATGCACTAAGCAATAAACAAAAATAAATATCACATAGCACATAGCATTTATCACATAACAGATAGCAGCGGAAATAAACACATAACAAAGGATATAGCCAAGGTTTTCCAAACCGGAACATCCAAATAAAGGATCGCTGCGCAGCTTCAATAATCAACCAATCAACATCTTCATAATAGCATGAGAGCTGAAGAGAAAACCCCGGTACCGGAACAATAACCATAAATGTGTCACAAAGGACAAGGACCATGACACAAAGTCATGCCCGTTAGCCAGATACATTCACAAAGGAACGCTGACTTATCCTTTCCAAGGCCAATCTGGAGAAGGGGTAAAGAAGGGGGCAAAACAATGGTCAACATTATAATGGACTTGGCTTTGCCATTATAATCTTTCCCATCGCCCGATGCAACAAATATGCCAGCTGGGCTTCCAAATAATGCTAAGTAATAATAATTTAGCATGAATGAACAACTTAAGGTTCCAAAGTAGGGAACCCATCCAATTAAATTACCACAAAGGTAAACCAATGCAAACCGCACATCAAAGATGAACCACATTCCCAAAATGATACTAAATCAAATTCCAGAACATATTTATTCACAAAGGAATCGAATCCAATTAATAAAGTGTTACTACAATCTCAATTAACACTAGATTAATTTCAAACACAAACTTGATCACAAAGGACTCCATTCTATCGCTAGAGTGTACTACAATGTTCACTAAGGTCAACTAGAAGGACACCCAAGACTTAGACCAAAACACGTTCTTCAATCACACAAATTAACAAAAATGTAAATTTGCAGAGGACTGTGCGGCCGCCCAAAGTGGGTTGTTCGGTCGCACAAAAGGCCTCAAAACAAGAACAAAAGCTTTCAGAAAGATGCGCGGTCGCCCAGGCTCTTTTGTGCGGCCGCCCAATCTTCCGGATTGCCAGAAATCGGGAAGAACAACATGGGTTCTTCCATTTTTATACCCAAAACACATTTCCACCAAAATCCAACATTCCAACTCACATACTAAGGTACCAAAACAACTAATAAGTCTAAAAGAGACTCATACAACAACATTTAACAACCAAAATCAAGAATTAAACCCAACATTCAAGATTTCACCATTTTTGACCAAAAACCCAAATAAATTCCAAATAAATTGCAAACTCATCCAAACTTCCAATATAACAACAAAAGAATTATATGAACATGATATGAACATTTTAACATCAAAATGGGGGAAAAGTAACTTACTTGCAAATTCTCAAAGATGACGGAATTTGAATATTTTTGATTCTACGCGATCCTATCGACGATCTAAACAATGTTCAAGTTTTAAGAAATGAGAGAAGATGAGAGGAAGAAGGTTTAAATGAAGAGAGAAGGAAGAGGAAGAAACTTACCCTTTTCTACTTTGGAGAGAGAGAATGCTGGGAAGGAGAAGAATGGGGAGAGAGAGGGAGAAGGTGAGGGAGGAGAGGGGAGTAGGGGAAATAATTCAAACATTTACACTTAGGCCCCCTCCCACACACTACACACAAATACTACACTCCCTACTAACAACTAAGACCCAAATAAAATGCTGAGCATAAATATAATAACACATAAATGCGCACATAAACATTCAAATAAATAATAATTTAAATAAATAAATAAGCAAATAATTAAATAAAAATCATTTAATTACTAATAAAATAGAGCCTATATTTCGGGTCGTGACACATAGTCCCTTGTTCCCCGTTGTGATCCCGTTGTGGTCCCCGTTGTTGTAAGGATCCCGCCCTCGGGGCGAAACAAGCAAAGTTCGCACGAGGACAAAATGCCAAACACGGGTGGTTTTCACACAAACAACGGAGTCGCCACGTTAGTTTAATTTTTAACCCAAACTTAACGAAAAATGGTTAGAGAAAATGAGTTCGGAGGTCACGTTACACTTTGGGAAGAACTTGGACAAAGTTCACCCAAAGTGCCTCGGTAAACCTAGTCTCCCTAAGTTTGTTGACCAAAACGTGCAAGTGTGTGTGTGTGTGTGTGTTTAAAAATGGGAGAAACCAATCCTATTTTAGAAAATGATTTTGGGGATGAAATGTAGGCATATTAATGCCCTTTACTAATTAGAATCCATAATCAAAATTGGAGAATCCCAATTGCTCCCAAACATAACTCTCGAGATATCCCAAGCTCTTCCATACCTATTTCCCAAGAGCAGACATACTGACAAAACCCTTTGATCAGAAAAGATTTGAATTCCTCAGAGGTGAACTAAGTATGATTGATTATTTTGGTTAAAACTGTGCTAACTTTGCTACTTGTGCTAGTCTGCCGATCTCATCAGCAAAGTATGAAATATATTGCCGATCAAAAAAAATTACCGACCAAAAGCAACATGCTGACCAACAATATCTTGCCGACCAACATAACTTGCCAATTTATGTCTTGCCGATTTTCAAAATTAAAAATTCATCGGTAGATCTTCCCTTAACGGATAAGAATTCTCTGACACATGACGTAAGCAAAGTCAAATCAAAGGTACAATCAGTCACACCACCTCCCTGACACGTGTGTGCACCTCCTTACCCAAATCGTGTCAAATATTTATCCCAAATCCTTGTGATAAATCAAAAAGGTAACTTTTAATATTGACATTATTATTGTTGCCATTTATACCCTTTATCTCTCCTAAGTTTAACCGTCTATACTTAACCGTCCGGTACGCGCATTTAATTCATTGTGTGCGCACGTTCTCTGAGTTATTCGCTACAATTAAACTCCTCATTATTTCTCTTTTCCCCATGCAAACCCTTCCTATTCACTCTCTTCCATAACATATAAAAGCTTCACTTAAACTCTTCTTCTCCTTTTCGCTCTTCATTCTCTCCTGAACTCTCACTGCTGCTTGTAATCATCATCATTAATGTATTTCCTGCCATCCTTCAATAGATCTTACTCTATTCTCTGGTAAATATTTGATGATCTTACTTTTGTATTTCAAATTTATTTTTGAACTAATTGATTTTAACTTGTGAGAATTCTTGAGTGATTTTGCAGATAATGTCAAGCAACGAAAAGGATATCTATGGAGATTAAGTTGACTTTCTGTTCTTCGACGACTCAACCGATGGAGAGTTCTTGAAGAATTTGTTGATTGGTTCTCTACTCGATTCATTCATCACTCCGACTGTGATTGAATTCATCTTTCTAAATCAAGTGCAAGAGTTCTTCTCGAACTCAGAGGTCATCACTGCCCCAAATGATTCTTCTACCTTCGTCTCCATCAATTCTTCTGTCTCCGGCGTTCTTATCTCCATCACTCCGTCTTCTATTTCTGATGTTTTCCCACTCCTTGGAAATGAAGGAGTATCTGGAATTACAGATGATGTGACCTTGGACAAGGAATGGAACCTTATGAGGGGAGCCTGTCCCAGGAAAAGTGGGGATAACTACTTGAAGGCTCATTATAGAAGGAGATTCTATGCTCTTGCTGAGATTGTTGATAGATGCTTAGTTTGCGATCTGGCTCTCAAAGCCACGTGACTGATGTACAGTTTGAGGCAATGGCCGCCATTGTGTTACAAGAAGAATTCAATTGGTGTGCCTACCTGTTTAAGGAAATTGCCATTGTTGTTTTTAAATGGAAAAAGGATAGAAGAAAGAACAAGACTCACCCTGGAAAGGGATGTCATTATATGCTGATAAAACCATTTTGAGGCACAACTCAAAAATTGTTAGAGCTTCTCCTGTGCCTCCAAGCTTTGATTTTGACAAGCTTAAATCGTTTAAGCTTACTGACTGGAATAGGATCACCAAGAAGGCCTCTACCAGTACAGTAATTTTTCCTGCTGTTGGTACTCCGAAAAAGAAGAAGGCAAAGAAAGTTGTTAAGATTGCTACTACTGCTCCTACCGATGTCTCTACTCCTGCTCCTTCTACCGACAGGATACTTGCCAATTCCACTCCGGTAGCTCCCAAGAAAAGAAGGTTGGTCAAGGTTGCTAATAAAACCCATGTCAAAAAGTCAAAGGTTGCGTCTACTGATGAACTTCCTGCTGCTCAAAAGCTAAAGCCTCCTACTATTGCTCCAATTCCTTCATCTCAAATTCCATCTACTGATCCAATAGCTAAGCGGATCAGGTTTGCACCATCTCTTCTTTCTAGTGAAACACTTGCTGCTCCCTCTGTGGCTATTAAAACTGAGGCTGATGTTGCCGATGAAATGGTAGAGAGAAGGAGATTGATTGAATCTGACTTAAGGGTAAGATTTCCTCTTTAGAAAGGAATTCTAGATCTACCTTACTTGCCTGAGCTCCACGCTGCTGTTGATGTAGCCTCTGGACCCATTGTCAGAAAATGCAAGCCGATCAGGAACCCCACATTTTACATCTTCTTCAGAAACCATGGTAGAGAGAAGGAGATTGATTGAATCTGACTTAAGGGTAAGAGTTCCTCTTTAGAAAGGAATTCTAGATTCTGCTCTACCTCCTGAGTACAACTATGAGATACACGGCAAGGAGATGATGAGCTCAAACTGGTACACAACCAGCGTCTCCATTCCTACTGACAGGTTTGACAGACCAATGTTTCCTCCTCATCAGCCGGTCATATCGTTTCGCGCTACACTTCAAAGAATTCATTCTCTATTCGGCAAAGATCATCCTCATGTAACCAAGAATCCCTTCATTGCTGGTTCTACAGCAAGTGAAAAGTTAGTCTTCATGCCGTGGTTTAAGTTAAAATTTAAAAGGAAGAAAGGGAAGACTCCCCGGGTGTCTAAGCTCAAAACAAAAGAACCAGTGTATGAGCTGCTACATTGCTTGCCTGGCAAGTTAAGAATTGGTGGTAAAGTTCATATACCTGGTCCTTCTCCTAAAGAGGTATGCATCACAACCAATGGTTGTTTGAGAAGATGCATGATTATCAATGATAAACTTTATGATAGTCTTGAGGTCCAGGCTACTGACTCACGTGGACTGCTATACTTAGTCAAATTTACTGCTCTGGCATTGACTCTGCCGATGTTTAATCCCAGACAGCATGCTGACCATTATGTCTTCACTTCGAGATTAATGACTGCCAATCTGGTCAACATGATTCTTAAAGGACGTGCATGCTTGAACTTGATTATGGCCTTATTCCTGACTATGGAAGACAATGGTGTGTTCCATCTGCCAGAGGATCATGCTGTTATTATTCATCTAGAATTTCCCTTGCTGACTCTTTGTGCCGATTACACTACTGCTGATTTCTCTCTCATTGCCTCTACATCCGTTCCTGCTGATTACTTCCAGTCTGCTGATGATGCTGCCCTTCATCAGTTTTTGCTTCTGCCTCCTGCATCTATTTCTCCTCCATCATCCCCTGTGCTGATTGTTCTTTCCTCGGATGATGAGATGTCTGCTGCTGATGATGTTCTTGTAGAAGATACTGACTTGTTGAATGAAGATTTTGTCTATTCCTTGGTGGTTCCATCATCTCTCAGTTTCTTTCAGCCAGTTTTGGTGAACAGCTTGTATGAATACCTGCGCTTCGGCAATGGTGATTTGTCTGATCAGCAAGTGCCTGCCACTCGTGCTAATTTTAGTGATATGGCTCTCTCTCTCTTGCCGACCTGATTAGGGACATTCATCAAGATCTCTCTAGTAAGATTGTTAAGTCCAATCAGGAGGAGGAAGCTATCAAGAATGCTTAGTATGAGTCAAGGATTAAAGATCTGAAAGATCTCCTTGAAGACAGAGAAACTAGAGTTTATGAGCTTTCCAAGTTAACTGGAAGTTTGATCTCTTCACAGAAGGATTTATTGACTGACCACCAGTCTTTGAATAATGATTACAAAGAGGTTATCCAGAAATTGGGATCTGCTCAAGCCGCTCTTACCGATGCTCATCTAAAGATTGCAGCTCTTGAAGCCAACAACCTGATGCTGACTGAGAGATTGCAAAGTGCTAATAGAAGGCAGAAGAGGAAAGCTGACAAAGAGGAAGCCAGAGCAAAGAAGAAGGCCAAACGTACTGAATCTACATCAAAGGCTGCTGACCAACAAAAGGACCCTCCCAAGTTTAAGTCAATGTAGCCAATGATATAGATATCCTGAAGACCTTCAAAGATATATCAAAGACTTCTTTGCTAACCATTATTGCTTATGTTTGAGTGTTTGCTTATTTTATGTTATACTCTTATAATATATCTGCTGCTCTTCATGCTAACTTTGTTTTGCAGATTATTATTTTCCTGCTGATCATTGCAATCAGCAATCCATTTTCTTTTCCTATCTTATTTATTTTATTGTATTTTTATTTCTTTACCTTTACTAAGATATCAAGTGTGACTTGGATTAGGGAATGAAAATAAATAGACTACTCTCTGAACACATTCTTTTACTAAGCTAAGATAGATGTTCTTGTTTAGGGTTATTGGACTTAAGCAATTAGGAGGAGATTGTTGTTCAAATATATGTATAGGACATAGAATTGCTTAATCCCAATCATAGTTATCACTTAGGGTCCCCCAATTATTTAATTGATATCTTTATGATTCCTAGTGATCAGCACAAGTGTTATACAGCTCTTCAATACAAGGCAAACCAGCTAGAGGACAACAGGAATCAAATCAGCAGATCAGAATTCAAGTTGCCGATCAACTTACTACTCAGTTCACAAAACAAGTTGCCAATGACATGACAATCAACAAGGACAGTCTGGACTTTACTGGTAGTCAGGTTTTATCGTTCTACCTTAATGTCAACTTCACCGATTGTCTTTGTCCTTTTTGTATTGTCTTATCCGAAAGTAGTTTAACTGCTCTGTCATGATTACTGCGCCGTCAGACACCAAGCTATTTTTAGCTCTACTCTGACTTTACTTGCTTTTTGCAGGTAACCGGTTGAGACAAAGGGGTCTTTACCCATCAGACTTTTTCCAAGCATGCGTGAACTTCAAATCCCGCCATTAATGCAAAAGATACCGCATTTAATGCTCCTTAACTACCCAGCTGGAAATTCAAATTGCAATCCTTCTTCTATAAGACTCAAGTCATTAAATCCTCATATAAATAGAGGAATTAGATCATTGAAGAAGGTTGGTGAAAATAGTGCTTTGAAGAGAGTTGATTGTTTAGAGCATTCATTGAAGCTCAAACATTCTATCCAGATAATCATTAGAACATTTAATAGGACATACACTTGTGCACAAACTCATCAACACTGTCAGTATTCCCGAACTAGATTATTTTAAGGAATACGTTGCTTGTGTTATTCACACACCCACCTGAGTGAGATAAATTCTCTTGGACATGCCGCTCAAAAACACTTGTTCAGTATTTGTATCACGATCTATTAGTGATCTCTAGAATTTAGTCTTTGTATCCGGCAAAGCCGTGCTTGTAATAGACTAGGGATATCTAATAGTGCTCTTAACCCAAATCCAAGTTCTGACCAAACTTGGTACAGGACGTAGCAGTATTTACACTGTGAACCTCTCCAAATCTTTGTGTCCCCTGTTGCTTACTTTGTCCTTGCCGGTTGGAACTATATCACCGGCAGATCATAGTTGTTCTTACTGATTCATTGTCATTTCTATTTACCAATCTCTTGAAACTGCATTGAACTTTGTGAAATCCCTTTGTGTTAAACCAAGCTCTCAAAACCTTTTCATACTGTTTTTGTGTGAGTTAAACTAAGTCATATCTTCTCCGCTGCGCTTACTGATAATAGTTTGCAAACTGATTAGTGACTTTGCATTTATAAAGTGTTTCTTTGAAAAAGTTTTAATTAGGCTATTCATCCCCCCCCCTCTAGCCTATTTTCCTACCAATTGGGCCTAACACAAACACAAGTCATACCCGTACCGTCCCCAAGCCAATGGAGTAGTCGAAGCAGCAAACAAGACAATTGAGGTCATCATACGGAAAATGGCTTCAATAGGAAGGGATTGGCCCGAGAAATTACCACTAGCATTGTGGGGCTACCGCACATCAATATGGTCAGCAACGGGAGAAACTCCATACTCATTAGTTTATGGTTCTGAAGCTGTACTCCCAGTCGAACTCGAGGTTCCTTCTCTACGGGTCTTACTTGAGAACCAAGTAAACGAGGTTGATTGGATGCAAAATCGATACGAGCAATTAGCCCTACTCGACGAAAAGAGATTAAGAGCGTTTGAACGCACAAGGGCTTATCAACAAAGAATGGCAAGGGCTTTCAACAAGAAGGTGAAGCCTCGAAATATCAAAGTGGGAGACTTGGTCCTAAGACAACATCCTCCCAATGCCATGAATCCACATTGGAAGTGGGGATCTCGATGGATCGGTCCTTACGTGGTCAAAAGGATACTAAGCGGCGGTGCAGTCCGACTCGTAGACTTGGATGGTGATCAATTGCCAAAGAAGGTCAACCTCGAGAAGCTCAAGAAATTCTACGCTTAGCAAATGAAGACCATTAAAAAAAACGCTCGCTAGGTTGAAAACCCGCAAGGGCGGCCTAGGAAAAAATTAGAGCACGTACAAAAAAAGAAACCCGCTAGATTGAAAACCCGAAAGGTCGGTCTAGGCAAAGAACAGGGTGTACACGAAAAAAATGAAAAAAATGGTCTTCATTTGTTTGAACAATGGAGACCTGAGCCTCTCTACGAGAGGAACGTAGGCAACCTTCGGGTGCAGTCTAAAACAATAATTTTTACCCAATCATGTCGTAACAAAATGCAATTTTTATTCAATCCTCAAATCATTTTGATCATTACAACGGATAATGTTGAGCAATAAAAGACAATAAAACATTAAATCCTAATAAGTGGTCTATCTTTATTGCAATCTTGGGGTACAGTGAAAAATTTAATCTTTCTTCGGTTTGGGAACCCATTTCTTCTTGCTACAGCCCTTGACCTTCTTGGGTAGGGTTGGAGCATTCTCAGAACCGCCAAGACGAGAGAAGACGCTAGGACGGGACGGAGCTTCATCAACAACCTTCCCCTTGCCTTTGTCAAAAGAGGCCTTGACCGGAGCCTTGTATAGGCGCTTCCACACATAAGTAGAATTACCCTTACCTTTCCCCTTCTTCTTCTTAGGGAAATAGCGTGGCCTAGAGGGCTTCATCATGAACCAATGGCTTCGAAGGTTCCACAACAACCTCATTAGGTCTTCCCAAACGATCAAAGACACTTGGCCGTGCCTTCACAATAGGAACGGGCTTCATTTGTTCACCTTCGGGGATGGACACTTTTACCTCAAAAGAGAAGGTCATGGGAGCCATTCTTGACAAGAATTTGGGGCTTAAAGTGATGAGAAGTATTGCAGAATATTGCTGTGTGACCAAACTGGTCGAAATGGGTTCAAATTTATAGCTGTTGGAGAATCCAGTTCAGAAAAGAAAGGGGCTGTAAATCAGCAACCCAGACGCGGGTGCCCCCACCTATGGTGATCAAACGCACGCGCATCCCATGCCCAAGTTAAGGCGTGCACGCCTTTTGACAGACGGCATAAGATAATAGACCTTGTCAGTTCAGCAACAACCCAGGCATTTTAATGTCTTCAACCTACAGACAGTTCAGAATTCACAGCAGCAAAACAGCATTCCGTAACAACACCCAAAACACTTTGGGCACACATTTGTTTGTAAAAAGGACAACACATAAGATCGAGTCTAGATAAATATAAAAAATATAGATAAAATAGCTAGGACTGTAAATACGTGCTAAATATTATTACATGTTAAAAATAAATTGTTCATGCACTCATCCTCCCCAGTCTACTCTGAGTCATCACCGGCGGCACTGTTCTCACCCTCATCACGGCTCTCCGTCTCCTCATCATCGTCAGACTCTTCTTCAGACTCCTTGACCATGATCTCATGACGGCGTCTCTTTGGCACCTGCGCTGAGGAACTAGCGCCGCCACGGCTAAAGCTCCTACTCAGTGACTGCCTAGCTGACTGCACAGCTTCATCCATTTCAAGAGCAGCATCTCTGCATCCTCGCCCCATACCACGGGCACCCCGATCCATGCCTCTAGCAGCTCTAGATACGGTCCCTGCAGCCTCCCTGGTCAGGTTCGCCATGTCCCTACAGAGCTCCAGCACTTTCTCCTCCAGCTGGCGCAGCCTCCTCCGCATTCCTTTGTTTTGGCGGCCTATGTGCCTATAAGAAGCTACAGGCACCTGTCACAATAGAAACAGGAAACTACATCAGTATGCCGAGACAAAAGAGACTGGAATAGAAAATGGGTCGTAATTAGAAGTGTACAAGAAAGAATACAGTCATACCACAGCCGCCTGGGCAGGAGGCTCCCTCTCCGGTGACATCTCCTATGGGACTATCTACCTCTGCTCCTCAAAAATCCTAAAGTTTGAGTATGTATAGTACGAAGGAGGCAGAGGAGGATCAAAGCAATAACCTGCACCGGTGGGGTAAAACTATGCAGAAGTAGAAGGAGCGGGTTGTGTTCCCCGAGGGTCAGCATACATGAAGCCCGGCATCAGATTATTCGCTCGGAAGAGGCCATAGTCCTGATAAAGAAAGACGAAAGGGGTAGCATCAACCCCTGCCATATACATGGCCCTATCATCCTCAGACAACGCCCCCCAGTTATGAGGGCAGAAAGGAGGGAACTCTGGAACCACCGGCCTAGGCGGGTTATGGAAATCCACCATCTGGCTCCCATACTGCCAGTATACCCTCTCTCCCAAGTACATGGCCATGCACTCTATGGAGCTTATCAGAAGCCTCGAGCGGGTATGGAACAGTGTATGCTCTATGCTACCATAAATCGGTCTCCAGGGAAACAATGACTAAGATACGGACTCAGGCCTTAGACCATCCAGATATTGCTTGGCTGAAACCAAGCCAATGGGGGCAGTGTCGGTCTTCACATTTCTGGCTTTGTAATACCACCTAGCACAATCAGGATACAGGGGCTGACCCTCTCTCCCAATCCTAAAGTCCCTCATGCCCAGAATGGAAAATGCCCACAGCTGTAAACAGAAGCAAGGGCAGAAATTAAACAAAGTTAAAAGTGCAGAAAGGATAGAAATCTAAAAGGGCTAAATGGTAAATGTACCTCCCAAACGAGAGAAAAGCCCGTGACCGAGCTCCTAGTCGAATGACTAGTCAAGTTCATACCGTGATAGCAAGCAGCCAGACCCGCTACACCCCAGTTGTATTGGGCAGCCTGGTCCAGATCAACCAGAAGGTCCAACAGGGACAGGGAAGCAGAACACCCCCCGGTCGCGAACAAGGTATGAGACAAAGTATACCAAATAAAACAACGGGCCACCGCATCCACCCGGTCAGTAGTAACACCTCGGGACTCAACCGCGAGGATATCAAAGTAAGCCCTAATCTTCCCCCAGGTCACCCGGAAGCTCTTCACTATGAATCCGCAATCTACCAAAGCCATCAGCTCGTCAGGCGTCCGAGCAGTTCCCCTCACACCACAAGTGACAGGCACCCCAGAAAAAGGCAAACCGGTCAGAGCCGTAAATTCAGTCAGGGTCATAGTCACCTCCCCCATCAGCAAGTGAAAAGTGTGAGTGATATCCCACCATCTCTCCCTCAAGGCCTGAATCACATCGGGATCATTCTTCAGTGAAGGCAAACCCATAATAAAAGGGCCAAATCACGTAGCTGCAACCCTAACCCGTACATTCTCGGGAAATTTCTTCCACACAGAAACGGGTGCCTGAGCCCCACCTCGGATTTTGGTCAAGCGGTTCCACCTCTGAAAGGAAACAAGAGGCAAAGAAAAATTCGTCAGCATAACGGCTAGAAAATGGTCAAACCCAGCATGAAATTCAACATGGCAATGTCATGGCGTGCAAACAAGTGTGTGAACATGCAAATGGGTGTCCAAACATTCTCTTCATAACAAATCAACAATTACAACAACATGCAACCATGATCAAAAGGGTTATTTCAGCAGTATCACGGACAAAATGGTACGACCCTAGAATGCAAAATTATCAAGGAAGATGAAGAATGCTTACCAATCCCGCAGATACAAAGTGGGAGATATGAGTATGGGACTCATAAGTAAGCTGTCTTGGGTCCATGGCTTAAACCCCGACCTCGGCTTCTTCGCCCATGGGCATCTCAAAAGGAGGATTTTGATGAGAACCCGAAATGATTTCTCGATGGAATGGTCTCAAATGAGCAAAGGAAACGTTTTTGGATGTTTTCCTCGCAAGATTTTGACTCAGAATGCAGAGAGTTTGGGCAATTTTTGAACTTGGCTCGAACATAATAAGCAGTTTCTGAATATATGTTCTGAACTTAAGCGAGATGCGCGCGCCCCCTGATGCCCTTATGCACCACGCGTGCGTCCCACATCAATGCCCAGACGCGGGCGCTTCCCGTGTCCAGTCAGGCCCAGGTCCAAGCTCCAATGCAGGAATAAATACATCACATCAATTCCTCCAACTCCCATCCGAGTTTTCAGCTCCACCTTGGGGCGTTTCAAGCATAAAGTCCCGCAACGGACATCATTAAATCCGACGATTACAAAAGTCAAGGTCAATCTCGACATTTTCCTCTCTAAAGGTAAAACATTCTTTTGGTCCGCAGTCAACTGTGCCCGCACCCCACAAAAGTCATAAAGTCAACAGCAAGTGCAGCTCCGAACAGACGCAGCTACAAACAGCAATTCGGTCCACGGCGAACCACTGAAATCACCACTTATGAAACCATCAAACGGGTTCACTAACTGATTCGTCAATAAGGGTTCACTAATGGATTCATTCAGAGGATTCACTAATGGATTCGTCAACAAGGGTTCACTAACGGACTCATCAAATGGATTCACTAACTGATTCATCCAACGGGTTCACTAACGGATTCGTTAACAAGGGTTCACCAACGGACTCATTCAAGGAATTCACTAACGGATTCATCAAACGGATTCACTAACGGATTCATCAACAAGGGTTCACTAACGGACTCATTCAGAGGATTCACTAACGGATTCGTCAACAAGAGTTTACTAACGGACTCATTCAAGGAATTCACTAACGGATTCATCAACAAGGGTTCACCAACGGACTCATTCAAGGAATTTACTAACGGATTCATCAAACGGATTCACTAACGGATTCGTAAACAAGGGTTCACTAACGGACTCATCCAGAGGATTCACTAACGGATTAGTCAATAAGACTTTACTAACGGACTCATTCAAGGAATTCACTAACGGATTCATCAACAAGGATTCACTAACAGACTCACCAAAGGGATTCACTTACGGAGTCATCAAGCGGATTCACTAACGGATTCGTCAACAAGGGTTCACCAACTGACTCACCTAAGGGATTCACTAACGGATTCATCAAGCGGATTCACTAACGAATTCATCAACAAGGGTTCACCAACGGACTCACTCAAGGGATCCACCAAACAGATTCATCAAGCAGATTCACTAACGGATTCGCCAATAAGGGTTCACCAACGGACTCATTCAATGGATTCACCAACGGATTCATCAAGCGGATTCACTAACGGATTCAGCCGGCAGATTTACAAACGGATCATGCCACCTCTTCTATAAATAAAAACCGCTCACACAGGGAGCGCAACCCTATCTCTCGCAATTTCAAATTCCTGCTTTCATCGAGTCTTTGCTTTTTCTTGGTGATGTCCTCGGCGGGTGTACTTTCTTTCATCGATGCGTGTTGCTCTGCAATCCACGTCGCCAAGGGGCTATGTAGACACCCCGCCTTGGACCGCTCACCCTGATTGCACGGTTGATCTTGTGTTTCCCCCTATTTTAAGTGTTTTTCGTTAGTTTCTGTTACTTTTATTAAGTTCCTGACTGACATTGTTAAGTCCAGGGACTAAACTGAATAACTGGGTTAACTTTCTAGTCCATTTTGTCAAAAAGGCCATCTCTGAGTCGTGCGCCTCTGACCATAGGAGCCAGACGCGCGTGCCTTCCGCCCCTGAGGTAGTAAGTGCGCGCATCTGGGCGTCAGTTACAGATTTCTGTCCAAAAATCTCTCCCTTGCTCATTTTTACATGATTTTGCCCGAGAAATATTTCTTGGTGACTGAGTTTTGGCACAAAAAACATATGTTTTACAACTATAAAAGCCTCCCTTCTCCGCCATATCAAAGGACCGAAAATTCTCTTCTCTACAAAAACTATACACAAATACATTCAAGGCATTTTTAAAGGTAACTTTGCAAGAAATACTTGAAGTCACTTTGAAGTATAGGTAAAAAGACTACTCTTTTCTCTCCTTTCTACCTCATCTCTCCTCTCTTTCTTCTACTTTAATCAAACGTGCAATCACCCAAACCATTTTGGGACATGACACCAAAGACTACATCATTTCATTGAAGTTAGTCAAGGAGTTATCTCCCAACATTTCAAAAACCCCTTTTTTAAACCCCCTTTTATTTATAGTCAAGAATAGGAAGAACATTATTTTATATTTGTAGACTTTGAACACGCAAGACCAACATTAGTTGGGCGAGATGGGTGTTTAAGTACTACCCATCTCGTAACCTAACCCCCGAACCATATAACAAGAATCTCTGTTTTCGTAATCAAACTTAGGCTATACATTAGGTTTTTCTTATGTTCCTCTAAAACATAGGTGGCGACTCTACAATTAAAACATAATTAGACATCCTAGGACAACTCGTGCGCTCTAGCCAAGCCGCGGGCCCCTTCCAGGGTATCTACAAACACTTTCCTAATCAAGTCATTATAGATTGAAGTGTAGGAATGTCGTTTCCAATGAGCAATATCTCATCCACATATAAAATAAGAAATAGCACTATGATCCCACTAATCTTCTTGTATACATAAGGTTCATCTTCTTTCTTGATGAAGCCAAACTCTTGTACTGGTTCATCAAAATGGAGATTCCAACTCCTAGAAGCTTGCTTTAATCCATAGATGGATTTCTGTAACTTGCATACTTTAGAATTTTATGCAAAACCCTCGGGTTGTGTCATATAGACATCCTTTTGTAAGTTTCCATTAAGGAAAGCGGTTTTGAAATCCATTTCCCATATCTCATAGTCATAATATGCGTCTATGGTAATCAAAATTCTTATATACTTGATCATTGCTACGGGTGAAAATATTTTATCATAGTCAATACCATGAATATGCCTATAACCTTTTGCTACAAGCCTAGCTTTGTAAGTATGAACCTTCCCATCCATGTCAGTCTTCTTCTTGAAGACCCATTTGCATCCTATGGTTTTTACACCATCAGGTGCATCAATCAAGTTCCAAACTTGATTATCATGTATGGATTGTAATTCAAATTCCATGGCTCCAAGCCACTTATCCAAATCAGGAGATGACATCGCCTCTTGGTAGGTAGTCGGTTCATAATTCTCAATGATCCCCACCTCATTACTATCTGTTACGTGGAAACCATATCTCTTGGGTTCGGATCATAACCTACCAGATCTGCGAGTTACTTGTGTATCTTGAACAGGTTCCACAACTCCTTGTGGGACCTGTTCTTGTTCCACTATCGGTTCAATGTCATTTTTTGGTACTCTAACCTCTTCAAGATTTACTTTACTCCCACTGATATCTTTGAAGAGAAACTCTTTCTCTAGAAAGACACCAGTTCGGGCAACAAACACTTTGTTGTCCATTCGGTTGTAAAAGTAATATCCTTTAGTTTCCTTAGGATACACCCACGAAAATACATTTATCAGATTTGTGTGCAAGTTTGTCAGAGACAAGTCTTTTGACAATAACTTCACAACCCCAAATCTTCATAAAAGACAAACTAGGTTTCTTTCCGCTCCATATCTCATATGGAGTCTTTTGAACCGATTTACTTGGAACTCGATTTAGAGTGAAAGCGGCGGTTTCTAGTGAATAACCCTAAAAGGTTATTGGAAGATCAACTTGACTCATCATTGATCGAACCATGTCTAGCAAAGTTTGATTCCTCCTCTTGGACACACCATTCCATTGTGGTGTTCCGGGTGGAGTCAATTGTGAAACTATTCCACAATTCTTTAGATGATATCAAATTCTTGGCTTAAGTATTCCCCACCTCGATCTGATCGAAGTGCCTTAATACTTTTGCCAAGTTGGTTTTCTACTTCATTTTGAAATATTCTAAATATCTCAAATGCTTCACTTTTATTTTTCATTAGGTAAACATACCCAAATCTACTAAAATTATCGGTGAAGGTTATGAAGTATTGAAATCCTCCCCTAGCATTGCTAATTAGTGGTCCACATACATCGGTATGTATAAGTCCCAATAAGTCGCTTGCCCTTTCACCCAACTTGGTAAAAGGTGTCTTGGTCATTTTTCCAAGAAGACACGACTCGCAAGTGTCATATGACTCAAGGTCACATGAACCAAAAGACCGTCCCCATGGAGTTTTGAGATACGCTTCTCATTAATATGACCAAGACGGCAATGCCACAAATAAGTATGATTTACATCATTTGGTTTAGATTTCTTATTATATGATAGACATTCTCATTATTTTCATTCTTGACATCAAGGAAATAAAGGCCATTAAATGAATTTGTAATACCATAAAGCACATCATTTACATAAATAGAAAATCTCTTATTCTCAATAAGAAATTTAAAACCTTCATTATCCAAACAAGAAATAGAAATAATATTCCTACTTAAATCTGGTACATAATAACAATTGTTCAAAACAAGAATTAAACCGGAAGGTAAAGTAAATTCATAAGTTCCTACTGCTAATGCAGCAACTCTTGCTCCATTCCCCACACGTAGGTCCACTTCACCATCTTTATGTAGCCTCCTATTATTTAGTCCCTGCACATTTAAACAAATGTGAGAACCACATCTGGTATCCAATACCCAGGAACTAGTGGTAGAGAGGAGAATATCTATCATATAGATACCTGAAATCGACACAGCCCCACTGCTCTTTTTCTTCATTTGCTCTTCCTTAAAAGCCTTGCAATTACATTTCCAATGACCAATTTCTTGACAATGGAAACAAATTGTATCCTTTTGTGTATCGGTTTTGAAACTATAGCCTTGGCAAACTTTGCCTTGCTAATTTTGGGTTTGGAAACCTTTGCCTTACCCTTTCCTTTGGCACTTGGCCTTTTCCATCATGAACCATGAGCACTGGAGAACCTTTCTCAATTATTTTCATCTCCGCAGTTTTTAGCATGTTATGCAACTCGGAGAGATTCTTATCCATTCCATTCATGTTATAGTTCATCATAAAGTGATTATAACTTTTAGGCAATTAATTAAAAATGAGATCCGTGGCTAGCTCCAATGAAATCGGATAGCCAAGTTTCTTAAGATGCTCCACGTAGCCTTTCATCTTAAGCATGTGAGGTCTCACTTGTTGTCCTTCACTCATTTTGCAAGAAGTGAATGAAACAATGGTCTTATATCTCTCTTGCCTAGCTTTCTCTTGAAACATGTCTCTCAACTGTCTATCTCATAGGCTTCCAAATGTTCCAAACTTTGTTGGAGTTTTGAGCACATGGTCGTGAGCATGAGACAACTCACATCCCTAGAATCATTCCTATGTTTCTTGTCATTGTCTCTTTCCGCCCTAGGGGCGTTGTCTTCGGGTTCTGCAGGAATAGGCTCATCAAGAATGTACAATTTATCTTCTCGCCTTAGAACAATTCTTAGGCTTCGGATCCAATCCATGAAGTTTGTACCATTCTCTTGAAGTTTATCCTTCTCAAGGATCAATCGCAACGAAACTGATTGAGTGTTGGTTGTCATTATCTACAATTATGCAAAATTTCTAAAATTTTTATAAGTACCTGATAAATGACTATTTTATAGTCATTTAAGGTCCAAAAATATTATATTTCTACTTCATTTTAGTAAATATTTAATTTAATTCATCATATTTTACCTCAATACACGGATAATATGCTTGGTGGTGTAGTTTTCTGGTTTATGCAGATTGGTGGAGCATAATAATAACATTGGGCATGAATTTGGATGAAGGAGGAACAATAGAATGAGGAGTAATTCAGCTGGAACAAGAAAAATGAAGAAAAAGAGCATTTCAGCAGGTGCTCGGCCGAGCACCTACCGAGACTCGGCCGAGCATGATCAATCAGAAGGTCTGAATTAAATTCGAAGACTTGCTCGGCCGAGCACTTTTCCTTGACACGGCCGAGCACCCCCTGAATCAGCAAAAAGGTGCCTTTTCAAATGGAGACTTCTCAAGGCATCCATCCGGGAAAAATTGGATTCTCTCCTCGAAGGCCTATATATAGAAGTAGAAATCAGTATTTTAGATAGCTAGAAACATTGTAAACTTACTATAGTGAAATTTGTACTCTCAAACATCAAATAAATTCTCAGAATTTGTGAAAGTTATCAACTTGACTTGAACAAAATTCTGAATTCATTATCAATAATATTCAGAGGTATTCTTTAAGCTTTTTGTCTCCATTTCATTCTGGAATAAGTATCTCTTCTTCTATCTTCTCTTATTTATCTTATTCTTATTATTTCGCAAATGGCTTGTGACTAATCCCCCTTTTTCTTGGGGTTGGAAACTCAAACAAACACTTGTATTTACTAATATTCATGCTCTAAATTTACTTTCTTCATCTTAAACAATTCTACTATATCAAACTTTAACGCCTACGACCATGATGACGTCCATGGCTTGTATGAATCTTAGTTAATCAAGGGAAGTACTGATCGGAGAACCTTGATTAGCGGACCCATATAGTCAGAACTAAGTTCATTACTCACGAGAGTAGTGTAATGGCTTAGGGATGTTCATATAGTGGAAAGTATGCTGATTTTCATAAAGAAAACTTAATGGATTCTTTCTAATTATGGGCCATCGAGAGATAGGGCATAATTAGTATGAGAATACAAACGCTACTTGCTTGATCGTGAGAAGTAGTGTAGGCCTAGCATACCATCCTTGTTTTAAAAATGAAACTCTAAATCTAAAAAGAGCATGATTAAGTGATGAATATAATGTTGTTTGTGTCCCAATCCCAAGGATTCCTTAACAATAAGAGTTTTCAATCGAAGCTTTAGTTTTTATTATCATTTTCTAGTCGTGACAAACAATTTTGTACCCCCCAATCATTCTCTTTTCTTTATTCTTTTATACAAAGCAAAAAAATACTTTTCTAAGTAAGGTTGTCCTCGTGGGAACGACTCGCTCTTGCACTATCTATACTACAAAAACCCGTGCACTTGCGGAATAAACGTAACAAGTTTTTGGCGCCGCTGCCGGGGACAACGGTTTACTTTTAAAAAATTTCTTTTGCTTTTTGTTTTTAGTTTTAGTTTTATTTTTAATTTTTGTTAATTATCTAACATCCCGTCAAAGAATTTGTGTCTTTAAAGTTTTTTCATTTAGGTACTCTCGGAGTATATGAAAAGAGCCCGAATCAAACTTGAAGAGTTTGATCCGGAACCTGAAAGAAGCTTTCACGAAAGGTTAAGAAGACTTAGAGAAGTACTAGAAGGAGACATGGCACGAAACGGTGCAAATAATGAGGGTAATGACGGAGAACCCGCTACACCCTTACCTAGAACCCTTCGGGACTTTGTCAATCCAAGTACCCCGGGGACTAGGACACCCATTGTCATTCCAAATGCCGACGCAGCCCATTTTGAAATTAAGCCTCAACTTCTACACATGGTTACGAACAACTAATTTGGAGGCTCGGCACTTGAAGATCCACACCTTCACATCCAATCCTTCTTGGAGTATTGTGACACCACTCGAGTTCTCGGTGTCACACTCGAAGCGATACGGATGCTCCTTTTTCCATTCTCTTTGAAGGACAAGGCAAAACAATGGTTGAACTCGGTCCCCCACAATTCATTAACAACATGGGACCAAGTTCAGGAAGCTTTTCTTGGACGCTTTTTCCCACCATCCAAGACCGCTCAGATTCGGACTAAGATTACGAATTTTAGTCAAAACAGCAACGAATCTCTCTATGATGCATGGGAAAGGTACAAAGAGCTTCTAAGGATGTGCCCACACCACGGGCTTGAAAAGTGGTTGATTGTCCACACTTTCTACAACGGTCTCACATTCAAAACTAGAGAGACCATCGATGCCGCCGCAGGAGGAGCATTGATGAACAAAGGCGTGGACGAAGCATATGACCTGATCGAGAACATTGCATTGAACCACTATCAGTGGTCCAATGAGAGGGAGCAACCGCAAGGGACTCCAGGTAAGTATAATGTTGATGTTGTTACTCTTCTCTCTTCTAAAGTCGATATGCTTCTTAAAAATTTTGAAACTCTTAATGTAAATCCCGTTGCTAGTATAAACATTTTTTGTGAGTTGTGTGGGTCAAACTCATACAACTCCGATGGTTGTGAATTGCTTGCCACTACTTCTAGTGAGCAAGCTAATTTTGTCGCTTCTAATGGACAAAGAGGGGGTATGTATTCGAACACATACAATCCCGAGTGGAAAAATCACCCCAATTTTTCCTATAGAAGCAACAACGTTTTAAACCCTCAACCATCTAATCAAGCGCCGGGATTCCCACCTAAGAATTTCAATAATTATTTCCCTCCCCCTAAATCTAAATTAGATCTTCTTATGGATTATGTTGTAGAACAAAATAAAAATCAGGAGACTATCAACAATGAATTTAGGGAAAACTTTAAAGTTTTGAATGCTAGGTTTGACAACTTAGCCGCGCATAATAAGATGCTTGAGAACCAACAAGCTCAACAGGCCAATACCTCACATAGACCATAAAGGAGTCTTCCCGGTCAACCTCAAACGCCTAATGAGCATGCTAACGTAATAATATCAATGAGCAAATAGAACCCAAGTCCGACCCCACCATTGGTCGAGACTAATAAAGAGATTAAAGACGAGATTAGGTACCCTGGTTTCAATAGATATTTTGATCCTCCTATACCCTATCCTCAAAGATTAATCAAGAAAGGGGTTAATGATCAACATGCTGAGTTTTTGAAAACGTTAAAATCTTTAAATATTAGAGTTCCATATTCTGATGAAGTTAAGGAAATACCTTCTTATGCTAAACCATTGAAAGAAATGATTTTTAAGAAGAAATCTTTAGAGGATTTTGAAAACTTCACTTTGGCGGAAGACGTTAGTGCCATTTTACAAAAGAAGCTTCCGCCAAAGTTAAAAGATCCCGGCACGTTTTCTATCCCTTGTAGTATAGGTAGGTGTAACATGGAAAACGCTATGCTTGATTTGGGGGCTAGCGTAAGTATAATGCCTTTCTCGGTTAGTCAGAAATTAGGTGTGGGGGAACTCCAACCTACCACCATACCTCTACAGTTGGCAGACCGATCCATTCAATACCCAATCGGTATTATGGAGAACATGCCGTGTCGCATAGGGGACCTAATCATCCCTGTCGACTTTGTGATCCTCGAAATTGAGGAGGATCAAGATATCCCAGTCATTTTAGGAAGACCTTTTCTTGCAACTGCAGGAGCGATTATTGATGTAAAGAAGGGTACTCTTTCATTAAATGTTGGAAACGAGAAAATGGAATTCAAAAAGAGTACCCCAACTATTGAAAATTCCTGTCATAAATACGAAATTTTGAAAGAAAATCATAAGAACTTAAATGTCATACAATCTATGGATTCCAAGAAGGATCATGTAGATGAATTTACAGCTTATGAAAATCATGTCAAAGAAATGAAGGAAGCAAGGGCAAGAGAAAAGAATATAGACTGGAAGAGGATGCTACATGACGAAGATGAAGGAGATGACATCATAGAAAGATCAAAGGAAGTAGCACCCAAGAAAAATATGGGATTTCAAGCATGCAAAGACTATCATAAATTAATCCCGTCAAAGAAAAAGAATGGATGGCGCATGTGTATCAATCGTAGAGCCTCGAACAATTCACAAGATGTGAAATGGCGTATTGTCAAAGATAACAGGCCATCTCAATACCATGCAATGGCCATTCCGATTAGCAAAAAGGCGTCGAGCTAATGACGTAAAACAAGCATCATCGGGATAATAACCGATGGATTATTTTATTTTTTTTATTTATTTATTTATTTTATATTATTATTTGTATTGTTTTTATTTTTTGTAGGTTAAAAAAAAAAAATCAAGTTTCGCTCTGCCGAGCACCATACAAGACGCGGCCGAGCAGAAGAAGGTCAGAAAGAGGTACTTTCAGTAGAGGATCGCTCGGCCGAGTCAAGGAATTATGCTCGGCCGAGCATATCGGGATTGACTGGCGACTTTTGGTCAAAAGTCGGGTATCTTGAAGAGTTTTCCCCAAATTTTCTTCATCTTCTTCTACTCTTCTTCTCTAAAACCCTCTATAAACCCAACACCTTACCCTCTTCTTCCCCAAATTCCGACCAAATCATCATTCTTTCCGACCAAATATCCCATCCCCAACCTTTCTTCACCTCCCAAACACCATATCAACCATCAAAACCCAACAAATCACCCCAAAATTTCCCAAAACCGAAAATTTCCAAAAATTGCCAAACCCATGAAATTCATCAATCAAACCCACAATTCTCATCAAATCCCATCTCCATTACACCTCTAAACACCAAACCCACCTCAAAACAACCAATTACTGTCCAATTCACCCGAAATCAAAACCCTAGGTTTTGCCCCAAAAATTCAAAATCCGGGTTTAGTTGAAATTGAAGGTCAAGGTTCATTCTTTTGGGAATTTTGAAGCTATTGGAGGAGGAAGAACACAGATTGAAGCCCACTCCATCATTAACATTAGGGACAATGTTTTATTTAAGTGTGGGGGGGTAGTATCTATTTATTTATTTCTTTTCCCGTTTTTAGTATTTTATTTTTATATATTGCGAGTAGTTTTATTTTCAAAAAAAAAAAAAAAAAAAAATATTTAGCCAATGCTCCTGTTGATGAGAATGTTATCTCTATTATCATTTGTCTAAAGTAAAATTTTTACCTTTTTAACTTCTACTTCTTAAGAAATTTGATAATAACAACATAGGATTGTATTGGATGGTAAATAGAAAATTTTCAAAATTAATATGAACTTTTAAATCCTATTGAATAGAAGCATTACATTATTATTGAAATTGTGGGCATTTAAGTTTGGATACAATATTCTTGTGAAACTTTTAATTCATCATATTTTACCTCAATACACGGATAATATGCTTGGTGGTGTAGTTTTCTGGTTTATGCAGATTGGTGGAGCATAATAATAACATTGGGCATGAATTTGGATGAAGGAGGAACAATTGAATGAGGAGTAATTCAGCTGGAACAAGAAAAATGAAGAAAAAGAGCATTTCAGCAGGTGCTCGGCCGAGCACCTACCAAGACTCGGCCGAGCATGATCAATCAGAAGGTCTGAATTAAATTCGAAGACTTGCTCGGCCGAGCACTTTTCCTTGACTCGGCCGAGCACCCCCTGAATCAGCAAAAAGGTGCATTTTCAAATGGAGACTTCTCAAGGCATCCATCCGGGAAAAATTGCATTCTCTCCTCCAAGGCTTATATATAGAAGTAGAAATCAGTATTTTAGATAGCTAGAAACATTGTAAACTTACTATAGTGAAATTTGTACTCTCAAACATCAAATAAATTCTCAGAATTTGTGAAAGTTATCAACTTGACTTGAACAAAATTCTGAATTCATTATCAATAATATTCAGAGGTATTCTTCAAGCTTTTTGTCTCCATTTCATTCCAGAATAAGTATCGCTTCTTCTATCTTCTCTTATTTATCTTATTCTTATTATTTCGCAAATGGCTTGTGACTAATCCCCCTTTTTCTTGGGGTTGGAAACTCAAACAAACACTTGTATTTACTAATATTCATGCTCTAAATTTACTTTCTTCATCTTAAACAATTCTACTATATCAAACTTTAACGCCTACGACCATGATGACGTCCATGGCTTGTATGAATCTTAGTTAATCAAGGGAAATACTGATCGGAGAACCTTGATTAGCGGACCCATATAGTCAGAACTAAGTTCATTACTCACGAGAGTAGTGTAATGGCTTAGGGATGCTCCTTGAGTGGAAAGTATGCTGATTTTCATAAAGAAAACTTAATGGATTCTTACTAATTATGGGCCATCGAGAGATAGGGCATAATTAGTATGAGAATACAAACGCTACTTGCTTGATCGTGAGAAGTAGTGTAGGCCTAGCATACCATCCTTGTTTTAAAAATGAAACTCTAAATCTAAAAAGAGCATGATTAAGTGATGAATATAATGTTGTTTGTGTCCCAATCCCAAGGATTCCTTAACAATAAGAGTTTTCAATCTAAGCTTTAGTTTTTATTATCATTTTCTAGTCGTGACAAACAATTTTGTACCCCCCAATCATTCTCTTTTATTTATTCTTTTATACAAAGCAAAAAAATACTTTTCTAAGTAAGGTTGTCCTCGTGGGAACGACTCGCTCTTGCACTATTTATACTACAAAAACCCGTGCACTTGCGGAATAAACGTAACAGTACCAATTTCATTAAATAGATAAATAATGTACTTTTCCAAAAACTACTCCCACTAAATTATATAACTTTCTTATACAACATTTGTATAATATAATTTAAATGGGCTAAGATCCAACTTTAATTCAATTTCAAGTCCGCTTTGGCGTGACCGCTCAAAATCAAATTAATTAGGTAGACAACTCTTGTCAATCATATCACATATGACTCTTAGATCTTTTATGAAATTCTTTAGAAATCCAATTTCAAAAGCATGTTTAATCTCATCTTTGCCTTAGGCCAAAAACTGTTTTGACGCCTAATTCAGTGCAACCATTATAAATGCATAGGAAACTCTTATTCACTCATCTTACTCATACATGAATAAAATCAATGCACCTCGCTTTAGCGTATGTACTTACAAGTGTTTTAATCATGGTATGGCATATAGACTTAAAATTTCAAAGAAGGTTCATCACCATATAGCATACAACACATTTATGAGCACATATGATAAACATGTCGAGCATCAAGTTTAGTCACTAAATTAATCTCCATTAATTTAAGCATAATATTTATGTGTTATTAGTTTCTCTATAATTATGACGATGAGACTCTTTGAACTTTGGTTATCATCGCCAAATCAAGACAACAAGAAGTACGGCCGAACTAAGGCATAGGCAAGCACAATTCCGCACTAATTCAAGAAACCAAGAAAGTAGTCCATGTGGCCGAAACTAAGCAATAAATGGTCTCGATGAACGTAGGTCAATTGCATTCACAATTCCACATGGATCTCCAATCTTGAATCAAGAACTTTGTTTCTCAATTTTAGCAATTATGAACTCTTCATAATTCTAATTTCGTTTTATCTTTGATTGCGATCAATTTTGGGAAACACAGTCTCGAGAACATAGGCTAGCCATCCAAACCTTGATCCAATCATAGAATTCACAAGAATAAAAAAAAATAGGAATTTCAAATCACAAGATCCACCCCAAACCCTAAGCCCCGCCCGCACAAGAACCATAGGTCCGGCCGGGTCAGTACTTAGGTCCGGTCGGACCCCTGCCGAAAAATCAAAATTTTTAAATTCAATTTTTTTTTCTCAAAATTGTTTTTCCCCGATTCAATTAAGATTTTGTGTTCTTGGTGATCCAATCACCAAGATCATCAAAAACTTGAATAAACCATTTATTTATGAATATCTAGATTATCAAAACTTTGATCCAATAAAAAATTGATAACCCAAACAATTTTAAATCAACCATAATTTTTATTGCGATTGAATAGTGCGATTAAAGTTACAAAAACAATAAACCACATAAAACGCATAGACCACATAAACATCATAATTTCAATATTCAAATCATGCTAGGCACATAAACAATTTATATACCCACAAAGCCCATAGATCCATTCATGTGATTAAATCATGCACAGCGGAATAAAGCATTAAAATTTTTATGAAACCCAAAGCCCATAGATCCATTCATGTGATTAAATCAAATACTGCATAACGAATACTAGAATACTAACCCTTGATGCCTTTGATTAACAATCTCGATTCTTGGTGGAGATTTGAAACTTGATCACGAACAACAGCAGGAACACGAACTATGGAGGTGATAAGCTTCACCCTCTATTGGTATCCACACCTCGAACGAATATCAAGAAACTTCTTGATCTTGGTTGCTAGACCAAAATTGTGAAACACGCTTTCACAATTGTATAGAACTATATGGAATTTTATTGTGATGATATTGTTCTTCACTCTAGGGATCTTAGAACAAGAAATAACTCTCTCAAACTCTTTGGAGGCTCACACCATGTTATGGACTGATTAGGGCAACTAGAGGATGTTTTTATTCTTGTTTATCCTATTTCAAAATAGGTAACAAGTGGCCAAACCCGCAAGAAATTGGAATAAGAAAGTCACAGGCAGAAACCGACTAGGTCCGCCCGGGTATAACAAAAGGTCCGGCCGGATCCTATGCAAGGTCCGACCGGGTCTTATAGGAGGTCCGGCCGGGTCCTAAAATCCCTTAAAGGTCCTTTGACCCAAATACCAATTAAGTCCTTTAAGATTCGTTATATTTGTGTGTGACCCTATAGGATTACACTAATTTGGCAATGGGTTTAAACATAAACCCATAAGACATGATTAGGTTCTAGAAAACCGTCATGCCTTCCCAAATAGTGTAACTATATATAAGTTCGCATTCCTTTATAGAACATGTCACAATCCCTTTGTCCACGATGTCATTGAACACAAGTCATGGTCATTGAGTCAACTTTTATTTGTTCAATACTTTCTCGATCCCGAATATGTTGATAATCCAAATGACATTGATCCAATCATTTCATTTGAGTTTGGCCAAACATTTCATCAACATCATTCTATGAGGGGCCCAAGCTTGACATCTCTCCGAAGAGGGACAAATCCATTTAGATTATTATTCTTTCCTACGTGAATCCGATTATGCCAATCACACCCTTTATAACTTCCTGGTTAAAGGTAGCGTTTTAATATGTCAAACATAATGTTCATCAAGTGGAAGACTATAATAACTTCATGTGTAAGGATTCAAATGACATAACTAATATGAGATCTATATATGACATTGACCATGACATAAATCTCATAGAGCGGGTCATGTCCAGTACCTTGTTCTCCAACAAGTACCCATAAGTCTCCCATGATCTTTTAGACTTATACTAGTGCTTCATAAGTACTAGGGACGGAGATTATTATAAGTAAACATGAACAACAATAATAATCAAAACAACTCTTTATTAATATGAATGAAATGACATACATAACGTTTAAATAAACGTGCCTAGGGCACCAACACTAACAACTGATTCATTGTAATTTCTATTGACCAATCTCTTGAAACTGCATTGAACTTTTAGAAATCATTTTGTATTAAACCAAGCTCTCAAAATGTTTCTTAATGATTTTGTGTGAGTCAAACTTAATCACATCTTCTCGGTTGCGCTTACTGATAATAGTTTGCTTGCCGATTATTGACTTTGCTTTTCAAAGTGTTTCTTTTGAAAAAGTTTTCATTAGGCTATTCACCCCTCCCCCTCTATCCCGTTTTCCTACCAATTGGGCCTAACACCTATAACACCCAACTATATTTTGAAATAACACATTTGACCTTGAGGAATGACAACCCGTGCGGAGCACTGGCACACAGCCAGTAGAAGAAATAACACACAGTCAAAAGTATTTTATTCTTGGTGCATCCACCTATTCATATCTAAATAAGAGGTGAATGAAAAACAAGGGAAAAATTCAAATTAGTTACCTGAGTTTGTCGTCAAGTTTCAATTAGTTACCCAGTTTGTGTCACGACCCGAAATATAGGTTCTATTTTATTAGTAATTAAATGATTTTATTTAATTATTTGCTTATTTATTTATTTAAATTATTATTTATTTAAATAATTATGGGTGCAATTTTTGTGTTATAATCATTGCCTAGCATTTTAATTGGGTCATTTGGGCTAGTGTGGAAGTGTTGAGTCTTAATTGTTAGTCGGGAGTGAAAGTAATTGGGTTAGTTTGGGGAGGGGGTCTAGTTGTAACATTTCAAAAATAATTTCCCCCTACTCCCTCACCTCCCTCACCTTCTCCCTCACTCTTTCACTTCTCCCAGCCATCTCTCTCCCTCTCTCCTCCAAAAAGTGGTAAGTTTTCTTCTCCTTCTTCTCTCTTCATTTAAACCTTCTTCCTCTCATCTTCTCTCATTTATTAAATCATGAACCATGTTTAGATCGTCGATAGGATCGTAGGAAGCCAAAAAGAATCGAAATCCATCAACTTTGAGAATTTGCAAGTAAGTTACTTTTCCCCCATTTTTATGCCAAAATGCTCATATTATGTTCATATAATGCCATTGTTGTTATAGTTGAAGTTTGGATGAGTTTAGATGTTGTTTGGGGTTCATTTGGGTTTTTGTCTAAAAATGGTGATTGATGTTGATGTTGAATTTGATCCTTGGTTTGGGGTCATTTATGGTGTCCTTAAGGTCCCCTTTTGTGTTAGATGTTGGTTGGGTACCTTAGTATACCTATTGAAAGCATTGGGTTTGAGTTATGTTGTTTGGGTGGAAAATTTGGGAGAAACCCAGTTGGTTTTGGCCGTTTTCCGGCGACCTGGGTGCGTGGGCGACCGCCCATGATGGGTTTGGGCGACCGCCCATGAGATCAGTTAATCCGGATAATTTGAGCAAAGCGAGTAGGCGACCGCCCACTTTTGGGTTGGGCGACCGCCCAGGAAGTCAGTGGGTTTTGGGCTTGGGGTTGGGTTTTGGGCGACCGCCCAGACTGGCTATGGGCGACCGCCCATACCAGCTGTTCTGAGTCTCTTTGTTTTTGAATTGTTTTAAGGTCCAAGCCCGATCTAGGCTCGAAGTATCACCCTAGTTGACTTAAGTTAATGTTGTGGAACACTTTATTGTTCGAGAATGATCCCCTTGTGATCGATTGTGATATGGGATTTATTTAAGTATCATTTTGGGAATGTGGTTCATCTTTGATGTGCGGTTTATATTAGTTTACCTTTGTGGTGATTTATTTGGATTGGTTCCCTACTTTGGAATCCTTTGTTGTTTATCGTGCTAGTATTTTATTACTTAGCCTTTAAGTGAAAGCCCAGCTGGCATTGTGTGTGTTTCGGGCGATGCGAAATATTATGATGGCACAAGCCAAGTCCATTATGATGTTGACCATTGTTTTGCCCAATTATTACCCTCCTCCAGATTGGCCTTGGATGTGAGAAGAGCTAGCTCCTTTGTGTGCATTTTAGCTTCTTGGAGCATGACTTTGTGGCATGTCTCCCGTCCCTTGTGACACTTCATTGGTTATTGGTTCCGGTACCGGGGTTTTCTCTTCGGCTTTCATGCTGTTATGAAGATGTTGATTTGTTGATTATTGAAGCTGCGCAGCGATCCTTTATTTGGATGTTCCGGTTTGGAAAACCTTGGCTATATCCTTTGTTATGTGTTTATTTCCGCTGCTATCTGTTATGTGATAAATGCTATGTGCTATGTGATATTTATTATTGCCTATTGTATATTGCATCATAGCATGTCATGTAGTTGCATTAGTAACTTATTGAGATTTATCTCACCCCTTTCCTTTCATCTTTGTTTTTCCTTAACCCCCCCCCAGGTGCTAAGGATTAGTCTCGCTGATCACGAGAAAAGAGGACGTCGAGTGTGGATCCGTTCTTTTGGGGAAGGTTGATATAGGTTGGTTCCCATTATGTAAATGTGTAACCATTTTGGGGTAGTTATACCAAACAATGAAGTCACTAAGAATTGTGTATATTTGTATTGTTAGCATAAACTTGTGGAAGTTTATGATAAGTTGTATTTGGTTTTTATCAAACTTGGTTTTGCAAAACTTTGGATTATTACCTTATGGTATTAAGTGGAATTTTTAACTTCAGTATTTCAAAGATTGGTTTTAGAGTCGACGTCCAGATCGCGGTCTCGGGCCCGCGGGGTCCGGGGTCGCGACAGTTGGTATCAGAGCCATGGCATTAGCTCTAAGTATAAGTCTAGGTGGATTAGTATGACCTAGGTGGGTAGTACTGTGCGGAGTGATTAACGGTTGATGTTTTATGCAGGTACTTGTTACAATGGTTCGTAGAAGGAGTGGTGAAGGTAGTTCCGGTAATGCAAATCAGAATGATACAAGGGAAGAAGCCCGTGCCATGTTCCAAGGCATGTTTGAGGCGGCCATGAAGGCCATACATGATCAAGGCCCGAGGGTAGATCAAGCACCACCCCGTTATGGTTTGGAGCAATTTCTGAAGTTGAAACCGGTTGAATTTAATGGGGAGCCCGATGTTCGGAAAGCTGAGTTGTGGATTGAGTCTATGGAGAAGATTTATGATGTGTTTGGGTGTTCGGATGAGGACAAGGTCCGGTTCGCGGCTTACAAGCTTGTGGGAGCCGCCGAGCATAGGTGGAAAGGTATTAAAGCTACTTGGGATGATACTCGCACAGTGTATGCGTGGGAACTGTTTGTGCGCAAGTTCAAGGAGCATTTTATTCCGGTTGTTGATCAAAACCGAAAGGAGATCGAGCTACTCAACTTGGAGCAAGGAGTGTTGTCTATAGCACAATACTCGGCTAAGTTCATAGAATTAGCCCGGTATTGCGACTATTTGGTGAGGACCGAGGAACAAAAGGCTATGAGGTTTATTCGGGGATTGAAGACCTCCATCCGTACTCAACTGATTGCTCAACGGATTGTGACGTTCCAAGATGCGGTGGACCGAGCCTATCTTATAGAGCAAGATATTGGGGAGCATGAAAGGAAGACCGAGGTAGCCAACCCGAGTAAGCAAGGAGCGCAGAGCAAGTCACAACCAAGGATTGATAACCGAGGTAACTTTGGGGGACAATCTCAGTTCCGAGGACAACCGACCCCAAGGAACCCGGGTACCACTTCCGGGAACCAAGGGAGCCAAATTAGGAGGCCTTGTTCGTATTGTCAAAAGGAAGGTCATTCTGAAGACCGTTGTAGGAAGAAGCGAGGAAGGTGCACCAATTGTGGTCAAATGGGGCATTTCGCAAGAGATTGTACTAGAGGCAAGGGACAAGCATCCGGGTCAGTAGTTAGTATTAATCAAGGTCAGAAAAGGGATGTTACCGGGAAGCCCAAAGTTCAAGGGAAGGTTTATGCTATGAATCAACAACAAGCTACCGATGATCCATCCGTTATTGGAGGTATTGTTTCTGTGTCTAATGTGAGCGCACGAGCGTTAGTAGATCCAGGATCATCTCATTCATACATTTCTGTGCAATTTGCTTCCATGTTAAATGCTGCATTCGAGTCTTTACCGTACATGCTAGAGGTGTCGACCCCTATAGGAGAATGCTTGATTTCTGATCGAGTCTTTCGTGCTTGTGACGTGGTTATTTGTGGTCGAGTCCTTTGTGCGGAGTTGGTAGTTCTTCCTATCCAAGACTTTGATGTCATTTTGGGTATGGATTGGTTGAGCAAGTTTCATGCTTCTGTCGACTGCCGTAAGAAAACTGTTACTTTTTCTATTCCCGATGTGCCTAAGTTTGTTTTTGAGGCTAGTCCTCTGAGTATAAAGGTTCGCTTAATTTCTTATTTGAAAGCGAGAAAATTATTGCAGAGTGGTTGTGAGGGGTATTTGGCTAGTGTTCTTGATACTAGGAAAGAATCCCCTAGTTTTGATAGTGTTCGGGTAGTTCGGGAGTTTCCCGATGTTTTCTCTTCCGAGTATGTTATGCCTCCCGATCGTGAGATTGAGTTTTGTATAGATCTTTTGCCGGGTACGGCTCCGATTTCGAAAGCACCTTATAGGTTAGCTCCCGCTGAGTTGAAGGAGTTAAAGGTTCAGTTGCAAGAGTTGCTTGATCGAGGGTTTATCCGCCCTAGTGTTTTCCCGTGGGGAGCACCGGTTTTGTTCGTGCGGAAGAAAGATGGTTCGTTGAGGCTGTGTATAGATTACCGGAAGTTGAATCAGGTTACGGTGAAGAATAAGTATCCTCTACCGCATATTGATGATTTGTTTGATCAGCTCCAAGGGTCCGTTGTGTTTTCTAAGCTTGATTTGAGGAGTGGGTACCATCAGTTGAAGGTTCGATCGGAGGATATTCCGAAGACTGCTTTTCGCACTCGGTATGGTCATTATGAGTTCTTGGTTATGCCGTTTGGGTTGACGAACGCGCCGGCCGTATTTATGGATTTGATGAACCGAGTTTTCCATCCCTATCTTGATTCGTTTGTGGTGGTCTTCATCGATGACATTCTTGTTTATTCGAAATCTCGAGAGGAGCACGAGCAACATTTGAGGACAGTTTTATCCGTTCTTGCGAGGGAGAAATTATTTGCGAAATTTAGTAAATGCGAATTTTGGCTCGAGAAGGTGTCATTTCTGGGGCATGTTATTTCGAAAGATGGAATTTCTGTGGATCCTTCGAAGATAGAGGCAATAGTGGATTGGAAGAGACCCGAGTCAGTGACCGAGATTCGTAGTTTTCTGGGTTTAGCCGGGTATTACCGCAGATTTATTGAAGGGTTTTCGAGGATTGCTACTCCGATGACGCAGTTGACTCGGAAGAATGTTCCGTTTGTGTGGACCGAGAAATGTGACAAGAGTTTCGAGGAATTGAAGAAGAGGTTGACTACCGCACCGATCTTGACCTTGCCTAATGGGAGCGATGGCTTGGTGATTTACAGTGATGCTTCAAAAGAGGGTTTGGGTTGTGTTTTGATGCAGAATGGGAAAGTAATTGCTTATGCTTCGAGGAAATTGACCCCTAGTGAGCAGAATTACCCGACTCATGATATGGAGTTAGCGGCTATTGTCTTTGCGTTGCACAAATGGAAACACTACCTTTATGGAGCGAGGTTTGAGATTTTTACCGATCACAAGAGTTTGAAGTACCTTTTCTCCCAGAAGGAGTTGAACAACCGACAGCGCCGATGGATGGAATTGTTGAAGGATTATGACTGTACGATTTCTTATCATCCGGGGAAGGCGAATGTGGTAGCCGATGCGATTAGTAGAAAGTCTTATGTGGCTTCGATGATGGTTCGAGAATGGAAAATGCTTGAGGATGTTCGAGATTGGTATCCTCGTGAATCGAGACATGGGGCTATTTTTGCGAATATTAGGGTTTCTCCGACCCTAATTCAGAGAATAAAGGAAGCTCAGAAAGAAGATCCCGAGTTGGTGAAGATAATAGGTAAATTGAAGGAAAAGAACTTCGAGGATTTTTCTGTTAGCCCGGTGGGAGTTTTGACTTTCCGTGGTCGTTTGTGTGTTCCGGATGTCGATGGAATTAAACAGAGAGTTCTTGTTGAGGGTCACAAATCGAGGTATACTATTCATCCGGGTAGTACGAAGATGTATCAGGATTTAAAGCAACAGTTTTGGTGGATTAATATGAAGAGGGAAATAGCGGAGTATGTTTCGAGGTGTTTAACGTGTCAGCAGGTCAAAGCCGAGCATCAGAGACCCGCGGGATTACTTCAGCCGTTAGAGATTCCCGAGTGGAAATGGGAGCATGTGACTATGGATTTCGTTACGGGACTGCCTCGTACCCGTAGGAAGTATGACAGTGTTTGGGTAATAGTGGACAGATTGACCAAGAGTGCCCATTTCTTGCCTATTGACATCAGATATTCGATGGAGAAGCTTGCGACCCTTTATATCGATGAGATTGTGAGATTGCATGGAGTTCCGGTTAGCATTGTGTCAGATCGAGACCCGAGGTTTACTTCTAGATTCTGGAAGGCGTTTCAGGAAGCTTTGGGTACAGATTTGCGATTCAGTACGGCTTTTCATCCCCAGACCGACGGTCAATCCGAGAGGACTATTCAGATTCTTGAGGATATGTTGCGAGCGTGTTCGATAGACTTCTCCGATTCTTGGGATTCGCACCTACCGTTAGTGGAATTCTCTTACAACAACAGTTATCAGTCTAGTATCGAGATGGCACCGTTTGAGGCCTTGTATGGAAGGAAGTGTAGATCGCCTATTTGTTGGGATAAGGTTGGTGAAGCGAAGATTGTGGGTATTGATTTGCTTCGGGATTCGGTTGAGAAAGTTAAGGTTATCCGGGATAGATTGAAGACAGCCCAGAGTCGACATAAGAGCTACGCAGACAACCGAAGGCGAGATCTTAGTTTTCAGGTTGGTGACTTGGTATTCTTGAAAGTGTCTCCAAAGGTGGGTATTCGTAGATTTGGGAAGAAAGGCAAATTGGCTCCGAGGTTTATAGGTCCGTTTGAGATTTTGGGAAAGGTTGGACTTCTAGCGTATCGTCTTGCGTTACCGCCATCTTTGGACCGGTTGCACAACGTCTTTCACGTTTCTATGCTTCGGAAGTATGTTCATGATCCGTCTCACGTGTTACTGAGGATACCGGAGGATATTGAACCCGATATGACTTATGAGGAACGACCGGTTCGGATCTTAGATTCTAAAGTTCAAGAGTTGAGGAGCAAGAGCATTGCGTTGGTTCGAGTTCTTTGGAGGAATCATAATGTCGAGGAGTCAACGTGGGAGATCCGAGATGAGATCGAGAGGAAATTTCCGTGGCTTTTTGTTTAAGGTGAGTCTCGTTAAAATTCGGGTCGAATTTTCTTTAAGGGGGAGTGAATGTCACGACCCGAAATATAGGCTCTATTTTATTAGTAATTAAATGATTTTATTTAATTATTTGCTTATTTATTTATTTAAATTATTATTTATTTAAATAATTATGGGTGCAATTTTTGTGTTATAATCATTGCCTAGCATTTTAATTGGGTCATTTGGGCTAGTGTGGAAGTGTTGAGTCTTAATTGTTAGTCGGGAGTGAAAGTAATTGGGTTAGTTTGGGGAGGGGGTCTAGTTGTAACATTTCAAAAATAATTTCCCCCTACTCCCTCACCTCCCTCACCTTCTCCCTCACTCTTTCACTTCTCCCAGCCATCTCTCTCCCTCTCTCCTCCAAAAAGTGGTAAGTTTTCTTCTCCTTCTTCTCTCTTCATTTAAACCTTCTTCCTCTCATCCTCTCTCATTTCTTAAATCATGAACCATGTTTAGATAGTCGATAGGATCGTAGGAAGCCAAAAAGAATCGAAATCCATCAACTTTGAGAATTTGCAAGTAAGTTACTTTTCCCCCATTTTTATGCCAAAATGCTCATATTATGTTCATATAATGCCATTGTTGTTATAGTTGAAGTTTGGATGAGTTTAGATGTTGTTTGGGGTTCATTTGGGTTTTTGTCTAAAAATGGTGATTGATGTTGATGTTGAATTTGATCCTTGGTTTGGGGTCATTTATGGTGTCCTTAAGGTCCCCTTTTGTGTTAGATGTTGGTTGGGTACCTTAGTATACCTATTGAAAGCATTGGGTTTGAGTTATGTTGTTTGGGTGGAAAATTTGGGAGAAACCCAGTTGGTTTTGGCCGTTTTCCGGCGACCTGGGTGCGTGGGCGACCGCCCATGATGGGTTTGGGCGACCGCCCATGAGATCAGTTAATCCGGATAATTTGAGCAAAGCGAGTAGGCGACCGCCCACTTTTGGGTTGGGCGACCGCCCAGGAAGTCAGTGGGTTTTGGGCTTGGGGTTGGGTTTTGGGCGACCGCCCAGACTGGCTATGGGCGACCGCCCATACCAGCTGTTCTGAGTCTCTTTGTTTTTGAATTGTTTTAAGGTCCAAGCCTGATCTAGGCTCGAAGTATCACCCTAGTTGACTTAAGTTAATGTTGTGGAACACTTTATTGTTCGAGAATGATCCCCTTGTGATCGATTGTGATATGGGATTTATTTAAGTATCATTTTGGGAATGTGGTTCATCTTTGATGTGCGGTTTATATTAGTTTACCTTTGTGGTGATTTATTTGGATTGGTTCCCTACTTTGGAATCCTTTGTTGTTTATCGTGCTAGTATTTTATTACTTAGCCTTTAAGTGAAAGCCCAGCTGGCATTGTGTGTGTTTCGGGCGATGCGAAATATTATGATGGCACAAGCCAAGTCCATTATGATGTTGACCATTGTTTTGCCCAATTATTACCCTCCTCCAGATTGGCCTTGGATGTGAGAAGAGCTAGCTCATTTGTGTGCATTTTAGCTTCTTGGAGCATGACTTTGTGGCATGTCTCCCGTCCCTTGTGACACTTCATTGGTTATTGGTTCCGGTACCGGGGTTTTCTCTTCGGCTTTCATGCTGTTATGAAGATGTTGATTTGTTGATTATTGAAGCTGCGCAGCGATCCTTTATTTGGATGTTCCGGTTTGGAAAACCTTGGCTATATCCTTTGTTATGTGTTTATTTCCGCTGCTATCTGTTATGTGATAAATGCTATGTGCTATGTGATATTTATTATTGCCTATTGTATATTGCATCATAGCATGTCATGTAGTTGCATTAGTAACTTATTGAGATTTATCTCACCCCTTTCCTTTCATCTTTGTTTTTCCTTAACCCCCCCCCCCCAGGTGCTAAGGATTAGTCTCGCTGATCACGAGAAAAGAGGACGTCGAGTGTGGATCCGTTCTTTTGGGGAAGGTTGATATAGGTTGGTTCCCATTATGTAAATGTGTAACCATTTTGGGGTAGTTATACCAAACAATGACGTCACTAAGAATTGTGTATATTTGTATTTTGTTAGCATAAACTTGTGGAAGTTTATGATAAGTTGTATTTGGTTTTTATCAAACTTGGTTTTGCAAAACTTTGGATTATTACCTTATGGTATTAAGTGGAATTTTTAACTTCAGTATTTCAAAGATTGGTTTTAGAGTCGACGTCCAGATCGCGGTCTCGGGCCCGCGGGGTCCGGGGTCGCGACAGTTTGTGTTTCGGTCAATTTAGTTATTGAATTTGTCTTTTTGTTACAATTAGGTGTAAAATTTGTTAGCTCATTAGAAAACTAATGAAAATGGATGAAAAATGTAACAAAGTTCTTTCAAAATTGCAATGATCAACCCTAAAGCTTAAATTATTCCATTACACCCTCAAACTAACGAATGTTAAGAGCTATCTTCTTTCTAACCAACAACAACAATAACAAGCCCAAGTCCGGCAACCACAATAACCACCGTCATCATCACTATCTCAAAATCCGGTCATCACCACCACCCAAATCCGGCCACTACCATAACCACATATCTTCTAATAAACAACAAAAATAACAATGTTAATGAGACACCCAAATCCAAATCCAAACCCAAACAACCATCATTGCACTCGCCTAATTAGACTCCAATTCACTACGGTCGAAATACGGTCATCACCACCACCCATATCAAGTTTCAAACCAATCAATCCCGGTCGGAGATAGCGTGTTTTCCGACCGGAGCTACTGGATCTACGGCTTCGTCGTAGTGAGGGCACGTACCAGATCTGGATAGGTGACGGCTAGAGATATTGTCAGAGGTTGTGGAGGTCGTCGAAGCTCTTCGACGGTCACACCATGTTGTCACCAGAATAGAGAGAGGAAGAAAGGAAGGAGGGGCCCGACGTCGCCGGAGGAAGAGGGAGGCGAGGGAGAGAGCGCCGACGTCGCCGGCCCTGAGTACAGCCATTGCCACCTTGAAGATCGTCCAAGCATCGCCGTCGGTAAAGCTTCCTGGCCAAATGAAAAGAAAGGGGACATCGGGGTTATGGTTATGGTTAGGGTTTGGAGAGAATGAGAGACAACCGGAGGCGAGGGTGAGACGACTGAAGGTGAGGGAGGCGACCGGTGGGTAGAGGTTTCACCGGAGAAGACGAACGGATATGGAGAGAGTGTGCGTGCGTGTTTTTTAGAGAGAGAATCGTGTGTATGACAGATCGGAGAAGAAGGGGGCTAGGGCTTAGACAGATAAAAGGTGGAGGTAGAGGTGGAGATAGCCGGAGGGGTCGCCGGAGGAGGGGTTGGGGGATCGCCGGAGGAGGGTGTGGTGATAGAGAGAGAATGTAGTAAGAGAAAGTAGAGAGAGTGTCGCGCCCCCGAACCCGCGGGTCCGGAATACGCGAGCTAGACGTCGACTTAAAACCAAAACTCTAAAATATAGAAGTTAAAAATTCCATTTTGAACCAAAAGATGATAACACAAGGTTTTACAAATCCAAGTTTAAATCAACAAAGTGCATCTAACATAAGCTCCACAGCTTATACCAAAAAGAATAAAATATACAATTCTTAATGACGTCAATAATGGTAAAACTATCCCCCAAAGGTTATACATTTAAATAATGTAAACCGATCCATAACAACCTGCCCCAAAACCTCAATCCTCTCGACGTCCTCCTCGATCCGCGAATCCTAATCCTTTTCCTCCTGGGGGGGTTAAGGAAAAACAAAGATGGAAATAAACGGGGTGAGATAAAATCTCAGTAAGTTACTAATGCAACTACATGACATGCTATAATGCAATAAGCAATAAACAATGATAAATATCACATAGCATGAAACAATTAACAGTCAACAGATAGCAGCGGAAAGTAAACACATAACAAAGGATATTAGCCAAGGTTTCCCAACTGATAGAACCAATAAAAGGGTCGCTGCGCAGCTTCAACAATCCACCAATCCATATCTTCACAGTAGCATAAAAGCCGAAGAGAAAACCCCGGTCAGAAACGACCAATCAACCCTTCAATCAAACAAACCATCTTCATAGTAGCATAAAAGCTGAAGAGAAACCCGGTACCGGAACCAATAACAATGTAAAGTGCCACAAGGGGCGGGAGCCATGCCACAAAGTCATGCTCCAAAACGATTAGCTAGAATACCCACAACGGAGCTAGCTCATCCCAACCAAGGCCAATCTGGATGAGGACAGAAGGACCAATGGGCGATGCTATACTGGACTTGGCTCGTGCCATTATAGCATTATCCATTGCCTGACTCGATACACAAATAACCAGCTGGACTTTCAATAATGCTAAGTAATGAATACTAGCTTTATAAACATCAAAAGGGTTCCAAAGTAGGGAACTGCACCAATTAATCACCATAAAAGATGCAAATGATTACTCAAGAAGAGTTCAACAACAATAAACACAAGGAGTTTCTCATAAAAGAGTTCAATAACAGAAATGGAATTGTTCATAAAAGCTCAACAATACAATCATTAAAACGAAGTGATTCTAGGACAAGGATCCATATCAAACGCATCCTAACATGATACACGCGAGTTACTCATAGAGAGTACTACCCAAATGGTCATTCCCCAAATAGCACAATGACTATCATTAAAACTATCCCAAACGTCCACTCATTATGAAAGTGTTCCCACATTTTCCAAAACAATAATTTAATCAAGTCCCAAGTCACATTTATTCATAAAGGAACTAATTTCATCATTAGAGTATTCCAAATTGACCATTTAAGGCTAAGGGGATAAAGCCCAAGACATGGATGAAAGTTATAACCTAAACCGAAAACATGTAAAGAAATAGTGCCAGGAAAAGGGGGCGGGCGGGCGCTCAGGCGGAGGCGGGCGGGCGCTCAGGCGGAGGCGGGCGGGCGCCTAGGAAGAGTCAGGCGGGCGCTCGAAAAGGGCAGAAACTACGGATCATTAACATCACAAGTAAGCGGGCGCTCGAGGGCGGATGGGCGGGCGCCTGGATCAATTCTGGGTCGGGGGACAGAGCTGGGTTTCATCATGTTCGAACCAAAATCACCCCAATCTCTAAAATACTCCAAACCAATCCTTCTAACAAGTTCCATAATGAACCAAAACCACATTTAAGCTAAGAGGGGACCTAAATCACATCATCTAACAACTCCAATCCAAGATTAAATCCCAAAATCATAATATCACCATTTTTGCCCAAAAACTCAAATAAATTCCAAATAAATTTCAAACTCAATCAAACTTCATATATAACAACTAAAGCATTATATGAACATGAAAGGAACATTTTAGCATGAAAATGGGGGAAAAGCAACTTACTCGGATTTTCTCAAAGGTGACGGAACTCAAAATTTCTTGGCTTCTTACGATCCTATCGACGATCTAAACAAGATTCATGTTTTAAAAAATGAGAAATAATGAGAGGAAGAAGAAGAAAATGAAGAGAAATGAAGAGAGAACTTACCCCTTTTTCTTCCTTGGAGAGAGAGAGAGAGAAATGGGTTGGGAAATGGGGGAAGATGAGTGAGGGAGGTGGAGTGTATGAGGGAGAAGGAGGTGTAGGGAGAGGGTAGGAGTATGATTTAGAATTTACACAAAGACCCCTCCTCTAATATTACCCAACTCAATACTCCCCACTAACAACTAAGACCCAACAATACTACACTAACCCAAATGACCCAAATAAAATGCTAGGCATAATTATTATGAAACATAATATGCACACATAAATATTTAAATAAATAATAATTTAAATAAATAAATAAGCAAATAAATAAATAATAATTATTTATTACCAATAAAATAGAGCCTAGTTTTCGGGTCGTGACATTCACTCCCCCTTAAAGAAAATTCGGCCCGAATTTTAACGAGACCTACCCGAATGATCAAGTAGCCATTAATACGATAGTTCCGTCATTTCTCAAATTCCTCAATCATCCATTCTAAACCACCACGTAGTAACCTTAAATAATGTTCACCATACCACGACCTCTCGCGCATAACTTCCTTCAATCATAACCTTCACTACTAATTAGAATCCATAATCAAAATTGGAGAATCCCAATTGCTCCCAAACATAACTCTCGAGATCTCCTAAGCTCATCTTATTCATAACCTTAATTACACTGCAAAGGTGTTTCTTTTTGTAAATCACATACTTAGTAGTATTCCCCAGAAATTCAAAACATCACCATCCCGAGCCTAATTAGCTTTTAAAATATAAAAAGGCTAAATGAATTTCTATTTCCACAATATTCATCGAAATGGCTACATCTCTATGGATTACCATTATAGTGCTTTCACTTTGAGTTAACACCTTAAATTAATAGTACCATACAACCCCAAAATTTCTCGTACAAAGTGTCCACTTAATCTATGTTATACTCTCATCCTTTCATTAATCCGGTCTTGAAGCCTAAACAATTCAATATACTCAATAGTCCGCAAAACGATCCAAATTTCATCTTCAAAAGATTTTCTGTAACTCCCATTTAAATTATAATCCGTGCTCATAAACCCAAGGAAATCAACAAATCTCAAATCCTCAATAGCTAACCCAAGTTAGTCTCTCACGCATACATTTATTAACCTAATGATACTTAGGCTCGATGGTACTACCAAAATCATAAACTAATTAGCTAGCCTCATTCCAATAGCTCCATTACCAAATCACAATATTCTTTAATTATGCCCAAATATTGATACTCGACCTTTTTTCACATACCCTTGGTCCAAATCGCGAAACGCCATCAAGGAGAGATTTAGGACCATAGAACCAATATCTAACCAAAATTCAAAATGCCTTTAACATAGATCGAGAAATTGTTACTCTCCCAAAATGTACTTATTAGTCCTTTCTAACTTAACACGCTTACCACCATTATCGATTATACATTCCACCATACACTCATTACCCATAACAATTCACGCATCCCTCCATACTAATCAATCTCGATGTACTCACGGAGATGTACTAAAAGGAAACGAAATCTCTTAACAAGAAACCCTCGGTTGAATCCTCAACTTTTACAACTTAACCGTTACAATATAGATATTGATCTAATTATCAGTACTACAACCTTGTACCACACAATTCAATTTAACCCAAGTTTCCCTTAAACACTAGGTACTATACGGAGGAAAATGGAAATCTTACAAATAATAATTACACCTAACAAATTGACCGAAACTAAATACTCGGATTTCAATTAAGAAAAGATAGGTATAACCCTTCCCAAAGGAACGGTCTCAAACAGTTTTAAGAAATTAGGAATGGAGAATACATCAATCCCCCTACAACAATAGACTAAAGCAATAGTAACATCAAAATCTTGTAATGGCAACATGGCTAATTTAGTAGGTGAGACATAACCATACTTAAGCACATCATAAGCACATAAGACTTCATCAGATACCCTAAGCTCCTCCATAGGAGTAGACACCTACAACACATAAGTCAACGACTCAGAAGTAATAAATTCAACTAAATGCACAGAAACACATAGATGCGATGATCCTATAATGCACGCGCTCGCTCTCACGACGCAAAATAATACCTCCTGAAATTTATCCGTTACCTGGTGAGTGCTGATTGATCGCAATTACTCTACCCTATACCTTAGGGTTCCCCGAAGCATCTCTCTTCTGACCCGGTGAAGTACTGGTTCCTGTTCCTGATGATTGAACCTTAAACCTCGGACAATCCTTTATGAAGTGACCCAGTTGACCACAATTGATACATTTTCCCTGCTTCTTCCAACACTTATCCTCCAAATGGCCTTCCCTCTGACAGTAAGTGCAAAGCCACCTACCTTGTTCCCCTTGTTTCCCCGGAGTAGTACCCGGATTCCCTAGCGCGGTTTGTTCTTTAAACTGAGATGGTGCTCCCAAATTACCTCGGTTATCTGAACGGTGTTGTGGTTGAGATTTAGCATGGCTTACTTGTTTACCCGTATTTGCAACCTCGGTCTTCCTCTTATGCTCCCCAATATCTTGCTCGATCAAGTATGCCCGGTCTACCGCATCCTGAAATGTCACAATCCTCTGGGCTATAAGTTGAGTACGAATAGAAGTCTTCAAACCCCGGATAAATCTCATAGCCTTCTGTTCTTCGGTCCTCACAAGATAGTCACAATACCGGGCTAATTCTGTGAACTTAGCCGAGTATTGAGCTATAGACAACAAACCTTGCTCCAAGTTGAGAAGCTCGATCTCCTTTCGGTTTTGATCCACTACCGGAATGAAATGCTCCTTGAACTTTCGCAGAAACAATTCCCATGCATACACTGTGTGGGTATCATCCCAACTCGCTTTAACACCCTTCCACCAATGCTCGGCGGCACCCACAAGTTTATAAGCCGCAAACCGGACCTTGTCTTCATCGGTGCAACCAAAGACATCATAAATTTTCTCCATCGACTCTATCCATAGCTCGGCCTTCCTTACATCGGGTTCCCCATTGAACTCAACCGGTTTCAATTTCAGAAATTGTCCCAATCCATAGCGGGGTGGTGGTGCTTGTTCTACCCTCGGACCTTGATCATGTATGGCCTTCATGGCCGCCTCAAACAAGCCTTGAAACATTGCACGGGCTTCATCCCTCGTGTCACTCTGATTCTGTGCTCCACTAGTACCTCCTCTGTTTCTCCTTCCAGACATTTCGAGTAATTACCTGCATAAGACATCAGCCGTTAATCACTCCGCACACTACTACCCACCTAGGTCATACTAATCCACCTATACATATACTTAGAGCTAATGCCATGGCTCTGATACCAACTGTCGCGCCCCCGAACCCGCGGGTCCGGAATACGCGAGCTAGACGTCGACTTAAAACCAAAACTCTAAAATATAGAAGTTAAAAATTCAATTTTGAACCAAAAGATGATAACACAAGGTTTTACAAATCCAAGTTTAAATCAACAAAGTGCATCTAACATAAGCTCCACAGCTTATACCAAAAAGAATAAAATATACAATTCTTAATGACGTCAATAATGGTAAAACTATCCCCAAAAGGTTATACATTTAAATAATGTAAACCGATCCATAACAACCTGCCCCAAAACCTCAATCCTCTCGACATCCTCCTCGATCCGCGAATCCTAATCCTTTTCCTCCTGGGGGGGTTAAGGAAAAACAAAGATGGAAATAAACGGGGTGAGATAAAATCTCAGTAAGTTACTAATGCAACTACATGATATGCTATAATGCAATAAGCAATAAACAATGATAAATATCACATAGCATGAAACAATTAACAGTCAACAGATAGCAGCGGAAAGTAAACACATAACAAAGGATATTAGCCAAGGTTTCCCAACTGATAGAACCAATAAAAGGGTCGCTGCGCAGCTTCAACAATCCACCAATCCATATCTTCACAGTAGCATAAAAGCCGAAGAGAAAACCCCGGTCAGAAACGACCAATCAACCCTTCAATCAAACAAACCATCTTCATAGTAGCATAAAAACTGAAGAGAAACCCGGTACCGGAACCAATAACAATGTAAAGTGCCACAAGGGGCGGGAGCCATGCCATAAAGTCATGCTCCAAAACAATTAGCTAGAATACCCACAACGGAGCTAGCTCATCCCAACCAAGGCCAATCTGGATGAGGACAGAAGGACCAATGGGCGATGCTATACTGGACTTGGCTCGTGCCATTATAGCATTATCCATTGCCTGACTCGATACACAAATAACCAGCTGGACTTTCAATAATGCTAAGTAATGAATACTAGCTTTATAAACATCAAAAGGGTTCCAAAGTAGGGAACTGCACCAATTAATCACCATAAAAGATGCAAATGATTACTCAAGAAGAGTTCAACAACAATAAACACAAGGAGTTTCTCATAAAAGAGTTCAATAACAGAAATGGAATTGTTCATAAAAGCTCAACAATACAATCATTAAAACGAAATGATTCTAGGACAAGGATCCATATCAAACGCATCCTAACATGATACACGCGAGTTACTCATAGAGAGTACTACCCAAATGGTCATTCCCCAAATAGCACAATGACTATCATTAAAACTATCCCAAACGTCCACTCATTATGAAAGTGTTCCCACATTTTCCAAAACAATAATTTAATCAAGTCCCAAGTCACATTTATTCATAAAGGAACTAATTTCATCATTAGAGTATTCCAAATTGACCATTTAAGGCTAAGGGGATAAAGCCCAAGACATGGATGAAAGTTATAACCTAAACCGAAAACATGTAAAGAAATAGTGCCAGGAAAAGGGGGCGGGCGGGCGCTCAGGCGGAGGCGGGCGGGCGCCTAAGAAGTGTCAGGCGGGCGCTCGAAAAGGGCAGAAACTACGGGTCATTAACATCACAAGTAAGCGGGCGCTCGAGGGCGGATGGGCGGGCGCCTGGATCAATTCTGGGTCGGGAGACAGAGCTGGGTTTCATCATGTTCGAACCAAAATCACCCCAATCTCTAAAATACTCCAAACCAATCCTTCTAACAAGTTCCATAATGAACCAAAACCACATTTAAGCTAAGAGGGGACCTAAATCACATCATCTAACAACTCCAATCCAAGATTAAATCCCAAAATCATAATATCACCATTTTTGCCCAAAAACTCAAATAAATTCCAAATAAATTTCAAACTCAATCAAACTTCATATATAACAACTAAAGCATTATATGAACATGAAAGGAACATTTTAGCATGAAAATGAGGGAAAAGCAACTTACTCGGATTTTCTCAAAGGTGACGGAACTCGAAATTTCTTGGCTTCTTACGATCCTATCGACGATCTAAACAAGATTCATGTTTTAAGAAATGAGAAATAATGAGAGGAAGAAGAAGAAAATGAAGAGAAATGAAGAGAGAACTTACCCCTTTTTCTTCCTTGGAGAGAGAGAGAGAAATGGGTTGGGAAATGGGGGAAGATGAGTGAGGGAGGTGGAGTGTATAGGGAGAAGGAGGTGTAGGGAGAGGGTAGGAGTATGATTTAGAACTTACACAAAGACCCCCTCCTCTAATACTACCCAACTCAATACTCCCCACTAACAACTAAGACCCAACAATACTACACTAACCCAAATGCAAATAAAATGCTAGGCATAATTATTATGAAACATAATATGCACACATAAATATTTAAATAAATAATAATTTAAATAAATAAATAAGCAAATAAATAAATAATAATTATTTATTACCAATAAAATAGAGCCTAGTTTTCGGGTCGTGACAGAGAGAGAGAGAGGGAACGTCTCTGTGCGCCGAATGAGAGATGGGAGGGGAGGGGAGGGGATGTGGTTTCTAAACATTCGTTAGTTTGGGGTGTAATGGAATAATTTAAACTTTAGGGTTGATCATTGCAATTTTAAAAGAACTTTGTTACATTTTTCATCCATTTTCATTAGTTTTCTAATGGGCTAACAAATTTTACACCTAATTGTAACAAAAAGACAAATTCAATAACTAAATTGATTGAAACACAAACTGGGTAACTAATTGAAACTTGACGACAAACTCAGGTAACTAATTTGCAATTTGCCCGAAAAACAAATGATGCTTATGTCCCTCCATCCTATAGTAAGAATACTACTACTTTCGTCTCAAAATAGATGTCGTTTTGGAGTGTTTCACACATATTAAGAAATATCATTAATGCATGTGAAAAGTCCCAAATACCCCTAAAGTAATTCAACTACCTATGTAATTAAATGGTTAGGTAAGAGATAGTTTACTATCATTATTAAGGGTATAATTGGTATAGAGCAATAAAAAAAAATTTGAAAATAGGGAAACGACGAGTATTTTGAGGCAAAATTTAACTTTCAAAACGAAATCTATTTTGAGACGGAGGGAGTACTTTCTATTAAGTATGTCCCAGAATAAAAGTTCCTTTCTCAAAATGGCAAATGATGGAAAATGAGGAATAGTGTTTTGGACAACTTTATTCTTCTAATTCTTCTATAATTACAAAAAAACTCAACACTTACTAATTTACTTTATGCTCATGTGCACTATAAATAGTATATTGTACAATTATATCCCCAACCCACTTACAATATCTATTTATTTTCCTTTTGTTTTCTGATTCTTACTCTGACACGAGGATTTCATCTCGACACTGAGGAAGTATTAAACTCCCTCCGTCCATTTCAAATTGCAAAACTTGTCATTTTAGGTGCTCATAGAAATCGCAAAATCGAAAATAGAAAGTTATTTATATTTTTAAATTAGTAGGACCCACTTGTCATGCTCACATCAACTAACTCACATACTGTTCTCTACCTCACTTTCTCTCTCCTACTCAACTATCTACCCTCACAACACATCACCTTTACTTTTTCTTTAATTCTCGTTCAATAACGGTTTTGTGCATTTTGAAATAGGAGAGAGGGAGTAATTTTTACCGCAGCAACGTGATTCCAAATCGTCTTGAATAATTTTGAGGTTTTGGTACGTGCTTACGAGTGAAAAGCGTGTATAGATTCCATTAGGGAGCTTCCCAATATCACGACCCTAAAAATAGGGAGCCGGACTGCGCCGTTAACCTTTTTCTTTTGGACCATAATACTAATAATAGTCCTTAATTAATTTAATTAGGTTGTTTATGTTCAAATGCGACACATCCAAGTCCTACTCCCGTTTTTTTTTTTTTTTTTTTTGAAGGAACCAAGTCCTACTCCCGTTGATTTTTCTGGTTTTAACTCATTAAATATTCACACAATTTGTCTTTAAAATAGTTTAGCACTTGTAAAAAAAATACTCTCTCCGTCCTAGATTATATGTCCACCTTTTTTTTTAGTCTGTTCCGAAGTATGTGTCCACTTCCTAAAATGACAAAGACTTTTTACGATTCCTCTCACTCATTCTTACTTTACTTTTATACTCACAACACCAATCAACGTACTATTCCTCATACTCATTCTCTCTCATATTTTATTTTTCATACTCACAACACTTACATCACTTCTTAATCTCCATGCAAATGGGAGGGTGTACATATACTCTGGGACGGAGGGAGTTGCTTAGTATTATTTTAAATATGTTTTAAATATGGGCTGGACTCTTGTGAGACCGCCGCACGGCATGCGACGGCTCACATCAAGCGGAGCCGAGCTGAGCCGAGCCTTTCTTTTTTTTTTTGCACTCCAACTTTTCTTTTCACGTCATTTTTTCCTCGCCAGCAAAAGTAACACTTTTTTTCTCATATGTAACACTTTTATTTTTCAAAAATGTACCACAAATTTGCTAAAATAGATTAAAGATAACATATGGTTAACAACTAAACTAATGTTACATTTTATAATAAATTAAATTGTAAAACTGTTGTTACATTTGACAGAAAAAAAATGTTACTTTTTGAAGATGAAACTGTTATTTTTATTAGAACATAGTGTTACATCTAAATAGACGAACAGCTCAATTTTTTTGTGTGTTAAAAAGTATGATCATGACTTATTTGGTTTTATTCGTCTCGTCGAGACGAACAATATAATATTTTTAATTTTTTTTTCCGACTTAAAAATATCAAGATATGACATTTTAAAGTTATTGGAGGTGTTTTTTTCCCGCGACACGTGTCACGATTAGGGGGGATGAAGGGCAGGCAGGCGGAGTAGGTATGGGGCGGGTTCGACCCATGTATAGCCCGTCGCACAGCCTGCGGCCGTCGCGCGGAAATCTGTCTTTAAATATACGTTTGGTCCTTCATCATTACACATTTTATTAATTTCACGTTAGATATATAAGATCTGTTTATTTCATTATTCACTGTCCTTATATAATCACACTACCCCATCGCGGCATTGCTCTTTTTTTTTTTTTTTTTTTTAAAGAAGAATACAAATTTACGCATCAATAAATATAATGGAAAATAAATACGCAAAATCTTGGGAAAAGCGCGTTTTTCCAAACGCTTAGGAAAAACGTGTTTTAAAAAAACGCGATGGCATTTTTGTAAATAATCATAACTTCTCAACGGTTCTAGATATAATTATAAAACATTCTTGATATGATATTGATAGCCAGAACCTTTGAAAGTGATAGCCAGAAGAGTCATTTTTGTAAATAATCAGAACATTTCAACGGTTCTGGATATCAATATAAAGCCTTCTCGATATGAGATTGATAGTCAGAACCTTTGAAAGTGATAGCCAGATGGGTCTTGAATATCAATATAAAGCCTTCTGGATATGAGATTGATAGCCAGAACCTTTGAAAGTGATAGCCAGAAGTGCCCTGAAGTATTCTGGATATGAGATTGATAACCAGAACATTTGGAAATAATAGGCAAAAGGTTTTGAAAAACACGTTTTTCCTAACCAGTAGGAAAAACGCGTTTTACAGGAGACCAACTTAAATAAATAACTAAGCATATGCTCGCACTTTATGAAAAAAAATTTAGATCGACACTCTCAATTGAATTAAACCAATCGGCTAGAGCTCATCCAAAAGACTAATGGCTTCATCATCAACAGTTCAGTTGCGTGTTAAGTCTCTTGAACCATTACTCGTTATATGAGTTTCAAACAATGAGTATAGGTCAGATAGTTATTCTCGATTTGCTCTCTAGTTTTTTTACGAGGTGCGAGAAATTAGGTATATTGGGTTCTATCGTAAGTGTGTGTTTAGTTTTTTATTTCCTTTTTGATGATGCCAAAAGCGTTCGTATCAGCGTAAATTCAACTGTTCAGGTAATTCCAGCAAGTCCTTGAATGGCTTAAAAACAATAAACAAACATAAACAAAGTCGGAGCTTCTCCAGCAAAGGCCCTCCGGCGTGAGAGTAAGAATTCGGGTTATAAGAGAGAAATCAATTGAAAATAGTTCAGGGTCAAGAGATGTGTTACCCCTAATGGCCGACGTATGGCTGTATTTATATGTGATTCAGAGTTATTCCTGGCTTGAAAAGGAAGTTAGGGAGTCCTGGAGGTTTAGGACTCAATATGGGAAGTGGAATCCCAATTAGGTATGTCTCTGGTAGTTTCCTTATAGGAGGCCTCCTTATTCGAATGTAATTCCTTATTTGAGTGGGTCTTGCACACTGCATATTGTAGACACCCCGTCTTGTACCTCTCACCCCTATTGCATACATATTATTTTTATTTAACTTGTTTTTGTTAATTTCTGTTACTTCCGTTAAGTTCCTAACTAATTCCGTTAGTTTTGGGCTAAACTGAATAACAGAGTTAACTTTAGAGTTATTTCTATCATTCTGTCATTTTTACCCTCGGGCGCCTCCGGCACAGTCTATGGGATGCACGCGCGTTTGGCTCTATAAGCGGGACCCGCGCGCTTCTCATAATGGCTGTTACGGGTTTGCACCAATTTCCCTCCATTTTCTGAGTAAAAAAACTTCTCTTTTACCTCCAAGTTCACCCCCTAGTTTTGTAACTCCCAATCCCCCATCTCTAGCCTTTTCCCTAAAAACAACATATTTTCTTTTTACTTTTATGATTTTCTCTTTATTATTTTTATCTTCCTTTATTCTTATTGATCCATGACCATCCTTTCCTCCCCTCTTCACCTATATAAAGGTCCTTCTTGGTTCATTTCAAGGGAGAACTTTTGGGGGGAGGGGGATTAGAGGGACTTTTTTAGAGGATTTGAGACACCAAAATAGAGCACCAAAACTCAACTAAAATATCTACGCACTATTTTCTCTACAAAACACTTCATTTCCTCACAAAGGTTGAAGTCTTCATTTCCTTCCCAACAAGGTACAACTCTTCTATTTTCTTATTGCTTTTATGTTTTATTAATGTATGCAATCCCCATCAATTGGGACATGACCAATACGACTACTTCACATATTGGAGTTAGTTAAGGTTATCTCCCTACATTTTAATTCCCTTTAATTTCCCATTTATTTCTTGATGTAATTGGGAAGAACATATTTTCGGTTCACCCAAAATGCCTCGGAAAGAACCGAGTCTCCCTTGTTAGTTTGAAAATGTGCATGTGTGTGTGTGTATTTAACGGAAAAGTTTCTGTTATTGGTTTTATTTGGAAAAACTTAACTGGAAGGGTCTGTTTATCAAGAAAATAGGGATTAGAGGGCAAAACAGACATTTTGCCCCCTGTTTCAAACATAGCCGTACGGATGTACAGGCCGTTTCCTGGGATTTTACAGTTCAGTCAAGAACAGTCCAGTTTCAGAGCAGAAACATAACATTCTGTTGAAACTGGACATAACTGTTTTGATTCCAGTTTGTTTAAAATACTTTATAAATTTAAATGCAACATTCATATGATAAATGATCATCACTTAGTCCCCAAAACAAGTATTTGGGTGTGATCATAAGCAATCATGGGAGAAAATTGGAAAAGTTGATGAACATGCCATTTGGGCCAAAATTGACCATTTGGTGATTAAAGATTGAAACTTTATCCCAAAGATGGCATTTTTATGACTTATTAACCTTCAAAGAGTCAAAATAACATATAAAGATTGAATCTTTATAACCCCAAAGGGGACTTTAGGGCTAGATCATTGTTGGATGATAAAGATGGAAGCTTTATCATCCAAATGATCATTATTACCAACTAAACAAGAATGTAAATGACAATCAACAAGCCATGATCATCTAGGTTTGAACCTCTTCCACACAAAGCATGGAGGGCACCTTGGATCATCTCATGGTTTGGACAAGAGAAATATAGAGTAATATATGTATATTTGCTTGAATGGACAAGTCTTGCATAAATGTAAAGTGCTTGAAGGACAAGTCTTGCAAGTAATGTAAAAGTGCTTGAATGGACAAGTCTTGCAAATAATATAAGATTAACATAACTTAAACAAAGATTAAAATAGAGTTATAGATGAAGAGAAGGGAGGGGGAGAAGGTGGCTTTACCTATTTTGGTTTAGCCAATCTTCCTTTCTCTATTTTCACTCTTTGTTTCACTCCTCTCACACTTCTGTAGTGATTTTGACAGAGTAATCTCTCTTATGTGGTTTCTCCCCCCTGAAATGATCAGCATGGGGTTCATTTTATAGAGGCTGAGGGTGCCCAAAGTAGCCGTACGGCTCAACCCCTCACGCGCCCAAACCATCCGTACGACTCGATTTGGCGAGCTTCTGGATTTTTCCAAGTTTAATTCCGGTTCAGTCCTGGAATATCAGGTTTATCCTAGTGAGGTCCTGGCCCATTGGTTTATCCCTCAATGGTACCAAGAATTCCTCTAAAGTAGGTCGATTTCAGATTGGGGTACTTACAGAGCCCCTCGGCAACGTCGCTTTTGAAGAAAGCGGGGTTGTCGATAAATGCATCCCAATCTGATGGGAGGACGGCATGGCCGATTTGATTCCAATGGTTGGACCTAGAGGTATAGGATTCCTACGTATCCCTTTTGTGGGGAATCAAGCCTATCATAGTTCGAAAGAGGGGTGAGAGATTTTAAGGCTACTCAAACCTATGGGCGACCGTCGAGGTCGGGTGGAGAACTTAGCGTCTCAAGCCTAAGGGCGACCGTAAAAGGTCGGGTGGAGAACTTAGCGTCTCGAGCCTAAAGGCGACCGTAAAAGGTCGGGTGGAGAACTTAGCGTCTCGAGCCTAAGGGCGACCGTAAAAGGTCGGGTGGAGAACTTAGCGTCTCGAGCCTAAGGGCGACCGTAAAAGGTCGGGTGGAGAACTTAGCGTCTCAAGCCTAAGGGCGACCGTAAAAGGTCGGGTGGAGAACTTAGCGTCTCAAGCCTAAGGGCGACCGTAAAAGGTCGGGTGGAGAATTTAGCGTCTCAAGCCTAAGGGCGACCGTAAAAGGTCGAGTGGAGAACTTAGCGTCTCGAGCCTAAGGGCGACCGTAAAAGGTCGGGTGGAGAACTTAGCGTCTCAAGCCTAAGGGCGACCGTAAAAGGTCGGGTGGAGAACTTAGCGTCTCAAGCCTAAGGGCGACCGTAAAAGGTCGGGTGGAGAATTTAGCGTCTCAAGCCTAAGGGCGACCGTAAAAGGTCGAGTGGAGAACTTAGCGTCTCAAGCCTAAGGGCGACCGTAAAAGGTCGGGTGGAGAACTTAGCGTCTCAAGCCTAAGGGTGACCGTAAAAAGGTCGGGTGGAGAACTTAGCGTCTCAAGCCTAAGGGTTTGGTCAACACTAACTACGAGATGGTTGACTAACAAGGATGGTCTTACATCATTTTGGACTGCCGGTTCTTTTCACACAAGTTTTAACTTCTTAACTGGACTTACGAAGGACTGCCAGGGCATGGTCAACTTGACTCTATGGGAGAGGGTTGACTAAATGGCTGGACTTACGAAGGACTTCCGGGCCAAGGTCAACTTGGCTCTATGGGAGAGGGTTGACTAAATGGTTGGACTTACGAAGGACTGCTGGGGCAAGGTCAACTTGGCTCTATGGGAGAGGGTTGACTAAATAGTTGGACTTACGAAGGACTGCCGGGTCAAGGTCAACTTGGCTCTATGGGAGAGGGTTGACTAAATGGTTGGACTTACGAAGGACTGCCGGGGCAAGGTCAACTTGGCTCTATGGGAGAGGGTTGACTAAATGGTTGGACTTACGAAGGACTGCCGGGTCAAGGTCAACTTGGCTCTATGGGAGAGGGTTGACTAAATGGTTTCACTTACGAAGGACTGCCGGGTCAAGGTCAACTTGGCTCTATGTGTCGCGACCCCGAACCCCGCGGGCCCGAGACCGCGAGCTGGACGTCGACTTAAAACCAAAACTGTGAAATACCGAAGTTAAAAATTCCATTTGATACCAAAAGGTGATGATCCAAAGTTTTACAAATCCAAGTTTGATAATAACCAAATACAACTATCATAAACTTCCATAAGTTTATGCCCAACAGAATATAAATGTACAATTCTTAATGACGTCATTGTTTGGTACAACTATCCCAAAAGGTTACACATTTATATAATGTAAACCAACCAATAACAACTTTCCCCAAAAGAATGTATCCACACTCGACGTCCTCTTTCTCGTGATCAGCGAGACTAATCCTTAGCACCTGGGGGGGGGGGTTAAGGAAAAACAAAGATAAAAGAAAAGGGGTGAGATAAATCTCAATAAGTTACTAATGCAACTACATGACATGCTATGGTGCAATATACAATAATAAATCATAGCTAGCACATAGCATTTATCACATAACAGATAGCAGCGGAAATAAACACATAACAAAGGATATTAGCCAAGGTTTCCAAACCGATACATCCAAATAAAGGATCGCTGCGCAGCTTCAATAATCAACCATCAACATCTTCATAATAGCATGAAAGCTGAAGAGAAATCCCCGGTACCGGAACAATAACCATAAGAGTGTCACAAAGGACAAGAGCCATGCCACAAAGTCATGCTCGGTAGCTAGATACATTCACAAAGGAAGCTAACTTATCTTTTCCAAGGCCGATCTGGAAAAGGGGGTATAGTAAGGGCAAAACAATGGTCAACATTATAATGGACTTGGCTTTGCCATTATAATCTTTCCCATCGCCCGATGCAACAAATATGCCAGCTGGGCTTCCAAATAAATGCTAAGTAATAATATATTAGCATGAATAAACATCTTACGATTCCAAAGTAGGGAATCATACCAAGAAGTCACCAAGAAAGTGAAATGTACCAACAACGCACAATTAAAGTGTTCCAATAATCTCAATTAACACTTAATTAATTTCCAACACAACTTAATCACAAAGGACCCAATTCTATCACTAGAGTGTACTACAATGTTCACTAAGGTCAACTAGAAGGACACCCAAGATTTAGACCAAAACGCATTCTTCAATCACACAATTTAACAAATGAAAACTTTCAGAGGTTCTGTGCGGCCGCCCACTCGTGTCAATGCGGTCGCCCAAAAAGCCATCAAACAAGAACAAAACCTTTCAGATAGATGTGCGGTCGCCCTACCATTTTTGGGCGGTCGCCCAATCCTCTGGTCTGTCGGAATTCGGGAGGGAAGAACTGGGTTCTTCCATTGTTCAACCCAAACCAAAACTCAACCAAAATCCAACACTCTTAACTAGCATATTAATGAACTAAAACAACTTATAGGTCAAAAGGACTCATATAACAACATTTAACAACCAAAATCAAGATTCAAACCCAACATTCATAAAATCACCATTTTTGACCAAAACTCAAATAAATTCCAAATAAATTCGAAACTCAACCAAACTTCAAATATAACAACTCAAGCATTGTATAAGCATGATATGAACATTTTAGCATAAAAATGGGGGAAAAGCAACTTACTTGAGATTTCTCAAAGATGATGGATTTCAAATATTTTTGGCTTCCTACGATCCTATCGACGATCTAAACACATTTCTTATAGAGAGAAATGAGAGAAGATGAGAGGAAGATAGCTAAAATGAAGAGAGAAGGGAAAGATAAATTTACCTTTTTCAAGAAGAGAGAGAGAGAGTAACTGGGAAATGAATTTGTGAGGGAGAAGGAGAAGAAGGAAGGAGGTGAAGTTAAAATCGAAGTTACACTAGGCCCCCTTCCCCATCTACTAACACAATACTTACACTCCTTGCTAACAATTAAGACCCAACAATACTGCACTAACACAAATGACCCAAATAAAATGCTAGGCATAATTATTATAACACATAAAATGCACACATAAATATTTAAATAAATAATAATTTAAATAAATAAATAAGCAAATAAATAAATAATAATTATTTACTACTAATAAAATAGAGCCTAGATTTCGGGTCGTGACATTCACTCCCCCTTAAAGAAAATTCGACCCGAATTTTAACGAGACTTACCCGAATTAAAAAGCCACGGAAATTTCCTCTCTATCTCATCTCGGAGCTCCCACGTCGACTCCTCGATATGATGATTCCTCCAAAGAACTCTAACCAATGAAATGCTTTTGTTTCTCAATTCTTGGACTTTAGAATCTAAGATCCGAACCGGCCGTTCCTCATAAGTCATATCGGGCTCGATATCCTCCGGTATCCTCGGTAACACGTGAGATGGATCATGAACATACTTCCGAAGCATAGAAACGTGAAAGACATTATGTAACCGGTCCAAAGATGGCGGTAACGCAAGACGATACGCTAGAAGTCCAACCTTTCCCAAAATCTCAAACGGGCCAATAAACCTCGGAGCCAATTTACCCTTCTTCCCAAACCTTCGGATACCCACCTTCGGAGACACCTTCAAGAACACAAAATCACTGGTCTGAAAACTAAGATCTCGCCTTCGGTTATCTGCATAGCTCTTATGTCGACTCTGGGCTGTTTTCAATCGATCCCGGATAACTCTAACCTTCTCAACTGAATCCTGAAGCAAATCAATACCCACGATCTTCGCTTCACCAACCTCATCCCAACAAATAGGCGATCTACATTTTCTTCCATACAAGGCCTTATACGGTGCCATCTCGATACTAGCCTGATAACTGTTGTTGTAAGAGAATTCCACTAACGGTAGGTGTGAATCCCAAGAGTCAGAGAAGTCTATCGCACAAGCTCGCAACATATCCTCCAAAATCTGAATAGTCCTCTCGGATTGACCATCGGTCTGAGGATGAAAAGTTGTGCTGAATCGCAAATCTGTACCCAAAGCTTCCTGAAACGCCTTCCAAAATCTAGAAGTAAACCTTGGGTCTCGATCTGACACAATACTAACCGGAACCCCATGCATTCTAACAATCTCATCGATATAAAGGGTCGCAAGTTTCTCCATCGAATATCTGATATCAATACGCAAGAAATGGGCACTCTTGGTCAATCTATCCACTATTACCCAAACACTGTCATACTTCCTACGGGTACGAGGTAGTCCCGTAACGAAATCCATAGTCACATGCTCCCATTTCCACTCGGGAATCTCTAACGGCTGAAGTAGACCTGCGGGTCTCTGATGCTCGGCTTTGACCTGCTGACAAGTTAAACATTTCGAAACATACTCGGCTATTTCCCTCTTCATATTAATCCACCAAAATTGTTGCTTCAGATCCTGATACATCTTCGTACTACCCGGATGAATAGTATACCTCGATTTGTGACCCTCATCTAAAACTTGCCTCTTTAATCCACCAACATCGGGTACGTACAAACGACCACGGAAAGTCAACACTCCACTCGAACTCAAAGAAAAATCCTCGAAATTCTTTTCCTTTAATTTACCCATTATCTTCACCAACTCAGGATCTTCTTTCTGAGCCTCTTTTATTCTTTGATTTAGGGTCGGAGACACCCTAATATTCGCAAAAATCGCCCCATGTCTCGATTCACGAGGAGACCAATCTCGCACATACTCAAGCATCTTCCACTCTCGAACCATCATCGAAGCCACGTAAGATTTTCTACTAATCGCATCGGCTACCACATTCGCCTTCCCCGGATGATAAGAAATCGTGCAATCATAATCCTTCAACAATTCCATCCATCGACGCTACCTATTATTCAGCTCTTTCTGGGAGAAAAGGTATTTCAAACTCTTGTGATCCGTAAAAATCTCAAACTTCGCCCCATAAAGGTAGTGCTTCCATTTGTGCAACGCAAATACTATCGCGGCTAACTCCATATCATGAGTGGGGTAATTCTGTTCACTAGGGGTCAACTTCCTCGAAGCATAAGCAATTACTTTCCCATTCTGCATCAACACACAACCCAAACCCTCTTTCAAAGCATCACTGTAAATCACTAGGCCATCGCTCCCATTAGGCAAAGTCAAGATCGGTGCAGTAGTCAACCTCTTCTTCAATTCCTCGAAACTCTTGTCACATTTCTCGGTCCACACAAACGGGACATTCTTCCGGGTCAACTGAGTCATCGGAGTAGAGATCCTCGAAAACCCCTCAATAAATCTTCTGTAATAACCGGCTAAACCCAGAAAGCTTCTAATCTCTGTCACTGATTCGGGTCTCTTCCAATCCACTATTGCCTCTATCTTTGAAGGATCCACAGAAATCCCATATTTTGAAATAACATGACCCAGAAATGACACCTTCTCGAGCCAAAATTCGCATTTACTAAACTTCGTAAACAATTTCTCCCTCGGAAGAACAGATAAAACTGTCCTCAAGTGTTGCTCGTGCTCCTCTCGAGATTTAGAGTAGACGAGTATATCATCAATAAAAACCACCACGAACGAATCAAGATAAGGATGGAAAACCCGGTTCATCAAATCCATAAATACTGCAGACGCGTTAGTCAGCCCAAACGGCATAACCAAGAACTCATAATGACCATAACGAGTGCGAAAAGCAGTCTTTGAAATATCCTCTGATCGAATCTTCAACTGATGGTACCCACTCCTCAAATCAAGTTTAGAAAACACAACGGACCCTTGAAGCTGATCAAACAAATCGTCAATGTGAGGTAGAGGATACTTGTTCTTCACCGTAACCTGATTCAACTTTCTGTAATCGATACACAATCTCAACGAACCATCTTTCTTCCGCACAAATAAAACCGGTGCTCCCCACGGGGAAACACTAGGGCGGATAAATCCTTGATCAAGCAACTCTTGCAATTGAACCTTTAATTCCTTCAACTCTGCGAGAGCCAACCTATTAGGTGATTTTGAAATTGGAGCCGTACCCGGAAAAAGGTCTACACAAAACTCAATCTCACGATCGGGTGGCATATCATACTCGGTAGAGAAAACATCAGGAAATTCCCGAACTACCCGAACACTATCCAAACTAGGGGATTCCTTCCTAGTATCAAGAACACTAGCCAAATACCCCTCACAACCACTATGCAATAATTTTCTCGCTTTCATATAAGAAATTAAGCGAACCTTTCTACACAGAGGACTAGCCTCAAACACAAATTTAGGCACATCGGGAATAGAAAAAGTAATAGTTTTCTTACGGCAATCAACAGAAGCATGAAACTTGCTCAACCAATCCATACCCAAAATGACATCAAAGTCTTGGATAGGAAGAACTACCAAATCCGCACAAAGGACACGACCACAAATAACCACATCACAAGCACGAAAGACTCGATCAGAAATCAAGCATTCTCCTATAGGGGTCGACACCTCTAGCACGTACGGTAAAGACTCGAATGCAGCATTTAACATGGAAGAAAATTGCACAGAAATGTATGAATGAGATGATCCTGGATCTACTAACGCTCATGCGCTCACATTAGACACAGAGACAATACCTCTAATAACCGAAGGATCATCGGTCGCCTGTTGTTGATTCATGGCATATATCTTTCCTTGAACTTTGGGCTTCCCAGCGGCATCCCTTTTCTGACCCTGATTAGTACCAACCCCTGACCCGGATGACTGACCTCGGCACTTCATGAAATCTCTCGCAAAGTGCCCCATTTCACCACAATTGGTACACTTGCCTTGCTTTTTCCAACACCTATCCTCCGTATGGCCTACCCTCTGACAAAAGGTACAAGGTTTCCTATTCTGAATCCCCAGAGTAGTACCCGGATTCCTCGGTGAGGTTTGCCCCTTAAACTGAAATGATGCTCCCAGGTTACCTCGATTGTCGGAACGGTGTTGAGGTTGAGATTTAGCATGGCTTCCCGGTTTACCCGCACCCGCAACCTCGGTTTTCCTTTTGTGCTCCCCAATATCTTGCTCTATCAAGTAGGCTCGGTCTACCGCATCTTGGAAGGTCACAATCCGTTGGGCAATAAGTTGAGTACGGATGGAGGTCTTCAATCCCCGAATGAATCTCATAGCTTTTTGTTCCTCGGTCCTCACCAAAGAGTCACAATACCGGGCTAATTCTGTGAACTTAGCTGAGTATTGTGCTATAGACAAGAAACCTTGCTCCAGGTTGAGAAGCTCGATCTCCTTTCGGTTTTGATCAACAACCGGAATGAAATGTTCCTTGAATTTGCACACAAACGACTCCCACGCATACGCCGTGTGAGTATCATCCCAACTAGCTTTAACACCCTTCCACCAATGCTCGGCGGCTCCCACAAGTTTGTAAGCCGCGAACCGGACCTTGTCCTCATCCGTGCAACCAAATACCTCATAAATCTTCTCCATCGACTCAATCCACAACTCAACTTTCCGAACATCGGGTTCCCCATTGAATTCAACCGGTTTCAGTTTGAGAAATTGCTCCAATCCATAGCGGGGTGGTGCTTGTTCTACCCTCGGACCTTGATCATGTATGGCCTTCATGGCCGCCTCGAAGATGCCTTGAAACATAGCACGTGCTTCTTCCCTTGTGTCATTCTGATTCTGCGCTTCACTAGAGCCTTCACCTGTTCTCCTTCTAGCCATTGGAAACAATTACCCGCATAAAACATCAACCGTTACTCACTCCGAACACAACTACCCTCCTAGGTCATACTAGTCCACCTAGACTTATACTTAGAGCTAAACCATGGCTCTGATACCAACTGTCACGACCCCGAACCCCGCGGGCCCGAGACCGCGAGCTGGACGTCGACTTAAAACCAAAACTGTGAAATACCAAAGTTAAAAATTCCATTTGATACCAAAAGGTGATGATCCAAAGTTTTACAAATCCAAGTTTGATAATAACCAAATACAACTATCATAAACTTCCACAAGTTTATGCCCAACAGAATATAAATGTACAATTCTTAATGACGTCATTGTTTGGTACAACTATCCCAAAAGGTTACACATTTATATAATGTAAACCAACCTGACAACTTTCCCCAAAAGAATGTATCCACACTCGACGTCCTCTTTCTCGTGATCAGCGAGACTAATCCTTAGCACCTGGGGGGTTAAGGAAAAACAATGATAAAACAAAGGGGGTGAGATAAATCTCAATAAGTTACTAATGCAACTACATGACATGCTATGGTGCAATATACAATAATAAATCAAAGCTAGCACATAGCATTTATCACATAACAGATAGCAGCGGAAATAAACACATAACAAAGGATATTAGCCAAGGTTTCCAAACCGATACATCCAAATAAAGGATCGCTGCGCAGCTTCAATAATCAACCATCAACATCTTCATAATAGCATGAAAGCTGAAGAGAAATCCCCAGTACCGGAACAATAACCATAAGAGTGTCACAAAGGACAAGAGCCATACCACAAAGTCATGCTCGGTAGCTAGATACATTCACAAAGGAAGCTAACTTATCTTTTCCAAGGCCGATCTGGAAAAGGGGGTATAGTAAGGGCAAAACAATGGTCAACATTATAATGGACTTGGCTTTGCCATTATAATCTTTCCCATCGCCCGATGCAACAAATATGCCAGCTGGGCTTCTAAATAAATGCTAAGTAATAATATATTAGCATGAATAAACATCTTACGATTCCAAAGTAGGGAATCATACCAAGAAGTCACCAAGAAAGTGAAATGTACCAACAACGAACAATTAAAGTGTTCCAATAATCTCAATTAACACTTAATTAATTTCCAACACAACTTAATCACAAAGGACCCAATTCTATCACTAGAGTGTACTACAATGTTCACTAAGGTCAACTAGAAGGACACCCAAGATTTAGACCAAAACGCATTCTTCAATCACACAATTTAACAAATGAAAACTTTCAGAGGTTCTGTGCGGCCGCCCACTCGAGTCTGTGCGGTCGCCCAAAAAGCCATCAAACAAGAACAAAACCTTTCAGATAGATGTGCGGTCGCCCTACCATTTTTGGGCGGTCGCCCAATCCTCTGGTCTGTCGGAATTCGGGAGGGAAGAACTGGGTTCTTCCATTTTTCAACCCAAACCAAAACTCAACCAAAATCCAACACTCTTAACTAGCAAATTAATGAACTAAAACAACTTATAGGTCAAAAGGACTCATATAACAACATTTAACAACCAAAATCAAGATTCAAACCCAACATTCATAAAATCACCATTTTTGACCAAAACTCAAATAAATTCCAAATAAATTCGAAACTCAACCAAACTTCAAATATAACAACTAAAGCATTGTATAAGCATGATATGAACATTTTAGCATAAAAATGGGGGAAAAGCAACTTACTTGAGATTTCTCAAAGATGATGGATTTCAAATATTTTTGGCTTCCTACGATCCTATCGACGATCTAAACACATTTTGTATAGAGAGAAATGAGAGAAGATGAGAGGAAGATAGCTAAAATGAAGAGAGAAGGGAAAGAGAAATTTACCTTTTTCAAGAAGAGAGAGAGAGAGTAACTGGGAAATGAATTTGTGAGGGAGAAGGAGAAGAAGGAAGGAGGTGAAGTTAAAATCGAAGTTACACTTAGGCCCCCTTCCCCATCTACTAACACAATACTTACACTCCCTGCTAACAATTAAGACCCAACAATGCTGCACTAAGGCATAATTATTATAACACATAAAATGCACACATAAATATTTAAATAAATAATAATTTAAATAAATAAATAAGCAAATAAATAAATAATAATTATTTACTACTAATAAAATAGAGCCTAGATTTCGGGTCGTGACACTATGGGAGAGGGTTGACTAAATGGTTGGACTTACGAAGGACTGTCGGGATAACAACGGATTTGACTTTCACTCGGTCAATCCTAAAGGTTTGGTCAACACTAACTACGATGTGGTTGACTAACAAGGATGGTCTTACGTCCAATCGGATGGCCAAGAATGAATCTCACGGAGCCTAATGGACTTATGTCGTTCCGGGCGACCAAAGGGAAAGTTTAACGAAGCCTAATGGTCTTACGTCACACTGGACAGCCAAAGGACAACTCATAACCTAATGGTCTTACGTCACACCGGACGGCCAAAGGGCAAGGGTCTCAACCTATAATGACTATTCTGAGTCAAGGTTTGACTTGGGTCAACTCCATTCTACGGGACGGTTGACAAATTTTCTTGACACCGGAGAAAAGCCTAGGGGTAACCGTTAAGACACATTGTGGACGAAAGAGTCCAAAACTTTGGGAAAATTATTTTGAGAGGAGATCAAAAGCATTTTGCTTGAAACATGGTCTTTGATAAATAATGCCAAAAGGGAAAATTTCGGAAATGCTTATTCCTAAAGGTAAATCTTTTAACAAAGCATTTTAGTCAAATTTTTTATTTTAACTTAACCGTGAGGTTTGTCATGAATAAAGTCCTTTGGATTTTGTCCATTCGTTGAGAAGTTACTAATTGTAGGGGATCTGCTCGTCACTGTTGTGGGGATAGCCCCAATGTCATCCTGACCGTTAATGTGGAGGCAGCCCCATGTCCTCGTTGTTGTCTATGTGGAGGTAGCCCCAATGTCCTTGTTGTCGTGGAGGTAGCCTCAATGTCCTCGTTGTTGTGGAGGTAGCCCCATTGTCGTCCTTCGACCTTTAACGTGGACCCATTGTCGTCTTTCGGTTTTTGAGGTGAGGTTAGGAACCCATCCCTTTTTCATGACGCACCCTTTCTTTTGCCTAGGCCTCCCTTTCGGGTTTTCAACCTAGCGGGCATCTCTTTTGCGTCTTTTATGGCACACCCTGTTTTTTGCCTAGGCCGCCCTTACGGGTTTTCAACCTAGCGGGCTACTTTTTTTTTTGTGCCTTTTCTTTCTATTTTTCTCTTTCTTTTATGAGTGATCCAACCGACTCGACGGGACGGGGACTTAATATGTCCTTTTGGGGGAAACATGCAAGGGCCTTTATTTAAGCGGGAGAGAGTCCCTTTATTTTGGTGAGCTCTTTGAGCAATTTATCATGAAATGGAAGGAAGCCCTTGCTTGACAGAATACAAGTGTTTAGCTCTTTCCTAAGATGTAGAGAAGAAGACTTGTCAATACATTTGAAATTTGCCTTAGTTAATATCATCAAATGATTGCTTGGATGGACCATGTTCATTATTAAGTCAAGATTATAACAAGCAATTAGCCTTAACATGTATAAATATTGTGATCAATTAGGATTAAGATTCGATCACTGGCAAGATCAAAAGGTGTTTATGGGGAATTGGTCCTTGTCTGGTAAATTGGTCATTGATGGGACCAAGGGGGAGAGGCTTGGCTACTTTGGGAAAGCCATGGTTTGACGGTTCTTTTTCACGCTGTGACCGGACCCAAAGGTTGCCTACGTTCCCCTCATTTTGAGGAGCTCAGGTCGCCGTAGTTTGGCCATGGGCCGTCTTTTGCTGAAGTTGGCTTTCTTTTGATGTCGTCTCGGAGGACGTTGCTCGCTTCCGCTTTCCGGTGAACTCCTTGGGATAGACCTCTTGGGGTGAACCTTCTTTGGTGTGAACGGGCCTTTCTTTCCACCATTTCCTTTCCTTCTTTTCATACATTAATTTCCTTTCCCTCTTCTCCTTTTTTTTTTTTTTTTTTTTTTTTTGAGGGAGAGGGGAAACATTAGCCCCAGCTTGCTGTTTTGGGCTTTGGCTCCTTTGTAGCCCTTTGGTGGAACGTCCTCATTTTCGGCTTTGTCTTTGAAGATCCGGGGAGTCCTTTGTCGTGCACACGCGATCACGGTTGAATTTGAGCAACAACATCCTTGCCTTTTCATTGCCTTGGGATGCCTTTGATGTGCATCAGGAATTTGTCTCGGGAAGGTGTATCGGGTTGTGTATCGGAAATGTGTATCGGGAATGTGTATGAGGGAAGACTTGCCATTAATGGTTTCTTCATGTCAATTGATCACAACATTCATTCACATCAAGATTAATTGTTTGCATTTAGCGTTTTTCATTTGTGTTTAGGTCCATTCGTCCTTAATGAGTCGTCATTGAATGCTTAGAAGTCAATTCATCATTTTGGGGACGTAGCAATCAATTGATAATAACAAGCAAGGCAATTTCAAGGGTAAATGTATATTTCAAATAATGTCTCAAGTCTAGGGAGAAGAGAATGAAAATGACTCTTTTATATAGATAATTTTGTACAAATATGTCCGAGTACGGACCTTTGCAAAAATAAAAAGACACAGTCCAAGACGGACTTTTGGTAAAAGTCTAGATCCTACGAGGCTGGAAGACTCATCATTTTTTTTTTTAGGGATGGGCTCCTATAAAGTGCGATGGTCCGTTTTCTTCCTCAATTGTTGGAGGGTTTGTCGGCGGCACATTCCATGTCTTCCACGGGGAACTCGGGTTCCTTGTCGTTGGGAAAGATGCCGTGAGGTCTCCACTTGGCTTGGCATTGCAATCGCCGGGCTCGCCTTTGGTAATATCCTTTTGGTGGCTCCCTTTCAAGGGGCGTAACCTCTCACATGGGTCTCTTCTCGTGGACGGTGTCCCAATCCTGCTCACGTGGATGGAAGTCTCAGACGCCATTTCAGATGTGGGCTCCTTGGTTGATTTTTCCGGTGGACAAGACCGCAAAGGACTTTAGCATTTTAAACCCCGAGGTGAAATTATAACCATGATTTGAGAGGAACGCCTCATTAGCGGATTACCCTTTTGGAAAAGATTTGACCTCCTATTTTAAGAAAACTTGATCTCCGAATTTCTTTTTTTTTTTTTTTAAATGGGGATTGACACACACATTTTTTTTCTTGGGTAAAAGACACACACATTTTATTTTTAGGATTGACCGGGCCGAAGTTGCCTACGTTCCCCTTACCACGGAGGAGGGGGTCCCACGCGATGAGAGGCTCAGGTCACCGTAGTTCAGACCGGTTTAGAATTCTAAGAGGAAAAGAAGAGCATGACTGACTTTTTGGGGGATAACGGGGATCCACCCAAAGACTTGACTGACTTTCTAGGGGTCCACGCCTAGGGTTCCAACGGAAGTCTTAATGGGGACCTAGGGGACAACGCCTAGGGTTCTTCAAATTTTCAACGGGAAACTTAGCGGGAATCTCAACGGGAATCACAACGGGGAACTATGGACTATGCCTAAGGTTCAAACGAGAATCTCAACGAGGATCACAACGGGGAACTAGGGACTATGCCTAAGGTTCCAACGGGAATCTCAACGAGGATCACAACTGTAAGTACCCCGATCCGGATTTACTATCCCTAAATAATTAAATTGTGGAATTAAGGGGTAATTTGGGATTTAATTGGGTCATTATAATGTTCAAAGGGTATTTTAGGCATTAACGGAATCATTCTGGAAAAGGGAGGGACCTTATGGTAAATTCCAGAAAGTCAGGACCATGGGTAAATTCCCCACAAAGCCCAAAAGGACTTTGTGGGAATTTTCGGAAATTGCCAAGGAAAAAGGAGCGGTCGCATGTTGAAGATGCGCTTTCAAGAAGCGCGCGCGCCATCTCTGAAGGAGCCAGCCGACAACAACGCCACGTGGCCGCCCGCAATTCGCCGACCGCAGCCGCCTTGTCCCTTCACGCGCCCCACGCGCCCGACCAAGCTCGCCAGCCGCCCTCCTCAGATTGGTCCGTCACCTGGTACTGCCCCCTCCTCCGTCACAGCCGCCACTCGCTCTCCTCTGATTGGTCCTTCACCCGCCTTGTGTCACCCACAGGCCCTCTTCTGGAAGGTTAATTCCCAGCCAAATTAAACCCATTTTGTGCCCAAAGATGATCCAATTTCAACCCATTTTGTGAGCAAAGATGACCCATTTTGTGATCAAAAATATCCTTATTTTGCTTAGCCCCTAAGCAAGTCACAAGGCCATAATTGAGGGACTAAAGTGAAAATGTCCCCATTTGCTTGGTGCCCAAGCCCATAGTTGAAGGGCTAAAATGAAACATTTTCTCCTATAAATAGAGGCCTCATCCCCTCTCATTAGGAGGAGGAATTCTAGAGCAAAGTTATTATGCCAAATTGGCCTCTCATCCAAGATTGAGTGATTAGTGTAGATGGTGAGCAAACCATGTTAGTGAAAATTAGAGCCCAAGGTCTCTAAGTGAAAAAGGAAAGGAAGCAAACTTGGGTCAATCAATTGATGATTTACCCCAAGCTTGCTTAAGGATTAATCTTTATTTTGTTAAAATCTTCTTCTTCATCTCATTCTATTTTCCTTTTTTTGGGATATGATCTTTGATCATTTGGCTTAAAAATGTAATCTTTATATGATTGGGACCCAAATACTCCATTGATCCCAATGGTCTCATCTTACACTTTATGGTATATTAAAATGATGAACCAAGTGGAGAGGAGCATTTGTAACATTAATGTCATTTACTTAATGCCTTTTATCAACTTGGAACCAAGCCTTGAGATCCATGGTGCCCTCCATGTTTTATGCATGAGTGTGGGTTCTAAACCAAAGGATTAATCTAAGGCTTGTTACGTTTTTGTGCAATTTTACATTAATGCAAGTGTGAGTGGGTTTTACATTAATGTCATTCAATATTGCAAGTCTTGTCCATAATCAAGCACTATATATATATATATATATATATATTACAAGTCTTGTCCTCTCAAGCTATTATATTATTGCTATATATAATCATGATTTGTTAAATATCTTAGTAATATTGTTCTTGTTTGGCCACAATCTTTGATCCTCTAAGTTGGGGATTTGTCCAAGTAAAGGTGTTATTGCTCCAATGATTGTCCAATTCATGGCCTTGGATCTCATCTTGGCATGAATTTGGTACATAGGATGATCAAGTTGTCCCTCTTGACTTTATTAATCCTTACCATGATTAATTAAAGTCCGTCCCCAAAATGCCTTATTTTTACTTGGATGAACATCCTATTTTTGCCTTTTTAAAAATGTTAAAAGAACAAAGGGCATTAATATGCCTACATTTCATCTCCAAAATCATTTTCTAAAATAAGATTGGTTTCTCCCATTTTTAAACACACACACACACACACTTGCACGTTTTGGTCAACAAACTTAGGGAGACTCGGTTTACCGAGGCACTTTGGGTGAACTTTGTCCAAGTTCTTCCCAAAGTGTAACGTGACCTACGAACTCATTTTCTCTAACCATTTTTCGTTAAGTTTGGGTTAAAAATTAAACTAACGTGGCGACTCCGTTGTTTGTGTGAAAACCACTCGTGTTTGGCATTTTGTCCTCGTGCGAACTTTGCTTGTTTCGCCCCGAGCGCGGGATCCTTACAGTGGCGACTCTGCTGGGGATATTAAATGTTCTTAAACTTCTTTTAAGAAGCTTTGGGGACATTTATGTGTGGGTCAAACTCCCGTTCCCGTTTGTTGACTTTGTGCCTAATTTGTGTGTTTTGTGTTTCTGTTTTGACTCGAAGGAATGGAACTGTTTTGAAAATACAATAAACTGGGGCTGGATGACCTGAAGATGGAAAAATTGCAAAAAATAATGGGACGGATGATCTAGCCGTACGGCTACTTTGGCCGGACCCACAGAATGTTCAAATCAACAAATTGGTGCAAGGCAGAAACATTCTAAGTGGTCTCCTTGCTTCTTCATGTCCAGGTTCCAATTTCCAGACTCTATCTTGTGCACTTTTGCCTTCTTTTTTTTTTTTTAGCAAAAAAAAAAAAAATGAATTTCCAAAACTTGGTCATGCACATTTTTCTTTTGGACATTAAAATTGGATTTTCAAAGCCTCATTGTGCATAACCCTTTTAAAAAAAAATTATTTTAAATTCTTCTTGTTTGTGCACAACTTTTTTGGTACAAATGACTTTCAAAAGGTTGCTTTTCTTGCAAAAAAAAAAAATTTGGTTTCAAAGAACCTTTGGTTGTGCACAAACCTTCCATGTACAAATTGTAACTCTTACTTGTTAAGTAGCCTTGCTTACTTTCTTGTTCTTGCTTGTCTATATTTGTCCATATTTGTCCATATTTGTCCATATTTGTTCATATTTGTACATGATTGTTCATACTTGTCCATACTCGCTCATAATGCTAAAACGGACAAAAAAAAATCCCTATTTTGACTCAAAAAGGAACATAGAAAAGGCGTCACACTACGCGCACTTGACCTTGCACGTTCCAAATGCCCTTCAAACCCGGGATGGATGCCACGATGCAGCTCGTTGGGCGCTCTTGTTCCCTTCGACGTGCGCACGGGTCCATCCCACCTTCCCTTCCGAGCCGAGTCAACCACACATGTCCGTGACACACAAATACCGTGACTATGGTTGGTTTTTGGTCTAGTCCACGTTACCACGTCATTAATACGTGTCCAAGGTTAATTGTGGCCAAGTTAATGCCCGAGTTGTGACTCCTTGATGTAATGCAAGCGTGGCCTAACCCGCCTTCAACTCGTGTGTTAATGACGACCACAATTAGCGAAGGTCATATGCTAAGGATAGGGTAACACCGTGTCGTTAAGCCCTAATGTGCAAGTCATTTTTAATCATCCTTAAGCCCATGGTCAAGGATTGAGACGCCTCATATCAAAATGAGGTCATGTCGGAATATCGGTGCGGCCTTCGGTGTAGCCTTTGGAAAAAAGTCTCGATCCCGACTGGGGCTTAATCATGATTAGGATGACCCGCGTATTGGGAACCTTGCAATGCACTAGACACTAGGTTCGTTTCTTTTGGTCGGTGGAAGCCGCGTGCCCTATAGGACCCTCGCCCGGGATAGTCCGTCCATGGGAGCGTGCAATACAGGTGAAAAATGAGGGGTCTATAGGCGTAGCGACGGCCTCCACTGATCCAGGATTTAGAATAGTTGCGAAAAAGAAGAGGAATCTTTTCCAACCATTTAGGATCAAATCAAGAAAGCTTTTTTAAGTAAACTTGAATGAATGAATAATTGCACATTGCATGAGCTTGCTCCGTTTTTGCTCCTTGCCTTTGATACATTACATTTGCTAACAAGTGTCGCCTCGTTAAGTCTTTGGATGGATCCCCGTTATCCTCCAATAACTCCGTCAAATTTTGTTAAGTCTTTGGATGGATCCTCGTTATCTTCCAAGGTCCCTGTTATGATTCCCGTGAAACCCTAGGACGTTGTCCCCTAGGTCTCCCGTTATGATTCCCGTGAAACCCTAGGCCGTTGTCCCCAAGGTCTCCCGTTGTGATCCCCGTGAAACCCTAGGACGTTGTCCCCTAGGTCTCCCGTTATGATTCCCGTGAAACCCTAGGCCGTTGTCCCCTAGGTCCCCCGTTATGATCCCCGTTAAAACCCTAGGCCGTTGCCTCCTAGGTCCCCATTGTTGATATTCCTGTTAAAACCCTAGGCCGTTATCCCCTAGGTCCCCCGTTATGATCCCCGTTAACACCCTAGGCCGTTGCCTCCTAGGTCCCCATTGTTGACATTCCTGTTAAAACCATAGGCCGTTGCCTCCTAGGTCCCCATTGTTGAGATTCCTGTTAAAACCCTAGGCCGTTGCCTCCTAGGTCCCCATTGTTGAGATTTCCGTTAAAACCCTAGGCCGTTGCCTCCTAGGTCCCCATTGTTGAGATTTCCGTTAAAACCCTAGGCCGTTGCCTCCTAGGTCCCCATTGTTGAGATTCCTGTTAAAACCCTAGGCCGTTGTCTCCTAGGTCCCCGTTGCTGAAACCCTAGGCCGTTGTCTCCTAGGTTCCCTCGTGAAGCCTTTGGAAGACCTCCGAGACACCCGTCGATCTTCGGATGGATCCCAGAATTCCCGTGAAGTCCCTAGGCATAGTTTCCTAGGAAGTCGGTTTTAGTCCTTGGATGGATGGATCCTCGTTATCCTCCGACAAGTCAGTCATGTTTGTTTTAGAATTCTAAGTCCGTTCGAACTACGGTGACCTAAGCCTCTCATCACGTGGGACCCCCTCCCTCGTGGTAAGGGGAACGTAGGCAGCTTCGGCCCAGTCGATCCTAAAAAAAAAAAATGAAAAAAAATGTGTGTGTGAGTCTTCCACCCAAAACAAAAGTATGTTTTTCCAAGAAGAAAATGGAGATCCAATTTTCTTAAAATAAAAGATCAAGTTTTCCTAAAAGGCTAATCCGCTAATGAAGCGTCTCTCTTGAACCATGGTTATAATTTCACCTTGAGGTTTAAAATGCTAAAGTCCTTTGCGGTTTTGCCCGTCTGAAACATTTACCAAGGAGCCCACATCCGAATTGGCGCCCATGTGAACAAGGAGGTCAATACAAACTGGACCATCATCCACGAGAGAGGGCCAAAGCTCCAAAATCCCAAAGGAGGCTACATCAAATGGAGATCCGTAACCTCGCTGAATGACATGCACGAGAACATGCACCTTGAAAGGAGGTCATCGAAAAGAAATGGCCAAAGACAGATCCGGCAATCACAACGCCGAGCCAAGTGGAGACCTCGCGACATCTTTCCTGATGACACGGAACCCGAGTTCCCCGTGGAAGACATGGAATATGCCGCCGACAACCCCTCCAACAGTCAAAGAAGGAAATGGACCACCGCACCTCATAGGAGCCCGTCCCTAAAAAAAAAAAAAAAAAAAAAAAATTGAGTCTTCCAGCCTCGTAGGGTCTAGACTTTCACCAAAAAGTCCGTCCCGGACTGTGTCTTTTTGTTTTTACAAAGGTCCGTACCCGGACATGTTTGTACAAAGTTATCTATATAAAAGAGTCATTTTCATTCTCTTCTCCCTAGACTTGAGACATTATTTGCAACACACATTTACTCTTGAAATTGTCTTGCTTGTTATTATCAATTGATTGCTACGTCCCTAAAATGATGAATTGACTTCTAAGCATACTAGTCAATGACGACTCATTAAGGACGAATGGACCAAACACAAATGAAGAATGATAAATGCAAACAACTAATCTTGATGTGAATAAATGTTGTGATCAATTGGCATGAAGAAACCATTAATGGCAAAGTCTTCCCTCATACACTTCCCCGATACACAACCCGACACACCTTTCCAAAGCAAATTCTGGATGCACATAAAAGGCATCCCAGGACAATGGAAAGACGAGGACGTTGTTTCTCAACAACCAAGATTCAACCATGATAGTGTGTGTGCGTAACCAAGCAAAGGGCTTCCCGGATATTCATGCCACTAAGGTGCCAGAAAGAAGTCAATGCCAGAGATAGTGAGTTGGGTTTAATGTTTCCCTCTTCAAAAAAAAAAAAAAAAAGAATAAAAAAAAGAATGGAAAGAGGGAAAGGAAATGAATGAATGGAAAAAGGAAATGAACGGGAAGTTTGCCTCGAAAGCTCATCACAAAGAGCCCGTTCATCCAAAAGGGAGCGCACACCAAAGAAGGTCCACCCGAAGAGGTCCACCCCAAGGAAGTCCACCACAAAGCAAAGAGATCTACGTCAAAGGAGAAACAACGTCCTCCAAGACAACGTCAAAAGAAAGGAAACAACTTCAGCAAAAGATGGCCCATGGCCGAACTACGGCGACCTGAGCTCCTCAAACTGAGGGGAACGTAGGCAACCTTCGGGTCCGGTCACAGCATGAGAAAGAACGGTCAAACCATGGCTTTCCCAAAGTAGCCAAGCCTCTCCCCCACGGTCCCATCAATGACCGATTTCCCAAGACACACCTTCTTTGGGCCAATTCCCCATAAACACCTTCTCTTCCCGATCTTGCCATTGATCGAATCTTAATCTTAATTGATCACAACATTTATACATGTTAAGGCTAATTGCTTGTTATAATCTTGACTTAATGATGAACATGGTCCATCCAAGCAATCATTTTGATAATTTTAACCAAGACAAATTTCAAATGTCTTGACAAGTCTTCTTCTCTACATCTTAGGAAAGAGCTAAACACTTGTATTCTGTCAAGCAAGGGCTTCCTTCCATTTCATGATAAATTGCTCAAAGAGCTCACCAATATAAAGGGACTCTCTCCCAAATAAACTGCCCTTGCATGTTTCCTCCAAAAGATACCTTAAGTCCCCGTTCTATCGAGTCGGCTGGATCACTCATAAAAAAAGTGGAAAAGAAAGGCACCAAAAAAGTGGCCCGCTAGGTTGAAAACCCGTAAGGGCGGCCTAGGCAAAAAACAGGGTGTGCCATAAAAGACGCAAAAGAGATGCCCGCTAGGTTGAAAACCCGCAAGGGCGGCCTAGGCAAAAGAAAGGGTGCGTCATGAAAAAGGGATGGGTTCCTAACCCCACTTCAAAGGATATGGGGATACCTCCACAACGACCACAAGGCATGGGGCTATCCCCACATCAACGACGGCACAGACATGGGGATACCTCCGCAAGGACATGGGGCTACGTCGCCACCAATTGAGACAAGGACATGGGGCTACCCCGACATCAAAGGCATGGGGCTACCCCAACATCGACGACAAGAGGGTTCTCTACCCCCGATCACTCCGAATAAATGGACAAAGCTTCGAACGACTTTATGCATAGTAAACCTCGTGGTTAAGTTAAAATCCGAATTTGACTAAAATGCTTTGTTAAAAGATTTGCCTTTAGGAATGCGCATTTCCAAAATTTGGCCAAAAGAATGTTTTTTCCGTCCCCTTCCAAATTGCATTGGGCATTTGAGGGTGTGTTTATAAAAATAATGTTTTTTCCGTCCCCTTCCAAATTGCATTGGGCATTTGAGGGTGTGTTTATAAAAATAATGTTTTTTCCGTCCCCTTCCAAATTGCATTGGGCATTTGAGGGTGTGTTTATAAAAATAATGTTTTTTCCGTCCCCTTCCAAATTGCATTGGGCATTTGAGGGTGTTTATAAAAATAATGTTTTTTCCGTCCCCTTCCAAATTGCATTGGGCATTTGAGGGTGTGTTTATAATAAGAATGTTTTGTAGAATATTTGTGAAGAGGATAGGCGGTCTTTTGATGTAAGTCCATTGGAACCTAGTCTTGACCAATCCTGTTAGGTTGACCAAGTAAGTGTCAAACCTATTGTTGCTCGGCAATCTTTAGTGGGACGTAAGACCAGTTTGCCTTGTCAAACTCCTCAAAGGTGGAGTTGACTCGAATGTTTTGACCCTTTTGAGACAATTCTAGGTCCCCTAAGTGACCCCTTGTAAAATAAAGTTTAGGTCCCTCGAGTGACCCCCCTGTGAGATAAAGTCTAGTGACCCCATGTGAGAAAAGATTTAGGTCCCCCGAGTGACCCTTTGAGATAAAATTAGGTGGTCCCTTAGAGACGTAAGCCCATTGACCTTTGATCCGTTATTGCCTAGCATGAGCACAAACCCGGCCGTCCCTAGAGAGACGTAAGACCAGTTTTCCCGTCAAACTCCCCAAAGATGGAGTTGACCAAAACCTTGACTTAGAATAGTCATTTTGGGTTAGAGCCTTTGTCCCGGCAGTCCCTAAGTGACGTAAGCCCATAGGAGATAAGAAAACTCAGGTCCCCCGCGCGACCCGGAGAAAAATTAGGCGGTCCTAGACGTAAGCCTATGTTGACCCGGTTGACCAAGTGAGAGTGAAGCCCCTTCTGAGAACATTTAGGTCCTCCGAGTGACCCTTGTTGAAAAGGCTTAGGTCCCCTGAGAGAGCATTTTGAGAAAAGTCTAGGTCCCCCGCATGACCCATTTTGAGAAAAGTCTAGGTCCCTCGCGTGACCCATTTTGAGAAAAGTCTAGGTCTCCCGAGCGACCCCTTTTTGCGATAAAATTTAGTTCCCCCGAGCGACCCTTTAAAGATAAAACTTAGGTCCCCCGAGTTACCATTTTGAGAAAAGTCTAGGTCCTCCGAGTGACCCTTGTTGAAAAAGCTTAGGTCCTCCGAGTGACCCTTGTTTAAAAAACTTAGGTCCTCTGAGTGACCATTTTGAGAAAAGTCTAGGTCCCCCGCGTGACCCATTTTGAGAAAAGTCTAGGTCCCCCGAGCGACCCTTTTGAGATAAAATTTAGGTCCCCCGAGCGACCCCTTTCAAGATAAAACTTAGGTCCCCCGAGTGACCATTTTGAGAAATGTCTAGGTCCCCCGCGTGACCCATTTTGAGAAAAGTCTAGGTCCCTCGCGTGACCCATTTTGAGAAAAGTCTAGGTCCCCCGAGCGACCCCTTTTTGCGATAAAATTTAGGTCCCCCGAGCGACCCTTTAAAGATAAAACTTAGGTCCCCCGAGTGACCATTTTGAGAAAAGTCTAGATCCCACGCGTGACCCATTTTGAGAAAAGTCTAGGTCCCCCGCGTGACCCATTTTGAGAAAAGTCTAGGTCCCCCGAGCGACCCCTTTTTGCGATAAAATTTAGGTCCCCCGCGCGACCCTTTTGAGATAAAATTTAGGTCCCTCGAGCGACCCTTTTGAGATAAAATTTAGGTTCCCCCGAGCGACCCTCTGAGACAAAAATTGGCTGTCCTCGACGTAAGCCCAGTTAAAATTTGGAAATTGAAATGGTCTTCTGGTTGATGCTTATCGTGGTCGTCCCCGACGTAAGCCCATTAGCTATGACTTAGAATAGTCGTTATAGGCTAGAGCCTTTGTCCCGGCAGTCCTTGGTGGGACGTAAGACCAGTTTGCCTTTGTCAAACTCCCCAAAGGTAGAGTTGACTCGAATGTTTTGTCCCGGCAGTCCTTGGTAGGACGTAAGACCAGTATAGTCATTATAGGCTAGAACCTTTGTCCAGGAAGTCCTTAGAGGGACGTAAGACCAGTTTTCCCGTCAAACTCCCCAAAGTTGGAGTTGACCCAACTAAAACCTTGACTTAGAATAGTCATTATAGGCCGTCCCCGACATAAGCCCAGTAAAACCTTGACTTAGAATAATCATTATAGGCCGACCCCGACATAAGCCCAGTAGAACTCTTTGGCTAAGAATAGTCATTATCCCCGGCCGTCCTTCGTAAGTCCAACTATTTAGTCAACCCTCTCCAATAGAGCCAAGTTGACCCTATCCCCATGTGAGTCAGCCCTCTCTAATAGAGCCAAGTTGACCACATCCCGCCTCTGACCCTTAGAGTCACGCTTCCTTGTGTAAGTCGACCCTCTCCAATAGAGCCAAGTTGACCATGTCCCACCTCTGCCTCGCCTAGAGTCAAGTTGACCATGTCTCGTGTAAGTCAACCCTTTCCAATAGAGCCAAGTTGACCATGTCCTACCTCTGACACTTAGAGTCATGCTTCCTTGTGTAAGTCGACCCTCTCCAATAGAGTCAAGTTGACCATGTCCTACCTCTGACACTTAGAGTCACGCTTCCTTGTGTAAGTCGATCCTCTCCAATAGAGTCAAGTTGACCATATCCCGCCTCTACCTCGCCTAGAGTCACGCTTCCTTGTCCCGTGTAAGTCAACCCTCTCCAATAGAGTCAAGTTGACTATGTCTCGTGTAAGTCAACCCTCTCCAATAGAGTCAAGTTGACCATGTCCCCAACAAGTCAACCCATCTCCCATAGAGCCAAGTTGACCATTCCCCACCTCTGACCCCGCGAGTCATGCTTTCTTATAAGTCAACCCTCTCCCATAGAGCCAAGTTTACCTTGTCCCGCCTCTGAACTCGTTGAGAGTCATGCTCGTCCCCTAGGAAAGGATGGTTGATATCCCCCTAGTCCTTAGGTTTGAGTAGCCTTAAAATCTCTCACCCCTCCCCAGAACTACGACCGGCTTGATTCCCCGCAAACGGGATACGCAGGAATCCTTTAAAGATAAGGGTCCAGCCACTCGACCACCTTGGTCACGTCTCTCCCATCTTGGTAGCTCGCCGGATCGGGATTCTGTCTTTTGTCGACAACCCCGCTTTCTTCAAAAGCGCCATTGCCGAGGGGCTCTGTAAGTACCCCGATCCGGATTTACTATCCCTAAATAATTAAATTGTGGAATTAAGGGGTAATTTGGGATTTAATTGGGTCATTATAATGTTCAAGGGGTATTTTAGGCATTAACGGAATCATTCTGGAAAAGGGAGGGACCTTATGGTAAATTCCAGAAAGTCAGGACCATGGGTAAATTCCCCACAAAGCCCAAAAGGACTTTGTGGGAATTTTCGGAAATTGCCAAGGAAAAGGGAGCGGTCGCATGTTGAAGATGCGCTTTCAAGAAGCGCGCGCGCCATCTCTGAAGGAGCCAGCCGACAACAACGCCACGTGGCCGCCAGCAATTCGCCGACCGCAGCCGCCTTGTCCCTTTACGCGCCCCACGTGCCCGACCCAGCTCGCCAGCCGCCCTCCTCGGATTGGTCCGTCACCTGGTGCTGCCCCCTCCTCCGTCACAGCCGCCACTCACTCTCCTCTGATTGGTCCTTCACCCGCCTTGTGTCACCCACAGGCCCTCTTCTGGAAGGTTAATTCCCAGCCAAATTGAACCCATTTTGTGATAAAAAATATCCTTATTTTTCTTAGCCCCTAAGCAAGTCACAAGGCCATAATTGAGGGACTAAAGTGAAAATGTCTCCATTTGCTTGGTGCCCAAGCCCATAGTTGAAGGGCTAAAATGAAACATTTTCTCCTATAAATAGAGGCCTCATCCCCTCTCATTAGGAGGAGGAATTCTAGAGCAAAGTTATTATGCCAAATTGGCCTCTCATCCAAGATTGAGTGATTAGTGTAGATGGTGAACAAACCATGTTAGTGAAAATTAGAGCCCAAGGTCTCTAAGTGAAATAGGAAAGGAAGCAAACTTGGGTCAATCAATTGATGATTTACCCCAAGCTTGCTTAAGGATTAATCTTTATTTTGTTAAAATCTTCTTCTTCATCTCATTCTATTTTCCTTTTTTGGGATATGATCTTTGATCATTTGGCTTAAAAATGTAATATTTATATGATTGGGATCCAAATGCTCCCTTGATCCCAATGGTCTCATCTTACACTTTATGGTGTATTAAAATGATGAACCAAGTAGAGAGGAGCATTTGTTACATTAATGTCATTTACTTAATGCCTTTTATCAACTTGGAACCATGCCTTGAGATCCATGGTGCCCTCCATGTTTTATGCATGAGTGTGGGTTCTAAACCAAAGGATTAATCTAAGACTTGTTATGTTTTTGTGCAATTTTACATTAATGCAAGTGTGAGTGGGTTTTACATTAATGTCATTCAATATTGCAAGTCTTGTCCATAATCAAGCACTAATATATATATATATATATATATATATATATATATATATATATATATATATATTACAAGTCTTGTCCTCTCAAGCTATTATATTATTGCTATATATAATCATGATTTGTTAAATATCTTATTAATATTGTTCTTGTTTGGCCACAATCTTTGATCCTCCAAGTTGGGGATTTGTCCAAGTAAAGGTGTTATTGCTCCAATGATTGTCTAATTCATGGCCTTGGATCTCATCTTGGCATGAATTTGGTATATAGGATGATCAAGTTGTCCCTCTTGACTTTATTAATCCTTACCATGATTAATTAAATTCCGTCCCCAAAATGCCTTATTTTTACTTGGATGAACATCCTATTTTTGCCTTTTTATTTTATACAACAAAGATTCCTTCATCATCTTTCTCATCAAATTCACCTCTGTGCTCCTTTCCGCTGTAAACCACGTAACATTTGCAGCCGAATATTTTGAAGAATCCAATGTTAGGAATTCCGCCTCTCCAGAGTTTATAAGGAGTCTTGTTATGGAATTTGTTGATAAGAGATTTGTTCTGAGTGAAGCAGGCGGTATTGATGGCTTCAGCCCAAAAGTACTTCAGCAGCCTAGCTTCAGCAATCATGGTTTTACCAACTTCTATAAGTGTTCTGTTCTTTCTCTCAATGACACCATTTTGTTATGGTGTACCGGCAGCATAGAAGTTGTGGTCTATGCCATGATCATCACAGTACTGGGCAATACCATTGTTCTTGAATTCAATGCCGTTGTCTGATCTTATACTGATGATATCACTTTCTTTCTGGGTCTGTAGCAGTCTGAATAACTTGGTAGCAACGGCATAGGTGTCATCCTTATGATTGAAAGTTTCTACCCAAGTATATCTAGAGAAATCATCTACTACAACCAAAGTGTATCTACTTCCCCCAATACTTGCTGTAGTTATGGGGACAAATAGATCCATATGTAGCAATTGAAGGCACTTAGATGTTGACATGCAGGGCTTGCTGTGGAAAGATGACTTGTGTTGTTTTCCAAGCTGACAGGCCTTGCATTTCTTTCTTTGATCAGCAGACACTTGAGGTAGACCAGTTACCAGATTTGAGCTGGCAAGTTTGGATAGATACTTGAAGTTCAAGTGACTGAGTCTCTTGTGCCATAGCCATGAATTCTCACTGATGTTCTTAGCTACAAAACAAACATTAGCAACACCAGTAATAGAACTTAAGTCTACTGCATAAATGTTACCTTTACGTTTGGCAGTGAGAAGAGTTTCGTTGGAAGCAATGTCTTTTACATAGCAACTGGAAGTAGTAAATACACATTGCATTCCTTTATCACAGAATTGTGATATTGATAGAAGGTTGTGTTTCAATCCATCCACTAGAGAGACCTTCTGTACAGTAACTGCACCTCTCTTGATGGTACCTATACCGATGATTTTTCCTTTGGCATTATTACCGAAAACCACTGGGGGACCTGATGCTTCAATAATATCGGCAAGTAGATCTATAAATCCTGTCATGTGTCTTGAACAGCCACTATCTAGAATCCACAAATCCTTGCTTGCACCAGTTGAGGCCATGAAGCATTCCTGAAATAAAACAGTATGCTTATGGTCCCCCTTATTCTTGGGTCCGAGGGTTAGTTCCTATTTGGAAACCATATCTGGCCACCACTTGAGGATGAAACCTCAGTGGGTCTAGATAGGTGCTTCAGGAGGCATTCATGAGCCTTGTGACCATAATCAGAACAATTAGAACATCTCACTTGACTGATAGGCTGTGGAGTCGGTAGAACATCATTCTGTTTAGTCAGTGCATCGGCAGAACTAGAGGATTGAGCAGGCACAAACTTGGTAAGTTTGAAGGTGCTAGTGTTGCCTTTCTTTCCATTCTTTTACCTTTGGCAGTTACCTTTTTAGGTACTTATCCATCGGCAGCAGAAGTGGTTAGACCGGCAGCACTTGCTCTGCTGATGTATTCACCAAGAATACCGTTACTGGCAGACTCAGTATCAGCAACCTTAACTTGAATTTGTTTGTGCTTATCTTTCCTTTTGTTCTGGTTCTTAGGATACTTCATTGCCACATCAATGTATACTGTCTTAACATCCACATGCACTGAGTTAACAGAACTACATTAAACTTTCTCATCCTTTTTCTCGGTCGCGCAAGTTTTAGTAGAGCTACTGCTGCTGGAAACAAAACCTAACCCAGATTGGTCCTTATATGACATTTGGGTCAAAAGGATTGTTTCAACAGCAACTCTAGACTTTGTGTAAGAATCAATGATACTAGATAGATGATTATTTCTTAACACAAGATCTTCGATCTGAGCTATCAATACTTTTACTTAGCTTTTGAGATCTAGGTTTTCTTTCTTTAGAAGAACAAATTCAAGCTCATGTCCTTTGAGAACTTTCAGTTCAGACACAAGCAAGTCATTCTCTGTAGAAATTCTATTGAAATCAGCAGCCATCACTTTATGAACGCTATTCAGCTTCTCATGATCAATAAAAAGTTCATCCATTGTCTCTACCATTTCAGCTTTCGATATTTCAGGAAAAGGATTGGCTAAAATTTTAGGGGTAGAAGTAGCGGGTTTAGGAGAGAAGTCAGGTAGGGAAGAGATGGGTTTAGATAGGCTTTTGGCAATGCTTGGATGTTCAGTAAATGAGAATTTTCTAGTCATCGGTAAGGATTTTGGTTTGGTGGCAGTGAAGTGAGAAGAGTTACACTGCCCATAGAGTGAGGTTCCCACTTGATGAACCTTGTATCCATTTGGGTTTTATGCTTTGACACTAATTTCTTTGAAGTGTGGTTGAGGTCTTCCAGCAGCTTCTTCTCTTGCTGGAGTTTTTGGAGGAGATGGATCTCGGTAGACTGTGTTGGTGTTGGTGCCCTAGGCACGTTTGTTAAACGTTGTATAAGTTATCATTTTATTCATGATGATAAAGAGATGTTAAGATTATTATTGTTGCTCATGTTTGCTTATAATAATCTCCGTCCCTAGAGCTCGTTAAGCATTAGCATAAAGGGTAAATGATCATGGGATGATCATGTTAGATTTATGGGTACTTGTTTGGAACAAGGTACTGGACATGACCCGCGGTATGAGATTAATGTCATGGTCAAAGTCATATATAAATCTCATATTAGTTATGTCATTTGAATCTTAGACATGAAGTTATTATAGTCTTCCACTTGATGGAGTTTATGTTTGACATATTCAAACGTTACCTTTAACCAGGTAGTTATAAAGGGTATGATTGGCACAATCAGATTCATGTAGGGAAGAATAATAAGCTAAATGGATTTGTCCCTCTTCGGAGAGATGTTAAGTTTGGGCCCCTCGTAGGAATGATGTTGATGAAACGTTTGGCCAAACTCAAGTGAATTGATTAGATCGATGTCATTTGGATTATCAACATATTCAGGATCGAGAAAAGTGTTGAACAATGCAAGTTGACTTGTTCACCATGACTTGTGTTCAATGACATCATGGACAAAGGTATTATGACATGTTCTAAAAGGAATGCGAACTTGTATCTAGTTACACTATTTGGGTAGGTATGATGGTTTGCTAGAACCTAATCATATCTTATGGTTTCATGTTTGAACCCATTGCCAACTTAGTGTAATCCTAGAGGGTCACACACAAAAGAACGAATTTACAAAAGGGGTAAAATTGGAATTGCGTAAAAGAGAGAAAAATCGAATTTAAGAAAAACAGGAAATTGGTTCCAACAGACAAAGGATCCGACCGGGCAACTTCTTTTACCTGACCGGGAAACTTCCTTGACCCGATCGGGCTACTTCCTATACCCGATCGGGCATAGTGAAACTTCCTTGAAGAACAAGAATATCACACACACAATAATTCCATATAAGTTCTATACATCATGAAAGCGTGTTTCATGATTTGGTCTAGCAACCAAGATCAAGTGTTCTTGATATTCGTTCATGGTGTGGATACCGCTAGAGGGTGAAACTTATCATGTTCAAAGTTCGTGATTCTTTCTATGTTCGTGATCAATGTTTCAAGCCTCCATCGAATTCAAGGTTGCAAAATCAAAGGCATCAAGGGTTAGTATTCTAGTATTCATCATATTGTATTTGACTTAATCATATGAATGGATCTATGGGCTTTGGGTTTCATTAAATTTTAAATGCTTAATTCCGCTGCGCATGCTACTCTGAAACCCAACAGTGGTATCAGAGCCCCGTTCTTGTTGATTTTTTCAATACATAATCATTTTGTGTGTATATAAATTGTTTGTTTATGTGCCTAGCATGATATGAATATTGGGATTATGATGTTTATGTGTTATATGATTTTATGTGGTTTATTGTTTTATAAACTTTAATCGCACTATTCAATCACAATAAAATTATGGTGGATTTAAAATTGTTTGGGTTATCAATTTTGATTGGATCAAAGTTTTGATAATCTAAGGATTCATGAATTGTTCATTCAAGGTTTTGATTATCATGGTGATTGGATCACCAAGAACACCAAATCCTAATTGAATCGGGAAAAACAATTTTGTGATAAATTTTGGAACTTTAAAATATCTGGGATTTTTCAGAGGAGGTCCGACCGGACCCAATGAAGAGACCCGGCCGGACCTAGGGTTCCGGTTGGGGGTTCTTGCTAGGGTTTGGTGTGGATCTTCCGGGGTTTAATTTTCCTATTTGTTTTGATCGTTTGATTCTGAGATTGGATCAAGGTTTGGATGGCTAATCTGCGTTCATCGAGATTGTGTTTCCCAAACTTGATCGCAATCAAAGTTTCAAAGATAAAACGAAGTTAGAATTATGAAGAGTTCATAATTACTAAAATTGAGAAAAAAGTTCTTGATTCAAAGATTGGAGATCCATGTGGAATTGTGGATGCAATTGGCCTACATTCATCGAGACTATCTATTGCTTAGTTTCGGCCACATGGACTACTTTCTTGGTTTCTTGAATTAGTGTGGAATTGTGTTTGCCTTATGGCTTAGTGTCGGCCGCACTTCTTGTTGTCTTGATTTGGAGATGATAACCAAAGTTCAAAGAGTCTTATCCTCATAATTATAGAGAAACTAATGACACATAAATATTATACTTAAATTAATGATGATTAAGTTAGTGGCTAAACTTGATACGTAACATGTTTATATTATGTGCTCATAAATGTGTTGTATGCTATATGTGATAAACCTTCAAGAAAGTTTTAAGTCCTTTTGCCATGCCATGATTAAAACACTTGAAAGTACATGGGTGAATTCATGTGGGCTCGCCTCCGCGAGGTGCATTAATTTTATTCATGAATTAGCAAGATGAGGTTCATTAATTTAATGTGGGTTCGCCTCCGTGAGGTGCATTAAATTGAATGTTTCCTATACGTTTAAAATGGTTGGACTTAATTAGGCGTCAAAACAGTTTTGGGCCTAGGCAAAGATGAGATTTAACATGCTTTTTGAAATTGGATTTCTTAAAGAATCTCAGAAAAGGATCTAAGTGTCATATGGGATATGATTGACATGATTATCTACCTAAGAAATTTAGTTTTGAGCGGTCCGCCTCCGTGGACTCAAAGTTAAATTAAAGTTGGATCTTAGCCCATTTAAATTATATCATACATTGGATGTATAAGAAGGTTGTATAATTTAGTGGGAGTATTTTTTGGAAAAATACATTATTAATTTCTTTAATGAAATTGGTACTTATTAAATTTTGAAAATTTTGCATTATTGTAGATAATGACTAACAACACTCAATCAATTTCGTTGCGATTAATCCTTGATAAGTATAATGCTTCAAGAGAATGGTACAAACTTCATGGATTGGATCCTAGCCTAAGAATAGTTCTAAGGCAAGAAGGTGGGTTGTATATTCTCGATGGGCCTCTTCCTGTTGAACCAGAAGCCAATGCCCCTAGGGCAGATAGAGACAGTTACAAGACACTTCGTAATGATTCTAGAGATGTATGTTGTCTCATGCTTGCTACTATGTGCTCAAAACTCCAACAAAGTTTGGAATATTTGGAAGCCTATGAGATAGGCATGGAGTTAAGAGCCATGTTTCAAGAGCAATCTAGGCAAGAGAGGTACAAGACCATTGTTGCATTCACTTCTTGTAAAAGGAGTAAAGGGAAATAAGTGGAACCTCACATGCTTAAGATAAAGGCTACGTAGAGCATCTTGAGAAACTTTGTTGTCCAATTGGATTGGAACAAGCCACGGATCTCATTCTTGATTGATTTTCCAAAAGTTATAATCACTTTGTAATGAACTATAACATGCTTGGAATGAATAAGAATCTCTCCGAGTTGCATGATATGCTGAAAAACTGTGGAGATGAAGATAATGGAGAAAGGTTCTCCAATGCTCATGGTTCATAATGGAAAGGAGGCCAAATGCCAAAGGAAAGGTAAGACAGACTTGTCAAACCTAAAGAAAATAATTATGGTTAAAATAATAACTCTAATTGATGCAATTTGGTAAAATGGCAATTGGATTGACCATTTAGAATTGTAGTCAAAATTCTGGATAATCAATAAAAGGAATGGTAGTCGGACTACCACTTGGGAATTTTATGTTATAAATTAATCTTTCTAAATTTAATTATTGGGTATTGGATATCGCAATAATTAGTAAATTGAAAGACTGCTTATAGTAATGTTTGATCTATGAATGGTAATGATGCTATGGTTGCAACATTGTTCGTGGAACACTTGTAAAGTGACTTTACTTATGAAGTAGAAAACATTATTTTGTTATAAGATAATGAAGGATATTTATTTCTTATTTGGAATAAGAAAGGTGTTTTATTTATTATGATTTACTTAATTGTGTTATCATATAAATAAATTTTATATCCTAAATCTTGAAGAACGAAATAATAACTGAGGATTATAACATAAATAATCAAATTCTTTATGCATTATTGTTTTGATCAAATAAATAAGAAATGCATATCTAAAATTCCATGGAACGGAGTTTTAAGTCATATAATTTGGAATCATATGATTTATGCAAATCCTATTTACTTGGACCAAGACATCTTTTACTATGAATAGTAAAAGGCTAATATCTTACTTGACCTAATACATTTCGATGTATATGGTGCATTAAGTAGCTATGCTAAAACAGAAGTTTGGTTATACTTGGTAAAAACTATTCAAAGATTCTGACTCGATCGTGATGATGAATAATTGAACCAAAATTTTGATAGTTATCATTAAGGTTGTGAAATAGTTTCACAATAAACTCCACTAAGAACACCATTTTGAATGATGTGTCTACATGGAGGTATTGAACCTTATTGGATATGGCTCATAAGATGATAAAGTCAAAATTTATCTTCCATTATTTGTCCTGGGGTTATGTATTACAAACCACTATAACTACACTAATTTGAGTTCCATCAAAAGAGGTTAAATGGTGAAAGAAAACTCGGTTTGTCTTTCATAAAGATTTAAGATGGTGAGACCTTTTGGAAAGGAGCTGTCTGGGACACACTCACATTTAAATATAACAAATATATTTTCATGGGATATCCTAAGGAAACTTGAGGATAATGTTTTACTCATAAGAAACAAATGGTTTGTTACTTATGATGGTTCTTTTCTTGATAAGTCATTTATCTCTAAAAGAATCAGTGGGAGTAAAATATATCTCGAATGGTTCGAGACCTAGAAAATATAATTTAACCTAAGATGGAAATTGAACAAGTTTTCACAAGGAATCGTGAAAAGTCCGTTCAAGTTATACAAAGTACTTGCGTACATGATAGGATACAATCTATGAAAAGAAATATTGGATATTTCGAAATAGAAAGTATTGAGGTAAAGTTCATTGAAAGATGACACGTTTGCCACCTATCGAAGGTACAATGTCCGCTCCATATTTACATTAATGACTTGGAGTCATAAAATCTAAAAGGAAATCCATGTGTAATAATCAAGTTTGGAACATGATCATTCTAACCTAAGGTGTAAAAACCAAAGGAGAGGAATGAGTTTTCTTGGAGAAAACTTACATGGGTAACGAGAAACTTACTAGAATTCTCATAGTCACATGTTCATATTTGGAATATGAAATTTGACAAAATGATGTCAAAACAAGCCTTCCTCAACGGGAACTAACTTAAGGATGTATTGGATACAACCTAAAGGTTTTGACAGTCAAAGAAAATTCTAAGAGGGGACAGTTATTAGTGTTACATGGAGTTTCTCTATGCAAAGACTCAAATGTCCTAAGACAAATGATGAGCATAAGAAAATGGATGGAATGCCATTTGCTTCGGTAATTGGATCCATCGTGCCATGATAAGTAATAAGCCGGATATATCTAATGCTTAGAGCATGACGAGTAGATAACAATCCGACACCGGTGAGAATCACTGGATGTCTGTAAAACAATTCTTAAAGTACTTTAGAAGGACTAAAGATTTGTTTTGATCTATGGAGGGATGGAAGATGATCTCGTCGTATATGGTTACACGGATGCATGCTTCCAAACCGACAAAGATAATTGAAAAATTGCAATCGAGTTTTATAACTAATAGTGAAGCTGTAAGTTGGAATGGTTGCAAGCAGAGTACAGTCACTAAAATCTATAATTTTTTTTTTAAGTATATTGCTGCATTAGATGCTGCAAAGGAAACTGTTTGGATTAAGAAGTTCATTGGTGAACTTGAGATGGTTCCTAGCATTGCTAATCCAATAGACCTTATTCGTAATGATAGTGGTGCTATTGCTCAAGCAAAGGAACCAAGGGCACATCCTAAATCCAAATACATACTTAGGCGTTTTCTTATCGTTCGAGAAATCGTTGATAAGGGAGACGTAAATATATGCAAAGTACCAACTAATGATAACGTTGCGGACACGCTAACAAAGGGACTTCCACAAGCTAACCATGATGTTCATGTTAGGTCCATGGTATTGGATACCTAGAGATTGGGCCTATGTCAAGTGGGAGATTGTTGGTGTTGGTACCCTAGGCACGTTTGTTAAACGTTGTATAAGTTATCATTTTATTCATGATGATAAAGAGATGTTAAGATTATTATTGTTGCTCATGTTTGCTTATAATAATCTCCGTCCCTAGAGCTTGTTAAGCATTAGCATAAAGGCTAAATAATCATGGGATGATCATGTTAGATTTATGGGTACTTGTTTGGAACAAGGTACTGGACATGACCCGCGGTATGAGATTTATGTCATGGTCAAAGTCATATATAAATCTCATATTAGTTATGTCATTTGAATCCTTAGACATGAAGTTATTATAGTCTTCCACTTGATGAAGATTATGTTTGACATATTCAAACGTTACCTTTAACCAGGTAGTTATAAAGGGTATGATTGGCACAATCAGATTCACGTAGGGATGAATAATAAGCTAAATGGATTTGTCCCTCTTCGGAGAGATGTCAAGCTTGGGCCCCTCGTAGGAATGATGTTGATGAAAAGTTTGGCCAAACTCAAGTGAATTGGATCGGTGTCATTTGGATTATCAACATATTCGGGATCGAGAAAAGTGTTGGACAATGCAAGTTGACTTGTTGACCATGACTTGTGCTCAATGACATCATGGACAAAGGGATTATGACATGTTCTAAAAGGAATGCGAACTTGTATCTAGTTACACTATTTAGGTAGGTATGACGGTTTGCTAGAACCTAATCATATCTTATGGTTTCATGTTTGAACTCATTGCCAACTTAGTGTAATCCTAGAGGGTTACACACAAAAGAACGAATTTACAAAAGGGCTAAAATTGGAATTACGTAAAAGAGCAAAAAATCGAATTTAAGAAAAATAGGAAATTGGTTCTAGCAGACAAAGGATCCGACCGGGCAACTTCCTTGAACCGACCGGGCAACTTCCTTGACCCGACCGGGCTACTTCCTATACCCGATCGGGGCATAGTGAATTTCGGGTCTGGTTTTTCCTAATTCGATTTTTTACGGGATTTGGACTAAATTTCCTAAAGTGTTTAGGACTTTTGAGTTTAAATACACCTCTCTTTATTAGGTATTAACCTAATTGATATTGTATCTTTATTGAGTGCCTCCAAGGGTTTGAGAGGATGGTTTTCTTGTTCTAAGAAATCCCTAGATTGAAGAACAAGAATATCACACACACAATAATTCCATATAAGTTCTATACATCATGAAAGCGTGTTTCATGATTTGGTCTAGCAACCAAGATCAAGTGTTCTTGATATTCGTTCGTGGTGTGGATACCGCTAGAGGGTGAAACTTATCATCTTCAAAGTTCGTGATTCTTGCTATGTTCATGATCAAGGTTTCAAGCCTCCATCAAATTCAAGGTTGCAAAAGCAAAGGCATCAAGGGTTAGTATTCTAGTATTCATCATATTATATTTGACTTAATCATATAAATGGATCTATGGGCTTTGGGTTTCATTAAATTTTAAATGCTTAATTCCGCTATGCATGTTACTCCGAAACCCAACAGACTGGAGTCGGTAATTATGATATATGGGCATCTTCAAAGTCTAGGGCAACAAACCTTACATCGGCATCTTCATCTTTATCGGCATCTTCGTCTGAGTCAGTTTCACACCAAACTGGCAAGTCCTTTTCTATGCTTTCATCGGAAACAAAGCTTCAAGCATTAGGATGTCTCTTGCTAAATGACTTCCTCACATACTCATATTTTGGTTGAGGACTGTAGATACCCCGGGGGACCACAGCTTGGCTAGAGCGCGTGAATTACCTAGGATGTCTAATTGTGTTTTAGAGTCGCCACCCACGTTTTAGAGGAACGCGAGAAAACCTAAGAAAATAGCCATTTTTATTGATTACGAAACCAAAGATTCTTGAGATGAGGGGTTCGGGGGTTAGGTGATGGAGTGGGAAGTACTTAAACACCCACTCCGCCCCGCTTACGCGGGTCTTGCTACTTTTGGTGTTCTAATGCTAAATGTCTTTAAATTTAACAATAAGAGGAAAAACTATTCTAACAATTATATTAAGAAAAAAATGGTAAATTAAAGTAGATATTAAAATGTAGGGAGATAACCTTAACCAACTTTAATGTAGTCAAGTGGTCATTTGGTCATGTCCCAATTGATGAGGATTGCATACATTACTAAGACATGTAAAATGAGAGAAAAATAATAAAGTACCTTAAGAAAGAGGACTTCAAACTTGGACTTGAAAATGGTGTTGTTGTAGGGAAATTGTTGTAGAATAATTTGTGTAGAGTCTTGTTACGAAGAACTCTTGTTGGGAGAATTTGTGTAGAGAATTGTGTATAGTGTGTGTATAGAGAAATTTCAAGTCTAAAAATGAGGTCCTCTTCCAAGGTAGGAGATGATGGTTTTTATAGGTAAAATTAGAAGGGAAAGGTTGGAGGGAAATTGGTCAATCCATGTGAAATGGAATTGACCAATCAAGAAAAAGATAAATGAAAGAATTAATGAAAGAAATAAAAGAAAATCAAATAATAATAAAATGAAATATTTTGTTTTTATGAAGAATGGATAGAATAAAGGATTTGGGAGTTATGAAATAAGGGGGAATGAATGTGGATGTAAAAAGGAGATGATTGTGATCAAGAAGAGATTTTCTAAATAAGAAAAGGGAGGGAAAAATGGTGCTATCCGTTACTGCCAAAGTGGGAAGCGCGCGGGTCCGGCCTATTGGACCAAACGCGCGCGCGCCCCGTGACTATTACGGGAGGCGCCCGCGGGTGAGAATAACAGAATGACAGAATGACTCTAAAAGTTAACTCTGTTATGCAGTTTAGTCCAAAACTAACGGAATCAGTTAGGAACTTGACGGAAGTAACAGAAATTAACAAAAACAAGTTAAATAAAAATACTCTGTATGCAATCGGGGTGAGAGGTCCAAATCTTATCGAGCCTTTGATGGTGCCATATCTTGTCGAGCCTTTTGCAATCCCAAAGTTGACTCGGTGGGGAATTGACTTGCTGAGGAGATCCAATGTAGAGCTCGTGTAGTTGTCTTCTTTAGAAGCCGGGGATCTCCATTTCTCTTTCCCTTCTCTCTCTCACTCTCTCATTTTTTTTTGACGCACCCTGTTTTTTGCCTAGACCGCCCTTTCGGGTTTTCAATCTAGCGGGCATCTCTTTTGCGTCTTTTTTTTTACTCGATTAATGAGGAAGTGTGCATTGACTCTGGCTGAGGAGATAAGACATGTGATTTTGCAGTGAAGACCTCTTGTCACTAAAGATGAGTGACATTGACTCGACTAGGGAAGTGTTCCTAGTATTGACTTCATGTATATATATTTTTTGAATGACTCACAAAGGCAAGTAAGTCATTAAGAGAGAAGAGAAAGAAAGCCCCAGTTTGATTGCAAGAAACTGGGAGCATCGCAAAAAGAAGAGAAACCCCTAGACTCGACAAAGAACGGAAAGCGATTCCAAATATAAGAAAGTTGTTCAATCTTTGGTGATTAATTCATTGGCAAATGAATCGTACAAAGATGTCATGACAAGTTCGAGATGAAGGCCAATCACCATAACGCGCTAGGGCTAAACATATCTTCTTTCTTGCATGAGACCGGACCCGAAGGTTGCCTACGTTCCTCCAGTGTAGTGGCTCAGGTCACAGTAGTTCTTGTGGATTCTCCATTCGTCGTGATGGAGTTGTTGCTTCGTCGTGATGATTGTTGATGTCGATTCGTCCTTCGTTGGTGGAATGATGTTGATCCTTGATATGAACTTCTTTGAATGAGGGGGTATTTTTTTTTTTTTTTTTTTTTTTTTTGTGCTCTAACTTTTGCCTAGGTTGATTTGAGGATTTCTGTCACGACCCGAAAACTAGGCTCTATTTTATTAGTAATAAATAATTATTATTTATTTATTTGCTCATTTATTTATTTAAATTATTATTTAATTAATGAATTATGTGTGCATTTTATGTGTTATAATAATTTATGCCTAGCATTCTATTTTGGTCTTTTGTGCTAGTGTAGAGTTTTGGGGTCTTAGTGGCTAGTAGGGAGTATTAGAGTTGTGTAGTGTAGAGGAGGGGGCCTAAGTGTAAGTTCTTTTAAATCATTTTAACTACTCCCTCCCTACTCCTCCTCTTCTCCCTCACTCTTTGTCACGACCCGAAATCTAGGCTCTATTTTATTAGTAATTAAATGATTTTTATTTAATTATTTGCTTATTTATTTATTTAAATTATTATTTATTTAAATATTTATGTGTGCATTTTATGTATTATAATATTATGCCTAGCATTTTATTTGGGTCTTAATTGTTAGTTGGGAGTGTAGTATTTGTGTGTAGTGTGAGAGAGGGGGCCTAAGTGTAAATGTTTGAAATAATTTCCCTACTCCCTCCCTACTCCTTCTCTCCTCCCTCACCTTCTCCCTCACTCTCCCCCATCTTCCAGCCATTTCTCTCTCTCTCACCAAAAGAAAGGTAAACATTTCTTCTTCCTTCTCTCTTCATTTAAACCTTCTTCCTCTCATAATCTCTCATTTATTAAAACGTGAACCTTGTTTAAATCGTCGATAGGATTGCGTAGGATCAAAAATATTTGAAATCCATCAACTTTGAGAAAATCCAAGTAAGTTACTTTTCCCCCATTTTGATGCTAAAATGTTCATATCATGTTTATATGATGTTTGATGTGTTATATTGAAGTTTGATTGAGTTTGGAATTTATTGGGAATTTATTTTGAATTTTGATCAAAAATGGTGAAATCTTCAATGTTGGGTTTGATTCTTGATTTTGGTTGTTAAATGTGGTTGTATGAGTCTCTTTAGACTTATTAGTTGTGTTGGTACATTAGGGTGCTAGTTGGAATGTTGGATTTTGGTGGAAATGTGTTTTGGGTATATAAATGGAAGAACCCAAGTTGTTCTTCCCGATTTCCAGTAGTTCAGAACATTGGGCGGCCGCACAAAATTGTCTGGGCGACCGCACATCTATCTGAAAGCTTTTGTTCTTGTTTTGAGGGATTTTGGGCGACCGCACGGTCCACTTTGGGCGGCCGCACAGAACCTCTGAAAGTTTACATTTTGTTAATTTGTGTGATTGAAGAACATGTTTTGGTCTAAGTCTTGGGTGTCCTTCTAGTTGACCTTTGTGATCATTGTAGTACACTTTAGTGATAGAATTGGGTCCTTTGTGATCAAGTTTGTGTTTGAAATTCATTAATTGTTAATTGGGATTCTGGAGCACCCTTATTGTGTATTGTTGGTTTATTTCATCCTTTTGGTGATTATTTGGCATGATTCCCTACTTTGGAATCCTTTGTTGTTTATTGTGCTAGTATTTCATTACTTAGCCTTTACGTGAAAGCCCAGCTGGTATTTTGTGTGTGTTTGGGCGATGCGAAACATTATGATGGCACGGCCAAGTCCATTGTGATGTTGTCCATTGTTTTGCCCCATTATTACCCTCCTCCAGATTGGCCTTGGATGTGAGAAGAGCTAGCTCCTTTGTGTGCATTTTAGCTTCTTGGAGCATGACTTTGTGGCATGCCTCCCATCCCTTGTGACACTTCATTTGGTTATTGGTTCCGGTACCGGGGTTTTCTCTTCGGCTTTCATGCTATTATGAAGATGATGATTTGTTAATTATTGAAGCTGCGCAGCGATCCTTTATTTGGATGTTCCGGTTTGGAAAACCTTGGCTATATCCTTTGTTATGTGTTTATTTCCGCTGCTATCTGTTATGTGATAAATGCTATGTGCTATGTGATATTTATTATTGCTTATGGTATATTGCATCATAGCATGTCATGTAGTTGCATTAGTAACTTATTGAGATTTATCTCACCCCCTTTCTTTTTATCTTTGTTTTTCCTTAACCCCCCCCCCAGGTGCTAAGGATTAGTCTCGCTGATCACGAGAAAGAGGACGTCGAGTGAGGACTCATTCTTTTAGGGAAGGTTGATATAGGTTGGTTTACATTATGTAAATGTGTAACCATTTTGGGATAGTTGTACCAAACAATGACGTCACTAAGAATTGTATATTTATATTTTGTTGGGCATAAACTTGTGGAAGTTTATGATAGTTGTAATTGGTTTTTTATCAAACTTGGTTTTGTAAAACTTTGGATCATCACCTTTTGGTATCAAATGGAATTTTTAACTTCGGTATTTCACAGTTTTGGTTTTAGAGTCGACGTCCAGATCGCGGTCTCGGGCCCGCGGGGTCCGGGGTCGCGACAGTTGGTATCAGAGCTATGGCATTAGCTCTAAGTATAAGTCTAGGTGGATTAGTATGACCTAGGTGGGTAGTAGTGTGCGGAGTGATTAACGGTTGATGTTTTATACAGGTACTTGTTTACAATGGTTCGTAGAAGGAGTGGTGAAGGTAGTACCGGTAATGCAAATCAGAATGATACAAGGGAAGAAGCACGTGCTATGTTTCATGGCATGTTCGAGGCGGCCATGAAGGCCATACATGATCAAGGTCCGAGGGTAGAACAAGCACCACCCCACTATGGATTGGAGCAATTTCTAAAGTTGAAACCGGTTGAATTCAATGGGGAGCCCGATGTAAGGAAGGCTGAGTTGTGGATTGAGTCGATGGAGAATATTTATGATGTATTTGGGTGTTCGGATGAGGACAAGGTCCGGTTTGCGGCTTACAAGCTTGTGGGAGCCACCGAGCATTGGTGGAAGGGTGTTAAAGCTACTTGGGATGATACTCACACGGTGTATGCGTGGGAGTTGTTTGTGCGCAAATTCAAGGAGCATTTCATTCCGGTTGTTGATCAAAACCGAAAGGAGATCGAGCTACTCAACTTGGAGCAAGGATTGTTATCTATAGCACAATACTCGGCTAAGTTCATAGAATTAGCCCGGTATTGCGACTATTTGGTGAGGACCGAGGAACAAAAAGCTATGATATTTATTCGGGGATTGAAGACCTCCATCCGTACTCAACTGATTGCTCAACGGATTGTGACTTTCCAAGATGCGGTGGACCGAGCCTACTTAATAGAGCAAGATATTGGGGAGCATAAAAGGAAGACCGAGGTAGCTAACCCGAGCAAGCCGGGAGGGAAAAGCAAGCCACAACACCGTTCCGATAACCGAGGTAACTTTGGGGGCAATCTCAGTTCCGAGGGCAACCGATCCCAAGGAACCCGGGTACCACTTCCGGGAACCAAGGGAGCCAAATTAGGAGGCTTTGTTCGTATTGTCAAAAGGAAGGTCATTCTGAAGACCGTTGTTGGAAGAAGCAAGGAAGGTGTACCAATTGTGGTCAAATGGGTCACTTTGTAAAAGATTGCCCGAGAGGTAGAGTACAAGCATCCGGGTCAGGAGTTGGTAATAATCAAGGTCAGAAAAGGGATGCTAATGGGAAGCCCAAAGTTCAAGGGAAGGTTTATGCCATGAATCAACAACAAGCTACCGATGATCCATCCGTTATTGGAGGTATTGTTTCTGTGACTAATGTGAGCGCACGAGCGTTAGTAGATCCAGGATCATCTCATTCATACATTTCTGTGCAATTTGCTTCCATGTTAAATGCTGCATTCGAGTCTTTACCGTACGTGCTAGAGGTGTCGACCCCTATAGGAGAATGCTTGATTTCTGATCGAGTCTTTCGTGCTTGTGATGTGGTTATTTGTGGTCGAGTCCTTTGTGCGGATTTGGTAGTTCTTCCTATCCAAGACTTTGATGTCATTTTGGGTATGGATTGGTTGAGCAAGTTTCATGCTTCCATTAATTGCCGTAAGAAAACTGTTACTTTTTCTATTCCCGATGTGCCTAAATTTCTGTTTGAGGCTAGTCCTCTGAGTAGAAGGTTTCGCTTAATTTCTTATTTGAAAGCGCGAAAATTATTGCATAGTGGTTGTGAGGGGTATTTGGCTAGTGTTCTTGATACTAGGAAGGAATCCCCTAGTTTGGATAGTGTTCGGGTAGTTCGGGAATTTCCGGATGTTTTCTCTACCGAGTATGATATGCCTCCCGATCGTGAGATTGAGTTTTGTATAGATCTTTTGCCGGGTACGGCTCCGATTTCGAAAGCACCTTATAGGTTAGCTCCCGCAGAGTTGAAGGAATTAAAGGTTCAGTTGCAAGAGTTGCTTGATCGAGGGTTCATCCGCCCTAGTGTTTCCCCGTGGGGAGCACCGGTTTTGTTTGTGCGGAAGAAAGATGGTTTGTTGAGATTGTGCATCGATTACCGGAAGTTGAATCAGGTTACAGTGAAGAACAAGTATCCTCTACCGCACATTGATGATTTGTTTGATCAGCTTCAAGGGTCCGTGGTTTTCTCTAAACTTGATTTGAGAAGTGCGTACCATCAGTTGAAGGTTCGATCGGAGGATATTCCGAAGACTGCTTTTCGCACTCGGTATGGTCATTATGAGTTCTTGGTTATGCCGTTTGGGTTGACTAACGCGCCTGCAGCGTTTATGGATTTGATGAACCGAGTTTTCCATCCTTATCTTGATTCGTTCGTGGTGGTTTTTATTGATGATATACTCGTCTACTCTAAATCTCGAGAGGAGCACGAGCAACACTTGAGGACAGTTTTATCCGTTCTTGCGAGGGAGAAATTATTTGCGAAGTTTAGTAAATGCGAATTTTGGCTCGAGAAGGTGTCATTTCTGGGTCATGTGATTTTGAAAGACGGGATTTCGGTGGATCCGTCAAAGATAGAGGTTATAGTGGATTGGAAGAGACCCGAATCAGTGACAGAGATTAGAAGCTTTCTTGGTTTAGCCGGTTATTACCGAAGATTTATTGAAGGGTTTTCGAGGATTGCTACTCCGATGACTCTGTTGACCCGGAAGAATGTCCCGTTTGTGTGGACCAAGAAATGTGACAAGAGTTTCGAGGAATTGAAGAAGAGGTTGACTACCGCACCGATCTTGACTTTGCCTAATGGGAGCGATGGCCTAGTGATTTATAGTGATGCTTCGAAAGAGGGTTTGGGTTGTGTGTTGATGCAGAATGGGAAATTAATTGCTTATGCTTCGAGGAAGTTGACCCCGAGTGAACAGAATTACCCGACTCATGATATGGAGTTAGCGGCTATTGTATTTGCGTTGCACAAATGGAAGCACTACCTTTATGGGGCGAAGTTTGAAATTTTTACGGATCACAAGAGTTTGAAGTACCTCTTCTCTCAGAAGGAATTGAACAACCGACAGCGTCGATGGATGGAATTGTTGAAGGATTACGATTGCACGATTTCTTATCATCCGGGGAAGGCGAATGTGGTAGCCGATGCGATTAGTAGAAAGTCTTATGTGGCTTCGATGATGGTTCGTGAATGGAAAATGCTTGAGGATGTTTGAGATTGGTCTCCTCGTGAATCGAGACATGGGGCTATTTTTGCGAATATTAGGGTGTCTCCGACTCTAATTCAAAGGATAAAGGAAGCTCAGAAAGAAGATCCCGAGTTGGTGAAAATAATGGGTAAATTGAAGGAAAAGAACTTCGAGGATTTTTCTGTTAGCTCGAGTGGAGTGTTGACTTTCCGTGGTTGTTTGTGTGTTCCGGATGTTGATGGAATTAAACAGAGAGTTCTTGATGAGGGTCACAAATCGAGGTATACTATTCATCCGGGCAGTACGAAGATGTATCAGGATTTGAAGCAACGATTTTGGTGGATTAATATGAAAATGGAAATAGCCGAGTATGTATCGAGGTGTTTAACGTGTCAGCAGGTCAAAGCCGAGCATCAGAGACCCGCGGGATTACTTCAGCCGTTAGATATTCCCGAGTGGAAATGGGAGCATGTGACCATGGATTTCGTTTCGGGACTGCCTCGTACCCGTAGGAAGTATGACAGTGTTTGGGTAATAGTGGATAGATTGACCAAGAGTGCCCATTTCTTGCCTATTGACATCACATATTCGATGGAGAAGCTTGCGACCCTTTATATCGATGAGATTGTTAGATTGCATGGAGTTCCGGTTAGCATTGTGTCAGATCGAGACCCGAGGTTTACTTCTAGATTCTGGAAGGCGTTTCAGGAAGCTTTGGGTACAGATTTGCGATTCAGTACAGCTTTTCATCCTCAGACCGATGGTCAATCCGAGAGGACTATTCAGATTTTGGAGGATATGTTGCGAGCGTGTTCGATAGATTTTTCTGATTCTTGGGATTCGCACCTACCGTTAGTGGAGTTCTCTTACAACAACAGTTATCAGGCTAGTATCGATATGGCACCGTTTGAGGCCTTGTATGGAAGAAAGTGTAGATCGCCTATTTGTTGGGATGAGGTTGGTGAAGCAAGGATCGTGGGTATCGATTTGCTTCGGGATTCGGTTGAGAAAATTAAAGTTATCCGGGATAGATTGAAGACAGCCCAGAGTCGACATAAGAGCTATGCAGATAACCGAAGGCGAGATCTTAGCTTTCAGACCGGTGATTTGGTATTCTTGAAAGTGTCTCCAAAGGTGGGTATTCGTAGGTTTGGGAAGAAAGGCAAATTGGCTCCGAGGTTTATTGGCCCGTTTGAGATTTTGGGAAAGGTTGGACTTCTAGCGTATCGTCTCGCGTTACCGTCATCTTTAGACCGGTTGCACAACGTCTTTCACGTTTCTATGCTTCGGAAGTACGTTCATGATCCATCTCACGTGTTACCGAGGATACCGGAAGATATTGAGCCCGATATGACGTATGAGGAACGACCGGTTCGGATTTTAGATACCAAAGTCCAAGAGTTGAGGAGCAAGAGCATCGCGTTGGTTCGAGTTCTTTGGAAGAATCATAATATCGAAGAGTCGACGTGGGAGCTCCGAGATGAGATCGAGAGGAAATTTCCGTGGCTTTTCGTTTAAGGTGAGTCTCGTTAAAATTCGGGTCGAATTTTCTTTAAGGGGGAGTGAATGTCACGACCCGAAATCTAGGCTCTATTTTATTAGTAATTAAATGATTTTTATTTAATTATTTGCTTATTTATTTATTTAAATTATTATTTATTTAAATATTTATGTGTGCATTTTATGTGTTATAATATTATGCCTAGCATTTTATTTGGGTCTTAATTGTTAGTTGGGAGTGTAGTATTTGTGTGTAGTGTGAGAGAGGGGGCCTAAGTGTAAATGTTTGAAATAATTTCCCTACTCCCTCCCTACTCCTTCTCTCCTCCCTCACCTTCTCCCTCACTCTCCCCCATCTTCCAGCCATTTCTCTCTCTCTCACCAAAAGAAAGGTAAACATTTCTTCTTCCTTCTTTCTTCATTTAAACCTTCTTCCTCTCATAATCTCTCATTTCTTAAAACGTGAACCTTGTTTAGATCGTCGATAGGATCGCGTAGGATCAAAAATATTTGAAATCCATCAACTTTGAGAAAATCCAAGTAAGTTACTTTTCCCCCATTTTGATGCTAAAATGTTCATATCATGTTTATATGATGTTTGATGTGTTATATTGAAGTTTGATTGAGTTTGGAATTTATTGGGAATTTATTTTGAATTTTGATCAAAAATGGTGAAATCTTCAATGTTGGGTTTGATTCTTGATTTTGGTTGTTAAATGTGGTTGTATGAGTCTCTTTAGACTTATTAGTTGTGTTGGTACATTAGGGTGCTAGTTGGAATGTTGGATTTTGGTGGAAATTTGTTTTGGGTATATAAATGGAAGAACCCAAGTTGTTCTTCCCGATTTCCAGTAGTTCAGAACATTGGGCGGCCGCACAAAATTGTCTGGGCGACCGCACATCTATCTGAAAGCTTTTGTTCTTGTTTTGAGGGATTTTGGGCGACCGCACGGTCCACTTTGGGCGGCCGCACAGAACCTCTGAAAGTTTACATTTTGTTAATTTGTGTGATTGAAGAACACGTTTTGGTCTAAGTCTTGGGTATCCTTCTAGTTGACCTTTGTGATCATTGTAGTACACTTTAGTGATAGAATTGGGACCTTTGTGATCAATTTTGTGTTTGAAATTCATTAATTGTTAATTGGGATTCTGGAGCACCCTTATTGTGTATTGTTGGTTCATTTCATCCTTTTGGTGATTATTTAGCATGATTCCCTACTTTGGAATCCTTTGTTGTTTATTGTGCTAGTATTTCATTACTTAGCCTTTACGTGAAAGCCCAGCTGGTATTTTGTGTGTGTTTGGGCGATGCGAAACATTATGATGGCACGGCCAAGTCCATTGTGATGTTGACCATTGTTTTGCCCCATTATTACCCTCCTCCAGATTGGCCTTGGATGTGAGAAGAGCTTGCTCCTTTGTGTGCATTTTAGCTTCTTGGAGCATGACTTTGTGGCATGTCTCCCGTCCCTTGTGACACTTCATTTGGTTATTGGTTCCGGTACCGGGGTTTTCTCTTCGGCTTTCATGCTATTATGAAGATGATGATTTGTTGATTATTGAAGCTGCGCAGCGATCCTTTATTTGGATGTTCCGGTTTGGAAAACCTAGGCTATATCCATTGTTATGTGTTTATTTCCGCTGCTATCTGTTATGTGATAAATGCTATGTGCTATGTGATATTTATTATTGCTTATGGTATATTGCATCATAGTATGTCATGTAGTTGCATTAGTAACTTATTGAGATTTATCTCACCCCCTTTCTTTTTATCTTTGTTTTTCCTTAACCCCCCCCCATGTGCTAAGGATTAGTCTCGCTGATCACGAGAAAGAGGACGTCGAGTGAGGACCCATTCTTTTGGGGAAGGTTGATATAGGTTGGTTTACATTATGTAAATGTGTAACCATTTTGGGATAGTTGTACCAAACAATGACGTCACTAAGAATTGTATATTTATATTTTGTTGGGCATAAACTTGTGGAAGTTTATGATAGCTGTAATTGGTTTTTTATCAAACTTGGTTTTGTAAAACTTTGGATCATCACCTTTTGGTATCAAATGGAATTTTTAACTTCGGTATTTTACAGTTTTGGTTTTAGAGTCGACGTCCAGATCGCGGTCTCGGGCCCGCGGGGTCCGGGGTCGCGACACTCTTCCCCTTCTCCTTCGTCATTCCCAGCAACTCCCTCTCTCTCTCCTTGGTTATGGTAAGTTTTTCTTCTCTTCCCTCTCTCTTCATTTTCTTCATCTTCCTCTCATTATTTCTCATTTCTTAAAACATGAATCATGTTTAGATCGTCGATAGGATCGTAGGAAGCCAAGAAATTTCGAGTTCCGTCACCTTTGAGAAAATCCGGGTAAGTTACTTTTCCCCCATTTATGTTAGAAATGTTCATCTTTGACTCCATTGATGCTCTAGTTGATATATATGGCTTCTTTGGTGGATTTGGAACCTATTTGCAATTTATTCATATTTTTGTGAAATTTGGGTATTTGAATCATCCTTTGGTTTGGGGTTGTTTAAATGTTGCTAGATGAGTTATTTTAGGCTTAGAGGTTGTTTTGGAACTTGGGTAAACTAGTTGGGAGTGTTGGTGTTGATTGGGGTTGAAGTGGTGAATTTTGGGGTTGAAATTCGGGTAGAAGAACCCAGGAAGAATTCTGGGTTTGCTGATTTTGGTTGGAGGTGCGCGCATCCTTTTGGGGTGAGGCGCGCGCACCCCTCCATCTCACCTTGTGCGTTTTCCTTCTGTTTATAGGAGGCGCGCACACCCTATGTGTGGGAGGCGCGCGCACCCTTTGTATCCTTGCTGGTGCCTTTCTTTCTGATTAAGAGAGGCGCGCGCACCCTGTTGGTGGGAGGCGCGCGCACCCCCTTCCTTTCTGTAAAAATTATTCGCTTCTTGTCCAATCTTTTGAAGGCTATAATTTCTTCGTCCGGGCTCCGTTTTAGTCAAGTAAGCTATCGTTTTAAAGCTCTTTTAGCGTACTTCGAGATGAGGTGGTTTATTTAGGTGAGTTTCAGGTTTAGATTGTGTTGAGATTTCATTTAGTGTCTTATGACAAAGTGTTTAGAATCGGTCCGTTGTAATCAAGTTGGGAATATCGGTTTGCGTGGTTCCGCCTTGGTTCCTTTGTGAATAAATGGGTTATGGAATTTAGTTATGGATTATTGGAAAATGTGGGAACACTTTCATAATGAGTGGACGTTTGGGATAGTTTTAATGATGTGCTATTTGAGGAATGACCATTTGGGTAGTACTCTCTATGAGTAACTCGCGTGTATCGTGTTAGGATGCGTTTGATATGGATCCTTGTCCTAGAATCATTTCGTTTTAATGATTTGTATTGTTGGGCTTTTATGAGCAATTCCATTTCTGTTATTGAACTCTTTTATGAGGAGCTTCTTGCTATCAATGTTGTTAAACTCTTAATGAGTAATCGTTGTATCTTTATGGTGATTTGTGTTACGGTCCCCTACTTTGGAACCCTTTTGATGTTTATAAAGCTAGTATTCATTACTTAGCATTATTTGAAAGTCCAGCTGGTTAAATTGTGTATCGAGTCAGGCAATGGATAATGCTATAATGGCACGAGCCAAGTCCAGTATAGCATCGCCCATTGGTCCTTCTGTCCTCATCCATATTGGCCTTGGTTGGGATGAGCTAGCTCCGTTGTGGGTATTCTAGCTAATCGTTTTGGAGCATGACTTTATGGCATGGCTCCCGCCCCTTGTGGCACTTTATCATTGTTATTGGTTCTGGTACCGGGCTTCTCTTCAGCTTTTATGCTGATATGAAGATGGTTTGGTTAATTGATGGGTTGATTGGTCGCTTCTGACCGGGGTTTTCTCTTCGGCTTTTATGCTACTGTGAAGATATGGATTGGTTGATTGTTGAAGCTGCCCAGCGATCCTGTAATTGGTTCTATCAGTTGGGAAACCTTGGCTAATATCCTTTGTTATGTGTTTACTTTCCGCTGCTATCTGTTGACTGTTATTTGTTACATGCTATGTGATATTTATCATTGTTTATTGCTTATTGCATTATAGCATGTCATGTAGTTGCATTAGTAACTTACTGAGATTTTATCTCACCCCATTTATTTCCATCTTTGTTTTTCCTTAACCCCCCCCCAGGAGGAAAAGGATTAGGATTCGCGGATCGAGGAGGACGTCGAGAGGATTGAGATTTTGGGGCAGGTTGTTATGGATCGGTTTACATTATTTAAATGTATAACCTTTTGGGGATAGTTTTACCATTATTGATGTCATTAAGAATTGTATATTTTATTCTTTTGGGTATAAGCTGTGGAGCTTATGTTAGATGCACTTTGTTGATTTAAACTTGGATTTGTAAAACCTTGTGTTATCATCTTTTGGTTCAAAATGGAATTTTTAACTTCTATATTTTAGAGTTTTGGTTTTAAGTCGATGTCCAGCTCGCGTATTCCGGACCCGCGGGTTCGGGGTAGCGACAGTTGGTATCAGAGCTATGGTTTGGCTCTAAGTATAAGTCTAGGTGGACTAGTATGACCTAGGAGGGTAGTGTGTTCGGAGTGAGTAACAATTGTTGTTTTATGCAGGTACTTGTTTGAAATGGCTCGAAGGAGAAGTGGTGAAAGTAATACCGGTAATGCAAGTCAGAATGAAAAAAGGGATGAAGCCCGTGAAATGTTTCAAGGCATGTTTGAGGTGGCCATGAAGGCCATACATGATCAAGGTCCGAGGGTAGAAAAAGCACCACCACCCTGCTACAGATTGGAACAATTTCTGAAATTGAAACCAATTGAGTTCAATGGGGAACCCGATGTAAGGAAGGCCGAGCTATGGATTGAGTCGATGGAGAAAATTTAGGATGTCTTTGGTTGCACCGATGAAGACAAGGTCCGGTTTGCGGCTTATAAACTTGTGGGTGCCGCCGAGCATTGGTGGAAGGGTGTTAAAGCGAGTTGGGATGATACTCACACAGTGTATGCATGGGAATTGTTTGTGCGAAAGTTCAAGGAGCATTTCATTCCGGTAGTGGATCAAAACCGAAAGGAGATCGAGCTTCTCAACCTGGAGCAAGGTTTGTTGTCTATAGCTCAGTACTCGGCTAAGTTCACAGAATTAGCCAGGTACTGTGACTATCTTGTGAGGACCGAAGAACAGAAGGCTATGAGATTCATCCGGGGTTTGAAGACTTCTATTCGTACTCAGCTTATAGCCCAGAGGATTGTGACATTTCAGGATGTGGTAGACCGGGCATACTTGATCGAGCAAGATATTGGGGAGCATAAGAGGAAGACCGAGGTTGTAAATACGGGTAAACAAGTAAGCCATGCTAAATCTCAACCACAACACCGTTCAGATAACCGAGGTAATTTGGGAGCACCATCTCAGTTTAAGGGACAAACCGCGCTAGGGAATCCGGGTACTACTCCGGGGAAACAAGGGAAACAAGGTAGGTGGCTTTGCACTTACTGTCAAAGGGAAGGCCATTTGGAGGATAAGTGTTGGAAGAAGCATTGAAAATGTATCAATTGTGGTCAACTGGGTCACTTCATAAAAGATTGTCCGAGGTTTAAGGTTCAATCATCAGGAACAGGAACCAGTACTTCACCGGGTCAGAAGAGAGATGCTTCGGGGAACCCTAAGGTATAGGGTAGAGTAATTGCGATCAATCAGCACTCACCAGGTAACGGATAAATTTCAGGAGGTATTATTTTGCGTCGTGAGAGCGAGCGCGTGCATTTTAGGATCATCGCATTTATGTGTTTCTGTGCATTTAGTTGCATTTAATTCTTCTGAGTCTTTGACTTATGTGTTGAAGTTGTCTACTCCTATGGAGGAGTTTAGGGTATCTGATGAAGTCTTATGTGCTTATGATGTGCTTAAGTATGGTTATGTCTCACCTGCTAAATTAGCCATGTTGCTATTACAAGATTTTGATGTTACTATTGCTTTAGTCTATTGTTGTAGGGGGATTGTTATATTCTCCATTCCTAATTTCTTAAAACTGTTTGAGTCCGTTCCTTTGGGTAGAGTTATACCTATCTTTTCTTAAGTGAAATCCGAGTATTTAGTTTCGGTCAATTTGTTGGGTGTATTTATCATTCGTAAGATTTTCGTTCTCGTCCGAATAGTACCTAGTGTTGAGGAGAAGCTTGGGGTTAAATTGCATTGTTGTGGTACAAGGTTGTAGTACTGATAATTAGATCAATATCTATATTGTAACGGTTGAGTTGTAAAAGTTGAGGATTCAACCGAGGGTTTCTTGTTAAGAGATTTTGTTTACTTTTAGTACATCTCCGTGAGTATATCGGGATTGATTAGTATGGTGGAATTTATAATCGATAATGGTGGTAAGCGTGTTGAGTTAGAAAGGACTAAGTACATTTTGGGAGAGTAATAATTTCTCAATCTATGTTAAAGGCATTTTGAAATTTTGGTTAGATAGTGGTTCTATGGTTCTAAATCCCTTCTTGGTGGCGTTTCCCGAATTGGATCAAGGATATGTGAAGGAATTTGATTATCAATACTTGGGCATAATTAAAGAATATCATGATTTGGTATTGGGTCAGTTGGAACGTTGCTAGCTAATTGGTTTATTATGATGGTAGTACTATTGAGCTTAAGTACCATTAGGTTAATAAATGTATGCGTGAAAGACTAACTTGGGTTAGCTATTGAGGATTTGAGATTTGTTGATTTCCTTGGGTATATGAGCACAGATTTTTAACTAAAAAGGGAGTTAGAGGAAATCCCTTGAAGATAAAATTTAGATCATTTTCGGACTATTGAGTATTCGTAATTATTTTAGGCTTTCAAGGATTGGAGTGTTATGACGATGAAATTATGGCGTAGATTTAAGTGAACATTTTGTATTAAAATTTTGGGTTTACATTACACCTCTAGTTTAAGGTGCTACCTAGAGCGAGAGCACTATAATGGGAGTCCTTAGAGATATAGCCTTTGGTGAATATTATGGGGATGGAAAATTTCTTTAGCCTTTCATATTTTAAAAAGCTAATTAAAGCTCGAGATGGTAATGTTTTGAATTTCTGGGAAATAATACTAAGTAGGCGATTTACAAATGGAAGTACCTTTGCGGTGTAGTTAAGGTTATGAATAAGGCGAGTTTGAGATATCTCGATAATTATGCGTGGAAATAATTCGGATTCTTCGATTTTGAGTACGAATTTTGATTAGTAATGAAGATAATGATGGAATGATTCGGTTCGAGAGGTGGTGTTATCGTAAGCATTATTTAAGGTTACCTTGTAGTGGGTTAGATTGGACAATTGAGGAATTTGAGAAATGGCGGAACTATCGTATCCGTAGCTATTTGGTCTTTCGGGTAAGTCTCGTTAAAATTCGGGTCGAATTTTCTTTAAGGGGGAGTGAATGTCACGACCCGAAAACTAGGCTCTATTTTATTAGTAATAAATAATTATTATTTATTTATTTGCTCATTTATTTATTTAAATTATTATTTAATTAATGAATTATGTGTGCATTTTATGTGTTATAATAATTTATGCCTAGCATTCTATTTTGGTCTTTTGTGCTAGTGTAGAGTTTTGGGGTCTTAGTGGCTAGTAGGGAGTATTAGAGTTGTGTAGTGTAGAGGAGGGGGCCTAAGTGTAAGTTCTTTTAAATCATTTTAACTACTCCCTCCCTACTCCTCCTCTTCTCCCTCACTCTTCCCCTTCTCCCTCATCATTCCCAGCAACTCCCTCTCTCTTTCCTTGGTTATGGTAAGTTTTTCTTCTCTTCCCTCTCTCTTCATTTTCTTCATCTTCCTCTCATTATTTCTCTTTTCTTAAAACATGAATCATGTTTAGATCGTCGATAGGATCGTAGGAAGCCAAGAAATTTCGAGTTCCGTCACCTTTGAGAAAATCCGGGTAAGTTACTTTTCCCCCATTTATGTTAGAAATGTTCATCTTTGACTCCATTGATGCTCTAGTTGATATATATGGCTTCTTTGGTGGATTTGGAACCTATTTGCAATTTATTCATATTTTTGTGAAATTTGGGTATTTGAATCATCCTTTGGTTTGGGGTTGTTTAAATGTTGCTATATGAGTTATTTTAGGCTTAGAGGTTGTTTTGGCACTTGGGTAAACTAGTTGGGAGTGTTGGTGTTGATTGGGGTTGAAGTGGTGAATTTTGGGGTTGAAATTCGGGTAGAAGAACCCATGAAGAATTCTGGGTTTGTTGATTTTGGTTGGAGGCGCGCGCATCCTTTTGGGGTGAGGCGCGCGCACCCCTCCATCTCACCTTGTGCGTTTTCCTTCAGTTTATAGGAGGCGCGTGCACCCTATGTGTGGGAGGCGCGCGCACCCTTTGTATCCTTGCTGGTGCCTTTCTTTCTGATTAAGGGAGGCGCGCGCACCCTGTTGGTGGGAGGCGCGCGCACCCCCTTCCTTTCTGTGAAAATTATTCGCTTCTTGTCCAATCTTTCAAAGGCTATAATTTCTTCGTCCGGGCTCCGTTTTAGTCAAGTAAGCTATCGTTTTAAAGCTCTTTTAGCATACTTCGAGATGAGGTGGTTTATTTAGGTGAGTTTCAGGTTTAGATTGTGTTGAGATTTCATTTAGTGTCTTATGACAAAGTGTTTAGAATCGGTCCGTTGTAATCAAGTTGGGAATATCGGTTTGCGTGGTTCCGCCTTGGTTCCTTTGTGAATAAATGGGTTATGGAATTTAGTTATGGATTATTGGAAAATGTGGGAACACTTTCATAATGAGTGGACGTTTGGGATAATTTTAATGATAGTCATTGTGCTATTTGAGGAATGACCATTTGGGTAGTACTCTCTATGAGTAACTCGCGTGTATCGTGTTAGGATGCGTTTGATATGGATCATTGTCCTAGAATCATTTCGTTTTAATGATTTGTATTGTTGGGCTTTTATGAGCAATTCCATTTCTGTTATTGAACTCTTTTATGAGGAGCTTCTTGCTATCAATGTTGTTAAACTCTTAATGAGTAATCGTTGTATCTTTATGGTGATTTGTGTTACGGTTCCCTACTTTGGAACCCTTTTGATGTTTATAAAGCTAGTATTCATTACTTAGCATTATTTGAAAGTCCAGCTGGTTAAATTGTGTATCGAGTCAGGCAATGGATAATGCAATAATGGCACGAGCCAAGTCCAGTATAGCATCGCCCATTGGTCCTTCTGTCCTCATCCAGATTGGCCTTGGTTGGGATGAGCTAGCTCCGTTGTGGGTATTCTAGCTAATCGTTTTGGAGCATGACTTTGTGGCATGGCTCCCGCCCCTTGTGGCACTTTATCATTGTTATTAGTTCTGGTACCGGGCTTCTCTTCAGCTTTTATGCTGCTATGAAGATGGTTTGGTTAATTGATGGGTTGATTGGTCGCTTCTGACCGGGGTTTTCTCTTCGGCTTTTATGCTACTGTGAAGATATGGATTGGTTGATTGTTGAAGCTGCGCAGCGATCCTGTAATTGGTTCTATCAGTTGGGAAACCTTGGCTAATTTCCTTTGTTATGTGTTTACTTTCCGCTACTATCTGTTGACTGTTATTTGTTACATGCTATGTGATATTTATCAATTTTTATTGCTTATTGCATTATAGCATGTCATGTAGTTGCATTAGTAACTTACTGAGATTTTATCTCACCCCGTTTATTTCCATCTTTGTTTTTCCTTAACCCCCCCCCAGGAGGAAAAGGATTAGGATTCGCGGATCGAGGAGGACGTCGAGAGGATTGAGATTTTGGGGCATGTTGTTATGGATCGGTTTACATTATTTAAATGTATAACCTTTTGGGGATAGTTTTACCATTATTGACGTCATTAAGAATTGTATATTTTATTCTTTTGGGTATAAGCTGTGGAGCTTATGTTAGATGCACTTTGTTGATTTAAACTTGGATTTGTAAAACCTTGTGTTATCATATTTTGGTTCAAAATGGAATTTTTAACTTCTATATTTTAGAGTTTTGGTTTTAAGTCGACGTCCAGCTCGCGTATTCCGGACCCGCGGTTTCGGGGTCGCGACAATTTCAACCTAGCGAGGTTTTTTTTTTTTTTTTTTTTTTTTTTTATCCCCTTTTGAAAACTTTGCTTCATGATTGTTGCTCCACCTTTCTTTGTCTTGATTTCGTCGTTGTGGATGTCTTCGTTGTTGATGCCGTCGTTGATGTTTAGCCCCTAGGCGTTCAAGCGATGGCCTTTATTCCAAAACTTGTTTAGACATGTTTTTCTTCATTTTGCCAAGAATTAATTGAACAACTTGGAAGAGTGTATGAGGACAAGAACGACTTTTATTTGATGACTCAATGGACTCGAACATATATAATAGGATGAGAGAAAACATTAATGCACACATTAGAGGACTTTTGACTCTCTTTTTTTTTATTCCTATTTCTAGGTAGAGAAAGAGAAACGGAGATTGCTGTCGTCATCCCCATTGTCGTTGTAGTGGCATGATCTCTTGTTGAAACCCCATTTCAAATCTGAGCCTCTTCCTTGATGAGTTCTTGCATGTTGCCATTCTCTAACAGTTTCTCTTCACCCACGGTAAACTCACCATTGTCAATCAAGTCTTGGATGATGTTGCGGATTGAGAAGCAATCCTCGGTGAGGTGACCGTTGCATAGGTGATAGTCACACCACTTGTGGTGGGATGGTTGCGACGCAATGGTTGTGGTTGCTTGTATCCTTGGAGAGGAGAAATTTGTCCCTTTGCTTTGAGATCTTCATAGGCCTTGGTGACAGTCATGCCTTGGAGGGTAGTGTACACACGGTCGTTGGTAGAGCCTTTGTGACTCTTGAGAGGCGAGCCACTTGAACATGCCTTATCGTTGACCTTTGCCTTGTTGTTGGTGAACTCTTGCAAATGAGCCTTAATTTCAGACACTTCTTCCTTATGAATTCTCCTCTTGAGATCAAGACGGGCTTGTCACAAATCATCCTTGCGGCGAGCATCCTCGACAAGTCTATCCATTTGTTCCCCCATGGCTCTTATTATGTTGAAGAGCCTTTCGTTGGACACGGAAGTATTCTCGCCCTTGTTGTTGTTGCTGTTGGAAGCCATTGGACCTATTGAGAGAACACGGTCGATCTTAGGTTGGCCCCACAAACATATTTTGAGTAAAATAATTAACCCACAAACAAAGGAAAAAGACTTAACCACATAAGAAAAATGATTTTTTTTTAATTATTATTTACAAAAGTCGGAAGGACGTGGTCCTTTTTGGGGTTTCTAGAAAAATAGTGGAATCGTCACACTAGTATATAGACCTTCTCGCGGTCCCATATACTCATCGGATTCCACCACGCTTGTGAATCCTACATGTCTCGGGATTAAACTAAATTAATGTCATAAAGCATACATGCGGGGACGGAGTTTTTTATTTTCATCCAAAATAACCACTTTGGGGACGGAGTTTTATTTTGTCTCATAACAACCATTTGTTTCTTTTGGAAACGACATGTATGATTTGATGACATTAGTTTAGGGAAATCTCGGTACATGAAAACCAACTTGGTCACGAAGTGTTAGACCCTAACTAGAATTGTGTGGTTTGTGCTCGGCTTAAATATGAGGCTTAAAGGTCACCCCCGGCATGGAGTCGTGAACTACGCCACGGGCTGAGGTTTACCGCTTTGGAAGAGTCAAGGTCGGGTGGAGCTTGAAACTTCCTAGGACGGGCCTCGACGGGTTTGGGGTTGGACTTGTGAGACTCGATAGTGAGCAGTTGATAAGAATTGTGCGCGTAGTGTGAGGTCTAACAAGTGACAAAATAATTTTTTTTTTCAAAGGAAATAAAAAAAACAAATAAGCACGTAATTTACAACTTTCGAATCACCCGTGTGACCGATACAAATGAATAGGAAATAAAAGTTGTTCTATGAAGGCCCAGTGCCCACACACTGTCAAAACTCTCCATTCTGTTCACTGTTTCTGTTTCTGGGGAATGCCCAGAAGCACGCGCATTCAGAAACCTACTCGGGAGGCGCGCGCGTTAGACGGAGAGAACTGGAGGCGCCCGCTTCTGAGCAGTACCTGCAAATCAGCGGGTTCAAGGGATTGCTTTGACCCTAAATTATAGAACTTTTTCCCCTGCAGTAAACGTTAGCACAGAAATATGGAATTGAAGGACAAGATGGGAGGCAGGCGATTTTGGTAATTAGGGTCGGACGCGCGCGCTTTAGGCCAAGAAGGCCAGAGGCGCGCACTTCCTACCCTTTTACCAGAATGCCCAGAAAACAGATATAAGAACACCAAAAGCAGAAAATGCAAGTTTAACCTCTATGTCCCCAGCAGAGTCGCCACTGTAGATACCCCGGGGGGACCACGGCTTGGCTAGAGCGCGTGAATTACCTAGGATGTCTAATTGTGTTTTAGAGTCGCCACCCACGTTTTAGAGGAACGCGAGAAAACCTAAGAAAATAGCCATTTTTATTGATTACGAAACCAAATATTCTTGAGATTAGGGGTTCGGGGGTTAGGTGACGGAGTGGGATGTACTTAAACACCCACTCCGTTTCGGGTCTTGCTACTTTTGGTGTTCCAATGCTAAATGTCCTTCAATTTAACAATAAGAGAAATGTGCTAACAATTATAATGAAAAGAAATGGGAAATTTATAAAGGAAAAATAAAGGAGAATTGTTTTATTTATTTAATGGTAAAGATTACATGTCAAACTATTCTAACAATTATATTAAGAAAAGAATGGTAAATTAAAGTAGAGATTAAAATGTAGGGAGATAACCTTAACCAACTTTAATGTAGTAAAGTGGTCATTTGGTCATGTCCCAATTGATGGGGATTGCATACATTACTAAGACATGTAAAATGAGAGAAGAAGAATAAAGTACCTTAAGAAAGAGGACTTCAAACTTGGACTTGAAAATGGTGTTGTTGTAGGGAAATTGTTGTAGAACAATTTGTGTAGAGTTTTGTTACGAAGAACTCTTGTTGGGAGAATTTGTGTAGAGAATTGTGTATAGTGTGTGTATAGAGAAATTTCAAGTCTAAAAATGAGGTCCTCTTCCAAGGTAGGAGATGATGGTTTTTATAGGTAAAATTAGGAGGGAAAGGTTGGAGGGAAATTGGTCAATCCATGTGAAATGGAATTGACCAATCAAGAAAAAGATAAATAAAAGAATTAATGAAAGAAATAAAAGAAAATCAAATAATAATAAAATGAAATATTTTGTTTTTATGAAGAATGGCTAGAATAAAGGATTTGGGAGTTATGAAATAAGGGGGAATGAATGTGGATGTAAAAAGGAGATGATTGTGATCAAGAAGAGATTTTCTAAATAAGAAAAGGGAGGGAAAAATGGTGCTATCCGTTACTGCCAAATTGGGAAGCGCGCGGGTCCGGCCTATTGGACCAAACGCGCGCGCGCCCCATGACTATTACGGGAGGTGCCCGCGGGTGAGAATAACAGAATGACAGAATGACTCTAAAAGTTAACTCTGTTATGCATTTTAGTCCAAAACTAACGGAATCAGTTAGAAACTTGTCGGAAGTAACATAAATTAACAAAAACAAGTTAAATAAAAATACTATGTATGCAATCGGGGTGAGAGGTCCAAAGCGGGGTGTCTACAAGCACATTTGGAAGCAAAGTGACCAGGTTTTCTGCAGTTGAAGCAGATGAGATCACCTTTGTTGTTCTTTCCATCGGTAGCACTTGTAGAGGGTTTGTTGTAGCTTGCTGGTTTTTGAAATGATGGTGTGAATGGTTTTTGTTGCTGATAGCTTCCTTTCTGCATTCTTTTGAAGTCTTTGAACCTTTTGTAGTTCCTAGCGAAGGCGGCAAATTCATCTTCTTCCATAGGTTGTTCTGAGGTTGCTTCAGGGGTTTTGGAAATGCAGGGTGTTTGATGGGGATCTATAGGAGGGAATTTGTTTGAAAGGAAGGGTATCTATGACTTAGCTGATAGAGACAAGTTTTTGAAATTTTTATCGAGAATGTTAAGTTTTTGCAGTTCTCTCTCATACAGAAATAGACTAGAGACAAGATTCTGAATCGAAGTCTTGTTTAAGTCTCTCACTTATCTAACAGCAGTGACCTTGGTATGATACTCATTTCCCAAAGAACTTAGAAAATGAATATTTAGGTCTTTCATAGTATAAACGTTACCTAATAAAGCACATAAATTACATACCTCGCAAAATCTGTCGTAAGCACTTCTTAGTGATTCACCATCTTGTTTCTTGAAGGATTCAAACTCAGCAATGCAATCGTAGAGTCTGTTGTCCTTCACATGCTCATCACCTTCAAAGTATGCAAGGAGCTTGTTCCAGCATTCTGAGCCGTGGAGCACAAGTCAATAAGTTTATATTTCTTGTCATCCAAACCACAAGAAATAATGTGGCATGCTTTTCCATCTAGGGCAGCTGAAAGTTTGTCATCCTCAGTCCATTCCTCTCTTTGTTTTTCAACCAGAGTTTCTTCAATCTGAACATGGGTTTCTTGTTTGGTGTCTTGATCAGCATGTTGTGTCAGCGGCGTGGAGGGAATAGGTCGGTAGGTTGTTGAGACTTTTAATGGAATGATAGGACCACCTTCTATGACCTTCATCAACCGGTCATCAATAGAGTTCATATATTTTATCATACGAAATTTCCAGACACCAAACTCGTTGACATTCAACAATGGAATGGTGGTGATGTTGAATGACTGCATGATTTTTCCTGCCATGGTATCGGCAAACAAGCTGCGAAGCTTGGAAGTTTCTTTCAAAATTCCAAGCTATGATACCAATTGTAAGGCCCAATTGGTAGGAAAATAGGCTAGAGGGGGGGTTAATAGCCTAATTAAAACTTTTTCAAAGAAACACTTTATAAATGCAAAGTCACTAATCAGTTTGCAAACTATTATCAGTAACCGCAGCGGAGAAGATATGACTTAGTTTAACTCACACAAAAACAGTATGAAAAGGTTTTGAGAGCTTGGTTTAACACAAAGTGATTTCACAAAGTTCAATGCAGTTTCAAGAGATTGGTAAATAGAAATGACAATGAATCAGTAAGAACAAGTATGATCTGCCGGTGATATAGTTCCAACCGGCAAGGACAAAGTAAGCAACAGGGGACACAAATATTTGGAGAGGTTCACAGTGTAAATACTGCTACGTCATCTACCAAGTTTGGTCAGAACTTGGATTTGGATTAAGTGCACATTAGATATCCATAGTCTATTACAAGCACGGCTTTGCCGGATACAAAGACTAAATTCAAGAGATCACTAATGGATCGTGATACAAATACTGACCAAGTGTTTTTGAGTGGCAAGTCCAAGAGAACTTATCTCACTAAGGTGGGTTTGTGAATAACTCAAGCAACGTATTCCTTAAAATAATCTAGTTCGGGAATACTGACAGTGTTGATGAGTTTGTGCACAAGTGTATGTCCTATTAAATGATCTAATGATTATCTGGATAGAATGTTTGAGCTTAAATGAATGCTCTAAACAATCAACTCTCTTCAAAGAACTATTTTCACCAACCTTCTTCAATGCTCTAAGTCCTCTATTTATATGAGGAGTTAATGACTTGAGTCTTGTGGAAGAAGGCTTGCAATTTGAATTTCCAAGTGGGTAGTTGAGGAGCATTAAATGCGGTATCTTTTGCATTTATGGCGGGTATTTGAAGTACATGCATGCTTGAAAAAGTCTGATGGGTAAAGACCCCTTTGTCTCAACCGGTTATCTGCAAAAAGCATGTAGAGATAGAGTAGAGCTAAAGATAGCTTGGTGTCAGACGGCGTAGTAATCATGACAGAGCAGTTAAACTACTTTCGGATAAGACAGTACAAAAAGGACAAAGACAATCGGTGAAGTTTACTTTAAGGTAGAACGATGAAACCTGACTACCAGTAATGTCCAGACTGTCCTTGTTGATTGTCATGTCATCGACAACTTTTTTTGTGAACTGAGTAGTAAGTTAATCGGCAACTTGAATTCTGATCTGCTGATTTGATTCCTGTTGTCCTCTAGCTAGTTTGCCTTGTATTGAAGAGCTGTATAACACCTGTGCTGATCACTAGGAATCCTAAAGATATCAATTAAAGAATTGGGGGACCCTAAGTGATAACTATGATTTGGATTAAGCAATTCTATGTCCTATACATATATTTGAACAACAGTTTGGTAATTTTGTAGTCAACCAAAAGTGAATCCATTTCTTTCTCAAAGTGAGAGCCATTGTCGAAGATGATCTCATGAGGAATACCATAGCGGCACATGATGTTATTCTTCACGAATTCAGCCACTTTCTTGGCGTTGAGAACTCGGTAAGCTTGTGCTTTGACCCATTTTGTGAAGTAATCCATAGCCACTAGAATGAATGACTGTCCGTTGCTTCCCGTAGGATGGACTTTGCTGATGAAATCTATGCCCCAACAAGAGAACGGCCATGGTGTGGTCATATTGTACAATTGTGAAGGTGGAGCATGTTGCAGATTAGCATGGAACTGGCCCTTAGCATATTTCTTGACTTTCTCGATGCAATCTCTTTCCATTGTAGTCCAATAGTAGCCAATACGGAGTATCTTCTTGGCTAACATAATCCCATTCATGTGGGGTCGACACTCACCCTCGTGGACTTTGTGCATGATTTCTTTGGCTTCGGTTTCGTTTGCAAATAAGAGATTGATCCCTTGATGATGTCTTTTATAGACTCGGTTTCCAATTAACACATATCTAGCGGCTAGATTTTGTAATGCTACTCGAGATTTCCCATTACTATTCTCGGGGAAAGTGCCGCTGTTGAGAAGATTCATGATGTCTGTGTACCACGGGGGGTTGTCTTGGACTTCATTGATCTCAATGTTCATGCAGTATGCCGGACTGGTCCTTCTTGAAACTTTGAAGGGTTTCACCATTTTTCATTTGGGCATTTCAACCAATGAGGCTATGGTGGCTAAAGCATCGGCAAAGCGGTTCTTGTCCCTCGGCAAATAATTGAACGTGATATCTTGGAATTGTTCAACCAACTCCTCGAGGTATTGACCATACTGTTGGAGGGTCGGGTCTTGGATTCGCCATTTACCCGATGTTTGATTGATAAGGAGCAGGGAGTCACTGAATACTTCTAGCTCTGTGACATTTCTTTCTAGCGCTGCTTCTAGCCCTGCTATGCATGCCTCATACTCGGCAATGTTGTTGGTAGATTCGAATTCAAGACGGATTGCAATTGGAGTGTAGATGTCCTTTGGATCGACAAGCAACATTCCTATCCCATAATCGTGCTTAATGGCTGCGCCATCGAAAAAAAGTTGCCACTTATTTTCCTCGGTTGTAGTGCAAACCAAGTGCTCATTGGGAAACTGTAAATCCTCCCCCTTCACTTCGTCACACGGAAATTCAGTAAGCTAATCACTGAACACTTTCCCCTCGATGGATTTGAGTGTGACGTAAGTGATATCATAGCCAGCGAGCATGAAGTACCACTTGGCTATCCTTGTTGACATGAAAGGCTTCTCAAAGATGTAGTGGAGCGGGTCCACTTTTGCTACTAGCTTGATTGGAAAGGCTTCCATGTAATGTTTGAGCTTTTGAGTAACCTAAACCAGTGCTTCACATGACTTCTCCAATACGGAGTAGTTCTTTTCGCCTCCTTGAAATCGGCGACTGACAAAATAAATGGCATTCTCCTTTATGGAGTCTCGTTGCTCTTGTGCTAGCATAGCCCCAAGGGCTTCATCATCCACTGTGAGGTAGAGCAAGAGAGGATTCTCCTTGTGAGGTGGAACCAAAACTGGAGGGCATGTCAAGTAATGCTTCACTTGGTCGAAAGCTTCTTGGCAAGCATCGGTCCATTCTTCTCGAGTAGCTTGAAGATTGGCTCACACATGGAAGTGAGTTGGTGTACAAACTGACTGATGTACTGAAGTCTGCCAATAAAGCCTTTGATTTCTTTTTGTGTCTTGGGAGGAGTCATGTCAATGATTGGCTTGATTTTTGAGGGATCTTCTTCAATTCCCCTCTCAGTGACCATATAGCCAAGAACTTTGCCTCGGATAACCCCAAAAATGCACTTAGCGGGACTGAGCCTCATCTTGTGTTGCCGAAGCCTTTCAAAGAACTTACGGAGGTTGATCAAGTGTTGACCATCGGTTCCTTTTGAATGGATGATCATGTCGTCCACATAGACTTCAATTTCTTTATGGATCATGTCATGGAACAAGTCTGTAACAGCCCTTTGATAAGTAGCCCCAGCGTTCCTTAACCCAAACGGCATAACTGTGTAGCAAAAGGTGCCCCACGGTGTTGTGAAATCAGTCTTGTGTTGATCCTCCTCAGCCATGAGGATCTGATTATACCCAGCGAAGCCATCCACAAATGAGCGGACCTCGTAGGCGGCAGTGGAATTGACTAGCATGTCGATGTTGGGTAATGGAAAGTTATCCTTTGGAGAAGCTTTGTTCAAATCCCGGAAATCCACACAAACACGGACCTTGCCGTTAGCCTTTCTGACTGTCACTACATTGGCTAGCCATATCGGATACTCAATGACTTTGATGAAGCCCATACTGAGAAGGTTCTCTATCTCTTCTTTGACTTGTAGAGACCATTCTGGCTTGATCTTTCTGAGTTTCTGCTTTGTCGGTTTAGGATCGTCTCTGATCGGAATCCTGTGCTCGGCGACCTTTCTGTCTAAACCCGACATATCTTTGTACGACCATGCAAATACATCCACGAACTCGTTGAGCAGTTAAGTCAATCTGTCTTTCTCCTCCCCCTTGAAGAAACTTCTGATCTTGGTTTCTTTCGGCTCTTCGTGTCGTGCCCCAGACCCGTGGTCCAACTTGGCCCTACGCTTGGGAAATGATCGGAAGACGTCATAAAACATTTTAGGAAAAATTTTTGAAATATACTTTCATAAAGTTTAACAAAATCCACACTCGATGTTCAAAGACTTTCATTTAACTTTCAAACAACTTTCATAAAACCAACTCACCAAGATTAACACTTTAGAATAACTTTACAAACTACTTCCAAAAGGAAGTACTTAGCCCGAAGGCTTACAAACTTTGTTCACAAATACACAAACACCAACATTTTCCAAAATATAAGTTTTTAAAGGATGAAGAAGTCACGGATACTCTACCCCAAAAGGTTATACATTACATAATGTAGCCTTTACAACACTCATATCCCAAACTCTTACCACCACGACGTCCTCCCGTGCAAGTGTCCTATCCCATGGACTCGCCTTTATCTAAAACAGTAAACAAATAAAGGGTGAGAATGAATCTCAGTAAGCTACTAAAATGCAACTACGTTTCATGCTAAAATGATAATCATAAAGAATAGTATCATAGCAATCACATAGCACATAGTATGAGAGGTAAAATCAACTCATATACCACAATTTCCACAAAGGCCACACTAAGGTGGACACCAAGCCAAGGTTTACCCAATAAACATAACTGTCTGAGAATACCATCTGAGAAAACCAACTGAGAAAACCATCTGAGCAGCATAAATAGCTGAAGCCGGGATCCCGAAAACCAAACCATAACCATAAGAACCAATGTAACAACAGGAAAATATGACACAAAGTCATAACCCAAATGCTCACCTAAAGGAGCGATTCATCCCATCCAAGGCCAATCTGGACTGGGGAAATCAGAAAAGGCAACAGTGGAAAACCTTATAGTGAACTTGGCTTGTGTGCCACTATAATTCTCCCACTGCCTGACTCAAGGTACCAATAGAAAACCTTATAGTGAACATAACTTGTACCATTATAATTTTTCCACCGCCTGACACAAGGTACCAATGGAAAACCTTATAGTGAACATAACTTGTACCACTATAATTCTCCCATTGCCTGACTCCATAACAAGACCAGCTGGACTTTCCACAAGGAGCACAGTAATGAATACTTGCTAAACAACAACAACCGGGGCAATGATTCTAAAATAAGGAATCAAGCCACACATCATAAAGATGAACCAATCCAAACCACATCAAAAGATGTTCAACAATACCCCATGTAACACTTATTCATATTCCATAACACATTTGTTCACAAAGGAACCAATTTCAAACACTATGGTGTTCCACAACAACCCTCTAGGTACTCTAAGATATCACCTAAGACCTAGACCAAGATTGAACTCTAATTCACTTGAATTTAAACAACTCAAACTTTTCAGCAGCCCTAGGCGGTTGCCCACACCAGACTGTGCGGCCGCCCAAAATGCCCTGTTCCAAGACAAAAACCTTCCAGATAAGTGTGCGGCCGCATGCCCTATTTGGGCGGCCGCCCAACACACCCGCCAGGCCCAAACTTGCTAATTTTACTCCCTTCGTTTCACCGTCCCAAAAGTACTACACATTAACACTTATAACTTTATTAAGAACAAAATCAATCTCAAAACAACTTTAATACTACTTTGAACCCAACCAAACCAACATACCAAATACTCCCTTTGTCCCAAAATTACAAGTATCACAAATATTACCCAAATCACAAAATAACAATTACAAGTATCAAGTATAACATATATGACCATTTTAACATTTAAAGGGGAATTAGTAACTTACCTATTTTCGGAAAAAGTATCGCTGAAATAAGTTTTGTTCGGCTAGAAATGACCTACTCGACGCCCTGATCATTTTTATATAATTAGTTTTTAAAACAAATAATTAAATAAAAAGAATTAAATCGAAATAGGTTGAACTTACCTTTTCTCTAACCCTAGGATTGAACGAGGAAAAGTTACAGAGGAAAAGTTGTAGAGAAAAAGGGAGAAGAAGGATAAATTTATAAATTTTTTTACCCCTTTCTTAAACTTTGGTCACTTGACTTTCCAGTTGAACAATTAAGCCCCTAAAGTTATATTTTCACAAAGGACCCTAAAGTTTCAACTTAATCATTTAACTCCTTTAACCTTTATTACTACTTACTAAATAAATAACACAAATAATCATGTAAGATGTGCAAATCATAAAATATGATGCAACACATAAAATGCACACATAAGTCAAATAAAAATCCCCAAATATATAAAATTAATAGGGACGGGTTTTGGGGTCGCTACAATCACTCCCCCTTAAAGAAAATTCATCCCGAATTTGAGGGTTACTTACCTAGGCCCTCAAACAACCAAGGGTACTTTCTCTCGATCTCCTCCCGAAGCTCCCAAGTTGATTCTTCCACATTATGGTTCCTCCACACAACTCGAACAAGAGGAATACTATTATTTCTCAATTCTTGGACTTTAGAATCAATCACTTGGACTGGATGCTCCTCAAAAGACATACTCGGCTAAATATCCTCGAGGTACCTCAGATAAAACATGAGAAGGATCATACACATAATTCCGAAGCATAGAGATATGAAACACATTATGGATCTTATCAAGAGAAGGAGGTAATGCAAGACGATAGGCACGATCTCCCACTCTTCCAAGAATCTCAAATGGACCAATATACCTCGGAGCAAGCTTGCCTTTCTTTCCATATCTTCGAATACCAACCTTAGGTGAAACCTTCAAAAAAAAAAGTCACCTTTTTCAAACTCAAGGTCTCGCCTTCGGTGATCGGCATAGCTTTTCTGTCTACTCTGGGCAGTACTCAAACGATCCCGAATAAGTTTAACCTTCTCAACTGAATCATTAACCATCTAAACACCCCAAATCTTGGCTTCTCCCACTTCATCCCAACAGATAGGAAACCGACATTTCCTCCCATACAAGGCTTCATAAGGAGCCATCCCAATACTGGACTGAAAACTATTATTATAAGCAAACTCTACGAGAGGCAAATGAATATCCCAAGAATCTGCAAAATCAACTGAACAAGCCCTCAACATGTCCTCAAGAATCTGAATGGTTCTTTCTGACTGACCATCTGTTTGAGGATGAAAAGCTGTACTAAATCTCAATTCTGAACCCAAAGCCTTCTAAAATGCTTGCCAAAACCGATATGTGAATCTAGGGTCACGATCAGACACAATGCTCACTGGAACTCCATGTAACCTCACGATTTCATTAATGTATAAGGTTGCAAGCCTTTCCATAGAATAACCAATCTCAATAGGTAGAAAATGAGAAGACTTTGTCAATCTATCAACAATCACCCAAACTGCATCAAACCTTCTTCGAGTACGAGGTAACCCTGTCACAAAATCGATAGTAACATGTTCCCACTTCCATTCCGGATTGTCTAATGGTTGAATCAATCCTGCGGGCCTTTGATGTTCAGCTTTAAATTGTTGACATGTTAAACACATGGATACATAATCCGCTATTTCCCTCTTCATATTATTCCACCAAAAGTGTTGCTTCAAATTCTGATACATTTTAGTACTCCCGGGATGAATGGTATACCTCGACTTATGGCCTTCCTCAAGAACATGAAGTTTAATCCCATCAACATTAGGCACACACAATCGACCTCTGAAAGTCAATACCCCTTCAGAACTGAGGGAGAAATCCTCAAATTTACCATCTTTGATTTTATCCATAATCTTTACCAACTCCGGGTCATCCTTCTGAGCTTTCTTTATTTGTTGAACTAAAGTTGGTAATACTCGAATGTTCGCAAAAATAGATCCATGCTTTGATTCATAAGGACTCCAATCTCGAGCATCCTCCAACATCTTCCATTCCCGCACCATCAATGAAGCTACATAAGACTTCCGGCTAATAGCATCAGCTACCATATTTGCCTTGCTTGGATGATAAGAAATGGTGCAATCATAATCCTTCAACAGCTCCATCCATCTTCGTTGTCTATTATTCATTTTTTTCCTGGGAGAAAAGATACTTCAAACTCTGATGATCTGTGAAAATCTCAAACTTTGGTCCATAAAGATAATGTTTCCACTTGTGCAACGCAAAGACAATAGCCGCAAGCTCCATGTCATGGGTAGGACAATTCTGCTCACTCGGAGTCAACTTCCTCGAAGCATATTTAATCACCCTTCCATTTTGCATTAATACACACCCGAGGCCTTCTTTAGAAGCATCACTATATATTACCAAATCATCATTACCATTAGGTAGGGAAAGAATAGGAGCTGTAGTCAATCTCTTCTTCAACTCTTCAAAGATAAATTGACATTTTTCATTCCACACATAAGGATTATTCTTTCGAGTCAACTGAGTCAAGGGAGTTGAAATCTTAGAAAACCTCTCAATGAACCTTCTGTAGTACCCAGCTAACCCCAAGAAGCTTTGAATTTCTGTAACTGATTCTGGCCTCTTCCAATTCACAATATCCTCAACTTTGGATGGATCAACTGATATACCTTTATTAGAAATCACGTGCCCAACAAAAGATACTTCATCGAGCCAAAAATCACACTTACTGAATTTAGCAAACAACTGCTTCTCACGAAGAATAGATAAAACCATTCGTAAATGCTGTTCATGTTCCTCCCGAGACTTGGAATAAATAAGAATATCATCAATAAATACAACCACGAAGGTATCAAGATAAGGTTTAAAGACCCTATTCATCATATCCATAAAAACAGCCGGAGCATTAGTCAACCCGAAAGGCATAACAAGAAACTCATAATGGCCATATCTACTACGGAAAGCAGTTTTAGAAATGTCTTCAGAACGGATTTTCAACTGGTGGTACCCACTCCTCAAGTCAAGTTTTGAAAAGACAACCGACCCTTGAAGTTGATCAAATAAATCATCAATATGAGGAAGCCGATATTTGTTCTTTATAGTTACCTGATTCAGCTTTCTGTAGTCAATACACAATCTCAAGGACCCATCTTTCTTTTTGACAAATAATACTGGAGCTCCCCACGGGGATACAGTAGGACGAATAAATCCTCGATCAAGTAGCTCTTGTAACTGAACCTTCAACTCTTTCAACTCAGCTGGGGCCATTCTGTAAGGTGCCTCAGATATAGGAGTCGTACCTGGAAGTAAGTCAATACAGAACTCGATTTCCCGGTCAGGAGGCATAGCATACTCAGAAGAAAATACATCTGAAAATTCTTTAACAATAGGCACATCCTCTATATCAGGAACCCTTTTAGTAGTATCAAGAACACTAGCCAAATACCCCGCACAACCACAGTTCAACAACTTTCTAGCCTTCACATAAGAAATAATTCGAATCTCTCTACCCCAGGGAACAGTTTCAAAAGTAAATTTAGGAACATTAGGGATAGAAAATGTGACCACCTTTTTAGCACAATCAACAGACGCATGATATTTACCCAACCAATCTATACCCAAGATAATATCAAAATCTTGTAATGGTAAGATAACTAAATCAGCAGGTAAAACATGCTCACGTATATGCACATCACAAGAATGCAACACCTCATTGGTCACCAAACACTCCCCTATGGGAGTAGACACCTCTAACACATAAGGTAGAGATTCAGAAGACAAATGCAATCGAGAAGCAAAATGCACAGACACATAAGAATGCGATGAGCCAGGGTCTAAAGTGTACGTGCCCTCAAACTAGACACAGAAATAATACCTCCTATCACATTAGAGGAATCTGAAGCCTGTTGCTAAGTAATGGCAAAGACACGACCCTGCACCTTAGGCTTTCCTGAAGAATCCCTCTTCTGGCCCTGAGAAGACCCCAACTACACTTCTCGATACCTGTACCTTAAACCTAGGGCAATCCTTCTGAAAATGACCCAACTGACCACAACTCAAACATTTGTGTAGACACCCCGCCTCAGACCGCTCACCCCGATTGCACACTTGGTTTTGTGTTTCTCCCTCTTCTAAGTGTTTTCTGTTAGTTTCTGTTACTTTGGTTAAGTTCCAGACGGACTCTGTTAAGTCCCGGGACTAAACTAAATAACAGTTCTAACTTTCTAGTCCATTCTGTCAAAAATTGCTTCTCAGAGTCGCGCGCCTCCGCCCCTTGAGGCCAGACGCGCGCGCCTTCCGCCGCCTAGGTGGGATGCGCGCGCTTCTAGGGCGTGTCAGTTACAGATTCTGCCCAAGAATCTCTCCCTTGCTCATTATACATGATTTTGCCCGGGAAAGATTTCTTGGAGACTCCGTCTGGCTCCAAAAACAGTCACTTTTCAACTATAAAAACCCCTCCAATCCATCATTGGAGGAGGACCTTGAAAAATCATCACTTTAGACTTTTTACTCACTCTTTGCCTAGACCTTTCCTTTGGGATTTCTTCAACAAAAGTACTCAACCTCTTCTTCAAGGCTTTACAAGAGGTTCTCTTTTGAAGGATACTATAGGTAAATGTCTTAAGCACTTATCTTCTTCTTCTTCTTCTGCAATCAAATGTGCAATCACCAAAAACCATTTGAAACATGACACCAATGGTCTTTTCATTACATTGAATTGGCCTAGGAGTCATCTCCCTACATTTTAACTCTAAAACCCCTTTTTATCATCATTTTAATAGGAAGAACACATTTATCTTTAAAAGTGAATTATGAACAAACAAGACCGACTTTGCTCGAGCGAAATGGGTATTTAAGTACTTCCCATTTCGTAACCTAACCCCCGAACCCTTCTCTCCCGAATCTCTGGTTTTCGTACAAAAATTGGCTTTCTTTAGGTTTTCTCGCGTTCCTCCAAAAACGTGGGTGGCGACTCTAAAATCAATTAGACATCCTAGGTAACCCACGCGCTCTAGCCAAGCCGTGGTGTCCCCCCGGGGTATCTACAGTGGCGACTCCGCTGGGGACGCTTGAGGGTTAAACTTGTGTTTCTGTTCATAATTTACTTTTCTGGGCATTCTGGAAATTGACATGGGAAGCGCGCGTCTCGGACCTTCATGGTCCAAAGCGCGCGCGTCCCGCGTCAAATTCCTGAATCGCCCACCTTCCATGTGTTCTTCCTATTCTTCCTACTATTTCGTGCTGACAAACATTGCAGGGGTTTCATCACACAATCAGGACCAAGGCAATCCCCTGAGTCCATAAGTTTCTGATAATCTGACAGGTGAGCCCAGAAGCGGGCGCCTCCCAGGTACAATGCGCCAGGCGCGCGCTTCCCACAACACTAGCCAGAGGCGCGCGCTTCTGGGTCAATTTCCAGGGCAAGAACAGGTTTCAGTGACTGGACAGAACAGTGGGGTGTGGGCACAGTTGCCTGCATCAGGACAGAATTGAACCCTTGGACTGTTTAATTTTATGTTTTATTTACCGGTCACACGGGTGATTCGGGAGTTGTAATTTACGTGCTTATGTGCTTTATTTTTATCTTTTCTTTTCAAGAAAAAAAAATAAAATTTTTTGTCACATAATGGACCTCACACTACACGCACAATTCTTATTAACTGCTCACTATCGAGTCGCACAAGTCTAACCCCAAACCCGTCGAGGCCCGTCCTAGAAAGTTTCAAGCTCCACTCGACCTTGGCTCTTTTGAAGCGGTAAACCTCAGCCCGTGGCGTAGTTCATGACTACATGCCGGGGGTGACCTTTAAGCCTCATATTCAAGCCGAGCACAAACCACACAATTCTAGTCTAGGGTCTAACACTCCGTGACTCAAGTCGGTTTTCCATGTACCGAGATTTCCCTAAACTAATGTTTTCAAATCATACATGCCAACTTGTTGAAACGGACGCAATAAAAATCCGTCCCCAAAAGTGGTTATCTTGGACGAAAATAAAAAACCCGTCCCCGCATGTATGCTTTACTACATTAATTTAGTTTAATCCCGACACATGTAGGATTCACAAGCGCGATGGAATCCGATGAGTATATGGGACCGCGAGATGGTCTATATACTAGTGTAACGATTCCATTATCTTCTTAGAAACCCCAAAAAGGACCCATTCCCTCCGACTTATAAAATAAAAAAAATAAAAAAGATCTTTTTTTTTTCTTATGTGGTTCGAGTCGTGTGCCCAACTGTGTGTTCTCAACCTCTTCATGGACCGAAAGTGTGAACCGAGACTGACAAAGGCTACTTCTCCAATTATAGGTTCGATTGGTACTCTCCGCATCTACAGGGATTCATCCAACAGGCTTGTCCGTGAACCGATCACTCCAACACCTTCTACATCATCAATGGCCGGCGACTCCAGCACCAACAACGCCATGACTCTCGAACAGCTTTCTGCCATGCTTCAAACACTCCAACAACAAGTATCTACCCTTAACCAAGAGGCTCAAACCAAAGAAGCCTTGTGGCAAGCTCATGTCGACAGTCAAAGGGAGGCCCACGAGGCCGAGGTCGACCAACTGAAAGCCAAGCTCCTCAAGCTCTCCAAGAACAAGGGGGTTAATGACAATAAGGAATCCGAGTAGACCGAGGGTTTGTTTGAAAGCCGATATGTCAGTACCCGCACCAAAAAAGTGGGGAAACCAAGCACCGACAACAGCGACCCCAAAATGGTCGATTCCATCATGGCCTACATTGATCAGAAATTCGACGGCCTCAACATGGGAAAAGGCTCCAACACAAGCCTTTATCAGTCATCCATCCTCATGAGCACGATGGCCGCTCTCCCCGACAAATTCAAGATGCCCGACATTAGCAAGTTTAAGGACAACTCATGCCCGATGGCTCACATCGAGACTTACATTTGGGCTATGGTTCCGAAGAAGGTCTCCCCAAAAGTTATGGCTCAATGCTTTCTTCTCACTCTCGAGGGGGCGGCAAAGGATTGGTATGGAACTCTCCCGCTCACCGTCCGTCTTGATTGGGATGCCGCTATGCTTGCCTTCAAAAATCAATATCAAGGCAACACCACTCACCGGCCCACAAGGAAAGAGCTCGAGAACACCACTCAAAGAGACAACGAGTCCTTCATTGACTTCACAAGGAGATGGAATGACAAGCTCTCTGAAATTGTTGAGAGGCCAAACACAAAAGAGCAAATGGACATCTTTCTCAAGTGTCTCAAGATTGATCTCCGCACCCACCTAAGTGGGGCTTGCTACTCCGACTTCTCCCAAATGTATGAGACGGGGGTACGCATGGATGACTTGCTCAAGGAGATTAAAAAGGCCACTCCTACTTACCGATACAAGGCCGCCTCTAGTTCAAATAAAGAGGCTTCTGTCAATGCCGTTACTACTGATAAGGGGAATTACAAGAAGGTTCCCCCACCACAAGGCAAGCGGTTCCAAAACGACCGCGTATACACTCCTCTCAACGGCATGACCATCACCGAGGCCTATGAAGCTCTAAAGGCTAAGGGACAAATCACCCCTCTTCAAGGGTACAAGCAACCACGACCGCTCCGTGCCAATCATGCTCACCACAAATGGTGTGACTATCATCAATGCACCGGCCACCTCACCGAGGATTGCTTCTCAATCCCCAACACCATCCAAGACCTCATAGACAAGAAGGAATTCATAATCCCTAATGAGGATGGTGTCAATGTAATAGAGGTAGGAGAGTTTGAAGGAACCACTCATTCGATCCCAATTGTGAATGAGGGCTCCGATGATATGAATAAACTTGATAATTCTTGTTATGTTGTGACTTATGATGAGATTATCAGGGAAGTCTTAGATAATAGGAAGAAGAAGCTATAAGGGACCGTGAACGTGCTCACTCGCAGTGGCCGAGTAACAACGAGCACAATCCCTCCCAATACCGCAGCAACTAACACCTCTTCTCAAAGATCGCAAACACACGATATACCCGAAGATCCTTTGTTAACACAACTCAAGAAGACGCAAGCCAACATATGTTGGTAGTGGTGCCCTAGGCACGTTTAATAAACGTTGTAATTGTTATCATTTATTTCATATCAATAAAGAGATGTTTTGATTATTATTGTTGTTCATGTTTACTTATAATAATCCCCATCCCTAGTACTTTTTAAGCACTAGTATAAAGGCTAAATGATCATGGGATGATCATGTTAGATTTATGGGTACTTGTTTGGAACAAGGTACTGGACATGACCCGCTGTATGAGATTTATGTCATGGTCTATGTCGTACATATATCTCATATTAGTTATGTCATTTGAATCCTTAGACATGAAGTTATTATAGTCTTCCACTTGATGAACATTGTGTTTGACATATTCAAACGTTACCTTAACACGGTAGTTATAAAGGGTATGATTGGCATGATCGGATTCACGTAGGGAAGAATAATAAGCTAAATGGATTTGTCCCTCCTCGGAGAGATGTCAAGCTTGGGCCTCTCGTAGGAATGATGTTGATGAAATGTTCGACCAGACTCAAATGAATTGATTGGATCAATGTCATTTGGATTATCAACATATTCGTAATCGAGAAAGTATTGAACAAAACAAGTTGACTGTTTGACCATGACTTGTGTTCAATGACATTGTGGACAAAGGGATTATGACATATTCTAAAGGAATGCGAACTTGTATCTAGTTATACTATTTGGGTAGGTATGACGGTTTGCTAGAACCTAATCATATCTTATGGGATCATGTTTGAGCCCATTGCCAACTTAGTATAATCCTAGAGGGTCACACACAATAGAACGAATCTTAAATAAGAGGACTATATTGGTATTTAGGGTCAGAGGACCTCCAAGGAATTTCAGGAAAGTTCTGGGCCTCCTGGTCAACCAAGCGGGCGCTTGGGTTGCACCAGGCGGGCGCCTGTTCAAGCCGGAAAGGAATTGGACTTTCTGTCCAAACAGGCGGGCGCCTGGGTAGGACCAGGCGGGCGCCCGGTATGCCGGTTGGAAAATTCCTAATTTGATTAGGAAAGGTTTTTGGCACAAGTTACCTATTTGGAATAGGTCTTAATTGTGTATAAAAACCCCAGTTCGGCCAGACCATATTAACAAGTGCTTTTGTGAGTCTCAAAGAGTTTGAGAGAGATTTTATTTTGTTCTAAGATATCATTGATTGAGGAACAAAATAATTCACAAACAAATTCCATATAGTTCTTTATTATATTGTGAAAGTGTGTTTCATAATATTGGTCTAGCAACCAAGATCAAAGAAGCTCCTTTGATATTCGTTCGAAGTGTGGATACCGCTAGAGGGTGAAAATCATCATCTTCAAAGTTCGTGTTCAAGCTTTGTGATCGTGATCAAGTCTTCAAACCTCCACCAAAGACCAAGAGAATTTGATAGCCATCAAGGGTTAGTTTATTCCTTTATTCTTATGTTGTATTTGATTTAATCATATGAACGGATCCATGGCTTTGGGTTTCAAAATTTTAAATGCTAAATTCCGCTGCGCATGTTACATGGAAACCCAACAGTGGTATCAGAGCCTGGTTTATGTTGATTAATTCAATACTTGGATCATGTTGTGTGTATATAAATTGTTTATGTGCCAAGCATGATCTGAATATTGGATTAAATGATGTTTATGTGTTTTGTGATTTTATGTGGTTTATTGTTTTTCCAACTTTAATCACACGATTCAATCGCAATAAAAATTATGGTGGATTCTGAATTATTTCGATTATTGATTTTTGATTGGATCAAAGTTTTAATAATCGAGGAAAAATAATTTTGAGACAAAATTTTCGAACTTTAAAATTCTATACTATTCTGGCCATTCAAGCAGGCGCCTGGTCCTTTGCAGGCGGGCGCTCGGTGGCTAAAATTTGTTCTAATTTTGGTTAAAATCTGAATATGGAATTTTCGATAAATTCGACAAAACCAGTAACAGAACCAGCCCAGACTTGTTGATCTGGAATGGGTTTTGGGTAGTTGGTTTGTGTGTGGATTTTGGGGTTTGATTTTCCTATTTGTTTTAGTCTTATGATTCCTAGATTGGTTCAAGTTTCGGATGGCTAATCTGCGTTCATCGAGATTGTGTTTCCCAAAATTGATCGCAATCAAAGTTTTAAAGATAAAACGAAGTTAGAATTATGAAGAGTTCATAATTGCTAAAATTGAGAAACAAAGTTCTTGATTCAAAGTTTGGAGATCCATATGGAATTGTGAATGCAATTGGCCTACGTTCATCGAGACCATCTATTGCTTAGTTTCGGCCACATGGACTACTTTCTTGTTTCTTGAATTAGTGCGGGATTGTGGTTGCCTAATGGCTTAGTTCGACCGCACTTCTTGTTGTCTTAATTTGGAAATAATAACCAAAGTTGAAATAAGTCTCATCCTCATAATTATAGAGAAACTAATGACACATAAATACCATGCTTAAATTAATGGAGATTAATTTAGTGCCTAAACTTGATGTGTAACATGTTTATATTATGTGCTCATAAATGTGTTATATGCTATATGTGATGTACCTTCAAAGAAAGTTTTAAGTCCTTTTTCCATGCCATGATTAAAACACTTGTTTATACATGAGTAATTTTATGTGGGCTCGCCAAAGCGAGGTGCAATGATTTTATTCATGTTTGAGCAAGATGAGTGAATAAGAGTTTCCTATGCGTTTAAAATGGTTGGACTTAATTAAGCGTCAAAACAGTTTTGGGCTTAAGGCAAAGATGAGATTTAACATGCTTTTTGAAATTGGATTTCTTAAAGAATCTCATGAAAAGAACTGAGAGTCATATGAGATATGATTGACAAGAGTTGTCTACCTAATTGATTTAATTTTGAGCGGTGCGCCAAAGCGTACTCAAAATTAGATTAAAGCGGGATCTCAACCCATTTAAATTATACTATACATTGGATGTATAAAGAAGGTTGTATAATTTAGTGGGAGTATTTTGTTTTAAAATACATTAATTATCTCTTTAATGAAAATCGGTACTTATTAAATTTTGGAAATTTTGCATATTTGTAGATAATGACTAATAACACTCAATCAATGTCGTTGCGATCGATCCTTGAGAAGGATAAGCTCGAAGAGAATGGTACTAACTTTATGGATTGGATCCGTAGCATAAGAATCGTTCTTAGGCAAGAAGATAAGTTGTACATTCTCGATGGGCCTCTCCCTGCTGAACCACCGCCTACTGCCCCTAGGGTAGAAAGAGACAATTACAAGAAACATCGTAATGATTCTAGAGATGTAAGTTGTCTCATGCTTGCTGCTATGTGTTCAAAACTCCAACAAAGTTTGGAACATTTGGAAGCCTATGAGATAGGCGTGGAGTTAAGAACCATGTTTCAAGAGCAAGCTAGGCAAGAGAGGTACAAGACCATTGTTGCATTTACTACTAGTAAAATGAATGAAGGGCAACAAGTGAGTCCTCACTTTCTTAAAATGAAAGGTTATGTAGAGCACCTTGAGAAACTTGGCTATCCAATCCCATTGGAGCTAGCCACGGATCTCATTCTTAATTCATTGCCTAAAAGTTATAATCAGTTTGTGATGAATTATAACATGCATGGAATGGATAAGAATCTCTCTGAGTTGCATGGGATGCTCAAAACTGCAGAGATGAAAATTGTGGAGAAAGGTTCTCCCGTGCTCTTGGTTCATGATGGGAAGAAGCCTAGTGCCAAAGGAAAGGGTAAGGCAAAAGTTGTCAAACCCAAGATAAGCAAGGCAAAGGTTGCCAAGGCTTCTGAGGCAAAACCCGACACACAAAAGGATGCAATTTGTTTCCATTGTCAAGAAATTGGTCATTGGAAACGTAATTTCAAGGCTTTCTTGGAAGAGCAAAAGAAGAAGAAGGGCAGCAAGGCTGCGTCGACTTCAGGTATCTATATGATAGATATTCTCCTTTCTACCACTGATTCTTGGGTATTGGATACCGGATGTGGTTCTCACATTTGTCTAAATGTGCAGGGACTAAAGAATAGGAGACTGCTTAAAGAAGGTGAAGTAGATCTACGCGTGGGAAATGGAGCAAGAGTTGCTGCATTAGCCGTAGGGACTTATGAAGTCACTTTACCTTCCGGATTAATTCTTGTTTTGAACAATTGTTATTATGTTCCGGATTTAAGCAGAAATATTATTTCAATTTCTTGTTTGGATAATGAAGGTTTCAAGTTTCTTATTGAGAATAAGAAATTTTCTATTTATTTAAATGATGTGCTTTATAGTATTGCTAATTCATTTAATGGTCTTTATATCTTGGATGTCAAGAATGAAAATAATGTCTATCATGTAATAAGAAATCTAAACCTAATGATGTAAATCATACTTTTTTGGCATTGCCGTCTTGGTCATATTAATGAGAAGCGTATCTCAAAACTCCATAGGGACGGACTTTTGGTTCATGTGACTTAGAGTCATATGATACTTGTGAGTCATGTCTTCTTGGAAAAAATGACTAAGACACCTTTTACCAAGTTGGGTGAAAGGGCAAGCGACTTATTGGGGTTGATACATTCCGATGTATGCGGACCATTAAGTAGCAATGCTAGGGGAGGATTTCAATACTTCATAACCTTCACTGATGATTATAGTAGATTTGGGTATGTCTACCTAATGAAACATAAAAGTGAAGCATTTGAGACATTTAGAATATTTCAAAATGAAGTAGAAAAACAACTTGGCAAAAGTATAAAGGCACTTCGATCAGATCGAGGTGGTGAATACTTAAGTCAAGAATTTGATGATCATCTAAAGAATTGTGGAATAGTTTCACAATTGACTCCACCTGGAACACCACAATGGAATGGTGTGTCTGAGAGGAGAAATCGGACTTTGTTAGACATGGTTCGATCAATGATGAGTCAAGTTGATCTTCCAATATCCTTTTGGGGTTACGCCCTAGAAACTGCTGCTTTCACACTAAATCAAGTTCCAACTAAATCGGTTCCAAAGACTCCATATGAGATGTGGAGTGGAAAGAAACCTAGTTTATCTTTCATGAGGATTTGGGGTTGCGAAGTTTATGTCAAGAGACTTATCTCTGACAAACTAGCACACAAATCTGATAAATGTATTTTCGTGGGATATCCTAAGGAAACTAAAGGATATTACTTTTACAACCGAGAGGACAACAAAGTGTTTGTTGCCCGAACTGGTGTCTTTCTAGAGAAAGAGTTTCTCTCCAAAGAAATCAGTGGGAGTAAAATAAATCTTGAAGAAATTCGAGACCCAGAAAATAACATTGAACCAATAGTGGAACAAGAACAAGAACCACAAGGAGTTGTGGAACCTGTTCAAAATACACAAGCAACTCGCAGATCTAGTAGGTTACGATCCGAACCCGAGAGATATGGATTTCTCGTAACGGATAGTAATGACGTGGAAATCATTGAGAATGATGAACCGTCAACCTACCAAGAGGCGATGTCTTCTCCTGATTCGGACAAGTGGCTTGGAGCCATGGAATCCGAATTGCAATCCATGCAAGACAATCAAGTTTGGAATTTGATTGATGCACCCGAAGGTGTAAAAACCATAGGATGCAAATGGGTCTTCAAGAAGAAGACTGACATGGATGGGAAGGTGCATACTTACAAAGTTAGGCTTGTAGCGAAGGGTTATAGGCAAGTTCATGGTATTGACTATGATGAGACCTTTTCACCCGTAGCAATGATCAAGTCTATAAGAATTTTGCTTGCCATTGCCGCATATCATGACTATGAAATATGGCAGATGGACGTCAAAACCGCTTTCCTTAATGGAAAACTCCAAGAGGATGTGTATATGACACAACCAGAAGGTTTTGAACAAGATTCTAAGGTATGCAAATTGCAAAGATCCATCTATGGATTGAAGCAAGCTTCAAGGAGTTGGAATCTCCGTTTTGATGAATCGGTCAAAGAGTTTGGCTTCATCAAGAACGAAGATGAGCCTTGTGTATACAAGAAGATTAGTGGGAGCATAGTGCTATTCCTTATTTTATATGTGGATGACATATTGCTCATTGGAAACGACATTCCTACACTTCAGTCTGTGAAGACTTGGTTAGGAAAGTGTTTTGCAATGAAAGATATGGGTGAAGCCGCATATATTCTTGGCATTAAGATCTATAGAGATAGATCAAGAAGGCTACTTGGTTTAAGCCAAAGTACATACATTGACAAGGTCATTAGAAGATTCCGTATGGAAAATTCTAAGAGAGGCACCTTGCCAGTGTTACATGGAGTTTCTCTAAGCAAGACTCAATGTCCTAAGACAAATGATGAGCGTGAGAAAATGAATGATGTTCCATATGCTTCGGCAATTGGGTCCATCATGTATGCCATGATTTGTACTAGGCCGGATGTATCTTATGCTTTGAGCATGACAAGTAGATACCAATCTGACCCTGGCGAAAATCACTGGATAGCTGTAAAAGCGATTCTAAAGTACTTGAGAAGAACTAAAGACTCGTTTTTTAGTCTATGGAGGAATGGAAGATGATCTCGTTGTAAATGCTTACACGGATGCAAGCTTCCAAACCGACAAAGATGATAGCCAATCGCAATCGGGTTTTGTGTTTATGTTAAATGGTGGAGCTATAAGCTGGAAGAGTTCCAAGCAAAGTACAACCGCTGATTCTACAACAGAAGCTGAGTATATTGCTGCATCGGATGCTGCAAAAGAAGCTGTTTGGATTAAGAAATTCATAACTGAACTTGAAGTGGTTCCTAGCATTGCTAATCCGATATACCTTTATTGCGATAATAATGGTGCTATTGCTCAAGCAAAGGAACCAAGAGCACATCAAAAATCCAAACACATACTTAGGCGTTTTCATATCATTCGAGAGATCGTTGATAGGGGAGACGTAAATATATACAGAGTACCTACTGATGACAATGTTGCGGACCCGCTAACAAAGGGACTTTCACAAGCTAAACATGATGGTCATGTTAGGTCCATGGGTATTAGATACATGGGAGATTGGGCCTAGGGCAAGTGGGAGATTGTTGGTAGTGGTGCCCTAGGCACGTTTAATAAACGTTGTAATTGTTATCATTTATTTCATATCAATAAAGAGATGTTTTGATTATTATTGTTGTTCATGTTTACTTATAATAATCCCCGTCCCTAGTACTTGTTAAGCACTAGTATAAAGGCTAAATGATCATGGGATGATCATGTTAGATTTATGGGTACTTGTTTGGAACAAGGTACTGGACATGACCCGCTGTATGAGATTTATGTCATGGTCTATGTCGTACATATATCTCATATTAGTTATGTCATTTGAATCCTTAGACATGAAGTTATTATAGTCTTCCACTTGATGAACATTGTGTTTGACATATTCAAACGCTACCTTAACACGGTAGTCAAAAGGGTATGATTGGCATGATCGGATTCACGTAGGGAAGAATAATAAGCTAAATGGATTTGTCCCTCCTCGGAGAGATGTCAAGCTTGGGACCTCTCGTAGGAATGATGTTGATGAAATGTTCGGCCGGACTCAAATGAATTGATTGGATCAATGTCATTTGGATTATCAACATATTCGGAATCGAGAAAGTATTGAACAAAACAAGTTGACTGTTTGACCATGACTTGTGTTCAATGACATTGTGGACAAAGGGATTATGACATATTCTAAAGGAATGCGAACTTGTATCTAGTTATACTATTTGGGTAGGTATGACGGTTTGCTAGAACCTAATCATATCTTATGGGATCATGTTTGAGCCCATTGCCAACTTTGTATAATCCTAGAGGGTCACACACAATAGAACGAATCTTAAATAAGAGGACTATATTGGTATTTAGGGTCGGAGGACCTCCAAGGAATTTCTGGAAAGTTCTGGGCCTCCTGGTCAACCAAGCGGGCGCTTGGGTTGCACCAGGCGGGCGCCTGTTCAAGCCGGAAAGGAATTGGACTTTCTGTCCAAACAGGCGGGCGCCTGGGTAGGACCAGGCGGGCGCCCGGTATGCCGGTTGGAAAATCCCTAATTTGATTAGGAAAGGTTTTTGGCACAAGTTACCTATTTGGAATAGGTCTTAATTGTGTACAAAAACCCCAGTTCGGCCAGACCATATTAACAAGTGCTTTTGTGAGTCTCAAAGAGTTTGAGAGAGATTTTATTTTGTTCTAAGATATCATTGATTGAGGAACAAAATAATTCACAAACAAATTCCATATAGTTATTTATTATATTGTGAAAGTGTGTTTCATAATATTGGTCTAGCAACCAAGATCAAAGAAGCTCCTTTGATATTCGTTCGAAGTGTGAATACCGCTAGAGGGTGAAAATCATCATCTTCAAAGTTCGTGTTCAAGCTTTGTGATCGTGATCAAGTCTTCAAACCTCCACCAAAGACCAAGAGAATTTGATAGCCATCAAGGGTTAGTTTATTCCTTTATTCTTATGTTGTATTTGATTTAATCATATGAACGGATCCATGGCTTTGGGTTTCAAAATTTTAAATGCTAAATTCCGCTGCGCATGTTACATGGAAACCCAACAACATATCCATCTAGGACCTTATTGCATCATCAAAGAAACACCGAGACCTCGTCATCAAGAACTTGGATGACACATCAGTCTCTCCCGACACGACTCCTGAGGACCTCACAGCAATGATAGGTCACATTCACTTCGGCAATGTCATCACTTTTGCCGACATGGACCTCCCGCCATTTGGGTCCGAACACAATGAAGCCATCTACCTCAAAGTAAGGGCAAGGGGGAGACCCATCTCAAGGGTTCTAGTAGACGGTGGTTCTGCACTCAACTTAATGCCTAGCCGAGTCATGGGCATACTGGGGCTCAAAAACTCTGATTTACAACCCTCCGCACAAGTCATTAGAGGGTACGACAGCACTGCCCGTACAGTCATGGGAATGGTAGAAGTTGATATCGAATTTGGAAGCATGATCATGCCCGTCCCATTCCAAGTACTTGATGTCCCTGCTACATTCAACTTACTCCTGGGCCGACCTTGGATCCACAGTTCCAATGCGGTACCTTCCACTCTCCATCAGTGTGTCAAGATCAGGAATGGGGATGAGATAGTCACCATCATGGCCGAGAATGTCACCATCCACAGAAGTGGGGGACAACCCGTTCACCAAGATCAACACGGGATAGAAGATTCCACTCTCTCCGGCGTCAACACCATCCACAAAGAAGGGGGAAAACAGACAATGGACCCTCGGCAATCCTAAAATCCTCCGCATGATGAGGAACATGAATCACTTCCCCGGTCTAAGCCTAGGGAAGCATCAACAAGGGATATTACACCCCGTAGAAATTCCTTTTGTTAAGAACAAGTTTGGTCTGGGGTACGATCCCACTGAAGATGACTTGAAATACGAGCAAGCAGTAAAGAATCAAAAGACCCAAGCTCGCAAAGAAGGGCGACAGTATGAAATCCCCAACTTGAGGCCTTACCGCAACACACTAAACGGTTATTTTGTTCTCCAAGGGGAAGATGTCCCGTACATGATCTTTCCCGAACCGTGGGTTAACGACAGGGGCGTCAGAAAGCCCGGTCTCGAGATCTTCACTGATTGTGAAATACCGATACAAGAATGGGAGCCTACTCCAATGTCACCCCGAGAGTGGTGGGGCAAGAAAGTGACTATAGAGTCCAAGGAAGAAATTACCAAGGGGCCCTTAGTGTCCGAAGATTTCTTGGTCCGAGAAATGGGTGGCATACCCCGTACAGCAACAAAGGAAGAGCGGCTCACACTTACTTTCGAGTCCGAGAGTGTTTCTAATGCCCTCACCCAAGAGGATATGGAGGCAATAGCTGAGCGTGTGTTTCCTTTCTTTGCTAATGAAAAATTTGATATTTCTGAGTACCCCGAGATTGCAAACATCATAAATGATGAATTAACTAATAACGAACTTAATGAACAAGTTAATAACGATTCAAATTATGATGAAATAGACCACAAAAACATAACATACCAAAATGAACTAGCTCAACAGGTCCGTTGTCGTGGTGAAAATGGTCCAGGGGCCGATGAGGAATTGCATGTTGTTAATCTGGGTACCGACGAAGAGCCGAAAGAAACAAAGATTGGCAGCTTCTTCAAGGGGGAAGACAAAGACAAATTGACTGCACTGCTTAGAGAATTTGTGGATGTATTCGCATGGTCATACAAAGACATGTCGGGTTTGGACAGAAAGGTCGCGGAGCACAGAATTCCGATCAGAGAGGACGCCAAGCCAGTAAAGCAGAAGCTCAGAAAGATCAAGCAAGAATGGTCTCTACAAGTCAAAGAAGAGATTGAAAAGCTCCTCAGTGTGGGTTTCATCAAAGTCATTGAGTATCCGACTTGGCTAGCCAACATTGTGACAGTCAGAAAGGCAAACGGCAAGGTTCGAGTTTGTGTGGACTTCTGGGATTTGAATAAAGCTTCCCTGAAAGATGATTTTCCACTACCAAACATCGACATGCTCGTCGATTCAACTGCCAACTATGAAGTCCGCTCATTTGTGGACGGTTTTGCCGGTTACAATCAGATTCTCATGTCCGAAGAGGATCAACACAAGACAGCTTTCACAACTCCGTGGGGTACTTTCTGCTACACAGTCATGCCGTTCGGCCTAAGGAACGCTGGGGCTACTTACCAGAGGGCTGTTACTGATCTGTTCCATGACATGATTCATAAAGAGATCGAGGTCTATGTAGACGACATGATCATCCATTCGAAGGGAACCAATGGTCAACATTTGATCGACCTTCGCAAATTCTTTGAAAGACTTCGACAACACAAGATGAGACTCAATCCCGCAAAGTGCACTTTTGGGGTCATCAGAGGAAAGCTTCTAGGTTACATGGTCACTAAAAGAGGAATTGAAGCCGATCCCTCCAAGATCAAGGCAATCATTGACATGCCTCCCCCAAAGACGCAGAAAGAAATCAAAGGTTTCATGGGCAGACTTCAATACATCAGTCGGTTTGTGGACCAACTCACTTCCATGTGTGAGCCAATCTTCAAGCTACTAAAAAAGAATGTGGCTCTAGAATGGACCGATGCGTGCCAAGAAGCCTTCGACCAAGTGAAGCATTACTTGACATGCCCTCCAGTTTTAGTCCCACCACACAAAGAGAAGCCTCTCTTGCTCTATCTCACCGTCAATGATGAAGCCCTAGGGGCTATGTTAGCACGAGAACAGCGAGACTCCACAAAAGAGAATGCTATCTACTTTGTCAGCCGATGGTTTCAAGGAGCTGAAAAGAACTACTCTGTCTTAGAGAAGTCTTGTGTTGCATTCGTTTGGGTTACTCAAAAGCTCAAGCATTACATGGAAGCCTTCCCAATAAAGTTAGTAGCAAAAGTGGACCCGCTCCGCTACATCTTCGAAAAGCCTTTCATGTCAACAAGAATAGCCAAATGGTATTTCATGCTCGCCGGTTACGATATCACTTACGTCACACTCAAATCCATCAGGGGGAAAGTGTTCAGTGATCATCTTGCTGAATTTCCGTGTGACGAAATGAAGGGGGAAGATGTACAGTTCCCCGACGAGCATTTTATTTGTGCTACAACAGAAGAAAATAAGTGGCAACTTTTTTTCAATGGCGCAGCCAATAAGCATGGATATGGCATAGGGATGTTACTTGTTGATCCAAAAGACATGTATACTCCAATCGCTATCCGCATTGAATTTGAAGCCACTAATAACACCGCTGAGTACGAAGCTTGCATAGCGGGGCTCGAAGCAGCCCTCGAAAGAAATGTCATAAGTTTAGAAGTATTCGGTGATTCCTTGCTCAACATCAACCAGACATCCGGAAAGTGGAAGATTCAAGACTCGACTCTGCAACGGTATGGTCAACATCTCGAGGAGTTGGTTGAACAGTTTCAAGAAATCACCTTCAATTACCTGCCAAGGGACAAAAACCGTTTTGCTGATGCACTAGCCACCATCGCTTCACTGGTTGAAATACATGAGGGTAAAATGGTGAAGCCCTTCAAAATTTCCCGAAGGAACAGTCTGGCATACTGCATGAGTATCGAGATCAACGAGGTCCAAACAAACTCCCCGTGGTATGCGGATATCATGAATTACCTCAAGGATGGTGCTTATCCCGAGAATAGCAATAAGAAGTCTCAAATGGCATTGCAAAGACTAGCCTCCCGATATGTACTAATTGGGGATCGAGTCTACAAAAGGCATTACGAAGGGATCAATCTCCTATGCGCAAATGAAACCGAAGCTCAAGAAATAATGCATGAGATCCACGAAGGTGAATGTGGGCCCCACATGAACGGGTTTATGTTGGCCAAGAAGATACTCCGCATGGGTTATTATTGGAGTACCATGGAAAGGGACTGCATCGAGAAAGTCAAGAGGTGCGCCAAATGCCAATTCCATGCCAATCTACAGCACGCTCCACCCTCACAGCTTTACAATATGGCTACGCCTTGGCCTTTCTCTTGTTGGGGCATAGACATCATCGGCATAGTTCACCCTACTGGAAGCAACGGACAATCTTTCGTCCTAGTAGCCGTGGACTATTTTACAAAATGGATCGAAGCACAGGCTTACCGAGTTCTCAACGCCAAGAAAGTGGCCGAATTCGTGAAAACCCACATCATGTGCCGATACGGCGTTCCTCATGAGATCATCTCAGACAACGGCTCTCACTTCTAGAAAGAGATGGACACACTTCTGGTAGAATACAAGATCACTAAGCACAAGTCATCTCCATACCGCCATCAAGCAAACGGCGCGGTCGAGGCAGCTAATAAGACAATCGAGACCATTATGAAGAAAATGGCCTCCACTGGAAGGGATTGGCCCGAAAAGCTACCTCTAGCGTTGTGGGGCTACCGCACATCGATACGGACAGCGACTGGAGAAACTCCTTATGCACTGGTATATGGTTCCGAAGCTGTACTACCAATAGAGCTCGAAGTCCCATCCCTACGGGTCCTCCTCGAGAACCAAGTCAATGAAGTCGATTGGATGCAAAGTCGATATGAACAGCTAGCCCTACTCGACGAGAAAAGGCTAAGGGCAATCGAGCGTACGAGGGCCTATCAACAAAGAATGGCTAGGGCTTTCAACAAAAGGGTGAAGACTCAAAATATCAGTGTGGGGGATTTGGTCCTAAGGTAACACCCTCCTAACGCCATGAACCCCCTTGGAAAATGGGGACCCCGATGGATCGGTCCGTACGTAGTCAAGAAGATACTAAGCGGCGGTGCAGTCCGACTTGTGAACTTAGACGGAGATCAACTGCCAAAGGAAGTCAACCTCGACAAATTGAAGAGATTTTACGTCTAATAAATGAAGACCAAAAAAAAAAAAAAAAAGGAGGCTCGTTAGGTTGAAAACTCGCAAGGCTGGCCTAGGCAAAAATTAGAGCACGTGCAAAAAAGAAGCCCGCTAGATTGAAAACCCGAAAGGGCGGTCTAGGCAAAAAAAAGGTGTACACAAAAAAAAATAAAAAAAAATTAATGGACTTCGTTTATTTGAACTACGGAGACCTGAGCCTCTACACTGGAGGAACGTAGGCAACATTCGGGTGCGGTCTAAAACATAAACAAATACCCAAACCATTTCAAATTAACGAGATGCAATTTTTATTCATTTCTTGAATCATTCTTATCATTACAACGGAAATGTTGAGCTACTAAAAGACTTAAAACATTAAATCCTAAACAAGTGGTCTATTCCAAATTGCAATCTCGTGGGGTACAAAGAAATATTTAATCTTTCTTCGGTTTGGGAACCCATCACTTTTGAGGACGGCCTTTAGTCTTCTTGGAGGGAGGCGGAGCATTCTCGAGACCACCAAGGCGAGAAAAGACACTCGGGCGAGATGGAGCTTCATCAACAACCTTCTCCTTACCCTTGCTAGAAGGAGCTTTGACGGAACAACCACGGGACGCTTCCACACATGGGAAGAATTTCCCTTTCCTTTCTTCTTCCTAGGCAAAACACGAGGCCTATAATCCCTCACATGGACCACCGGCTTCACGGAATCCACGGCAACAACATCCTCACTTGGTCTTCCCAAACGTTCAAAGACGCTAGGACGCGTCTTCACAATTGGAGCAATGGGGACAGACTTATCGCCTTTGGGAACGGAAACTTTAACTTTAAAAGTAAAGGTCATCGGGGCCATCGCTACAAGAATTTTGAGGTATAGAGTAAAAGAAAGGATGCAGAATATTGCTGTGTGATCATTCTGATCGAAAATGGTTTGAATTTATAGTTGTTGGAGTGCCCTGCTCAGAAAAGAAAGGGGCTGGAATTCAGCAAGCCAGAAGCGCGCGCCTCCGACAAGCGAATCCAGATGCGCGCGCCCCCCGCGACCAAAGCCAGATGCGCGCGCGTTTGATAGCAGACAGAAACAGAACATGCCCTTGTCAGTTCAAGAAAGAAGCCCAGGCACGTTCAAACGCCTTCAACCTGCAAGAAATCAGATCCCAGCACAGAAAAGGAGTTCAAGCAACCATAATGAACACGTTTGGGCACACATTTGTTTGTAAAGAGTCGTCGCTTAGGAACGAGTCTAGACATGTAACTAAAAAGTGTAGTAAATAGCTAGGATTGTAAATACATGCTAAATGTTTATTACAGGTAAATAAAAATGTTTTCAATCTCTCGTCCTCTCTAGAAGGCTACTCAGAGTCATCATCATCGGCAGCACCGTGCCCACCCCCACTGCCGCTCTCAGTCTCCTCCTCCTCCTCATCATCATCATCATCATCAACGGATTCTTCCTCCTCAGATGTCTCCACCACAACATCATGCCGGGTCCTCTTGGCAGCTCTCCCTGATGAACTAGCACTACCCCGGCTCTGGCTACCTCCTCGGCTCAGACTCCTACTATGGCTACCTCCTCGGCTCAGACTCCTGCTCAGTGACTGCCTTACCGAAGAGACAGCCTCATCAATGTCCAGTGCAGCATCCCTGCAGCCTCATCCCATGCCCCGAGCACCTCGGGCAGCTCCTCTCGCAGCACCAGAGACAACACCAGCAGCATCTCTAGTCATGGCAGCAATATCTCTGCATAGCCCTAGCACCCTCTCCTCCAGCTGACGGAGTCTCCTCCCCATCCCTTTGTTCTGTCTGCCCAAGTGCCTATAAGCAGCTACAGGTACCTGTTGCAGCAGAGAACAGAAAAAGGAAGTTGCATCAATACGAAGAACAGAGAAGCGAGACTGGAACTGAGAAATGCAAACACAGACATGAAAATATACCACAGCAGCTTGAACAGGAGGCTCTCTCTCCGGCGACATGTCCTCAGGAACAATCTCCCTCTGCTCCTCATACACCCTAAAGTTTGAGTAAGTATAATATGAAGGAGGCAAAGGGGGATCAAAGCAACATCCAGCACCGGTGGGATAAAATCGAGCCGAAGTCTGTGGAGCAGCATGTGTCTCCCTCGGATCAGTGAACATGAAACCCTGCTGGAGGTTATGCTCCCGGAATAAACCGTAATCCTACTCCAGATGAATGAAAGGGACAGCATCAACCCCCGTAAGGTAGACTGCCCGGTCTGCATCTGAAAGAGCCCTCTAATTACGAGGACAGAAAGGAGGAACATCAGAAACCGCTGGCCTAGGAGGGTGGTGGAAGTCCGTCACCTGACCACCATGCTGCCAAAACACTCTCTCTCCAAGATACATCGCCATGCACTCCACTGAGCTCATCAGAAGCCTCGAGCGGGTGGGAATCAGAGTATGCTCAATAAAAGCATAAATAGCTCTCCAGGGAAACAAAGAAGAGGCGACAGCCTCTGGTCTCAAAGAATCCAAGTGGCGTCGAGCTGAAAGCAGGCTGATGGGAGCAGTGCCAGTCCTCACGTTCCTCTCCCTATACGACCACCTCACACAGTCTGGGTACTGGGGCTGACCCTCTCTGTTAATCTTGAAGTCCCTCAGCTCCAAGACAGCAAAGGCCTATAGCTGCAAAACAGAGACAATAGCAGAATTAAATGACAGTTCAAGGATACAGTAGAGCGGTGATAAGAAAGCCAAAAAGAAAAGGGAAAGCAGTATACCTCCCACAACAGGCTGAAACCCGTGACCAAGCTAGTGGTCGAACGGCTGGTCAGATCCATACCGTGATAACAAGCAGCCAAGCCCGCTGCACCCCAGTTATAATGACTGGCCTGGTCCAAGTCTACCAACAAGTCAAGCAAAGCCAAGGAAGCCGATGACCCTCCACTGGCAAACAGAGTATGGGACAACAGGTACCATATCAAACAACAGGCCACAGCATCGACCCGATCAGCAGTGACACCCAAAGGCTCGGCTGCAAGATTACTAAATTACCGACGGATGCTCCCCCAAGTGACCCAGTAATTCTTCACCGGGAAGCCGCAGTCAACCAGGGCCAACAGCTCGTCAGCAGTCCAAAGGGTCCCTCTCAAAACACAAGGGACAGGCTCCCCCGCAAACGGCAACCCAATCAATGCCGTAAAATCAGTGGGCGTCATCGTGACCTCTCCCATAGGTAGATGGAAAGTATGGGTGGTGTCCCACCATCTCTCTCTCAGAGCCTGAATAACATCCGGATCAGTCTTCAACGCCGGCAGACTGGTAATAAAGGGGCTAAAATGGGTGGCTTGAACCCGAGCCCTGACATTCTCAGGCAGCCTACTCCAAATGGAGACCGGGCCATGAGCTCCGCCTCGAATCTCCGACAGGCGGCTCCACTCCTGAAAAGAAACAAGAAAAATTTCGTCAGCATAATGGCTAAAAAACGGACAAACCCGAAACAGAAACTTCAACATGCATACGAGTGTGTGAGTATGAAAAGGGGCATCCGAACATGTTTCTTGCGGTAAATCAACAGCGACAATCAACAAAAGAAGTTGCAGTGAAAAAAAAATACGGGCGAAACAGAGCAGCCCCAAAAGTGGGAAAATCACAAAGAGAATGAAAGATTCTTACCAATCCCGCTGTGACAAGTGGGAGATATGGGTATGCGGCTGATACGTGAGCAAACTCGGGTCCATCGCCTCAATTCCAACCTCGGGCACCTCGCCCTGTGGCATCTCGAATGGGGGAGATTGTTGATGATCCGACATCGTTTCTATGATAGAATCGCACCTAGAACAACAAGAAAGTGTTTTGGGGTGATTTCTCCGTGAAAATTTGGTTCAGAATTTGGAGGGCTCTTCGAAATTTTGAAAACTCGCTGAAAAAGTGAACTGTCTGTTTATGTATGCTGAACCGGAACGGAATGCGCGCGCCCCCCGCTATGTCACTAAGACGCGCGCGCTTCCCATAGCGAAGACCAGACGCACGCTCCTTTGCTCCCAGAAGAATTCAAACACAATTCCTCACGCGGGAATCAAAGTGTCACATCCATGTTCATCTGAGTTTTCAGCTCCACCACTTCAAGCTGAGTGAGATTCGTAACAGACGTCGTTAGTTCTCAAAAATAAGTTTTTACAATTCATCCCCAGCACAAATCACTCCGCAGTCAACTATGCCCGCACCCCGTCAAAAGTCAAAGTTAAATAGTCAAAGTACGACTCACGACAACAATTTGGTCTGCGATGAGCCACAGAATCACCGCTTCTTCATCGAACAAAATCTACATCCATCCAAAGCAAATGGTCCTCCGGGTCCCGCACTTCAGCAGACGGTCCTCCGAGTCCAGCACTTCTGCAGACGGTTCTCCGGGTCCCGCACTTCAGCAGACGGTCCTCCGGGTCCCGCACTTCAGCAAACGGTCCTTCGGGTCCCGCACTTCAGCAAACGGTCCTCTGGATCCCGCTTCCAGCAAACGGATCTCACTATCAGCAAACAAGTCCCGCTTCCAGCAAACGGATCTCGCTGTCAGCAAACAGGTCCCGCTTCCAGCAAACGGATCTCGTTATCAGCTAACAAGTCCCGCTTCCAGCAAACGGATCCCGCTCTCAGCCAACGGATCTCGCTATTGGCAAAGCCGCTCACAAAGGGAGCGCACCCTTATCTCTTAAAGCCGCTCACACAGGGAGAGCACCTCTATCCTCCGCAATTTCAAATTCTTGCTTTTATCAAGTCTTTTCCTTTTCTTGGTGATGTCCTAGGCGGATGTCTGTCTTTCGTCGGCGCGTTTGCTTCGCAATCCATGCCACCGAGGGGCTCTGTAGACACCCCGCCTCGGACCGCTCACCCCGATTGCACACTTGGTTTTGTGTTTCTCCCTCTTCTAAGTGTTTTCTGTTGGTTTCTGTTACTTTGGTTAAGTTCCAGACGGACTCCGTTAAGTCCCAGGACTAAACTGAATAACAGTTCTAACTTTCTAGTCCATTCTGTCAAAAATTGCTTCTCAGAGTCGCGCGCCTCCGCCCCTTGAGGCCAGACGCGCGCGCCTTCCGCCGTCTAGGTGGGATGCGCGCGCTTCTGGGGCGTGTCAGTTACAGATTCTGCCCAAGAATCTCTCCCTTGCTCATTATACATGATTTTGCCTGGGAAAGATTTCTTGGAGACTCCGTTTGGCTCCAAAAACAGTCACTTTTCAACTATAAAAATCCCTCCAATCCATCATTGGAGGAGGACCTTGAAAAAACATCACTTTAGACTTTTTACTCACTCTTTGCCTAGACCTTTCCTTTGGGATTTCTTCAACAAAAGTACTCAACCTCTTCTTCAAGTCTTTACAAGAGGTTCTCTTTTGAAGGATACTATAGGTAAATGTCTTAAGCACTTATCTTCTTCTTCTTCTTCTTCTTCTGCAATCAAATGTGCAATCACCAAAACCATTTGGGACATGACACCAATGGTCTTTTCATTACATTAAATTGGTCTAGGAGTCATCTCCCTACATTTTAACTCTAAAACCCCTTTTTATCATCATTTTAATAGGAAGAACACATATATCTTTAAAAGTGAATTATGAACAAACAAGACCGACTTTGCTCGGGCGAAATGGGTGTTTAAGTACTTCCCATTTCGTAACCTAACCCCCGAACCCTTCTCTCCCGAATCTCTGGTTTTCGTACAAAAATTGGCTTTCTTTAGGTTTTCTCGCGTTCCTCCAAAAACGTGGGTGGCGACTCTAAAATCAATTAGACATCCTAGGTAACCCACGCGCTCTAGCCAAGCCGTGGTGTCCCCCCGGGGTATCTACAATTTTCCCTGTTTCTTCCAACATCTTTCTTCTGAATGCCCTTCTTTCTGACAATAATTACCGACTCCTCTGCTCTGACTCCCTAAAGTGTTACTTTGATTTCTATTACCTGACTGTCTTTGAGTAGACCCTTTGAATTGTGAAGATCCACCTTGATTTCCTCTATTATCACCACGTTCTTGTTGTTGCCTAACTTGGTAGGCTCGATCAACTGCATCTTGAAAATCTTGCAACTTGTGGGATACTAGCTGAGTTCTAATCACAGTTTTCAAACCTTTCACAAACCTCGTAGCCTTTCTCTCCTCAGTTGCCACTAAGTGAGTACAATACCTGGACAACTCTGAAAATTTAGCTGAATACTGAGCTACTGACATAGAACCTTGCTCCAAGTTAAGAAACACCATTTCCTTCCTGTCTTGATCTACCCGGGTAATGAAGTGTTCTTTAAATTTTTCCAGAAAATTCTCCCAAGTGTAAGGTACATGAGTCTCATCCCATTTAGTTTTCAAAGCTTTCCACCAATGCTCGGCAGCTCCATTCAGCTTAGAAGTAGCAAACCTGACTTGATCTTCCTCAGAACATCTCAAAGCATCAAAGATCTTTTCCATTGATTCAATCCACCTTTCAGTCTTAGATACATCAGGCTCTCCATCATACCCCATAGGCTTCATTTTCAGAAACTGTTCTAGGCCATATCTTGGTGGTACCTGTTCCCTCTCTTGCCTCTGATCATTAAAGTTTTCATTGATGCTTCGAACATTCTTTGAAACATAATTCGAGCCTCTTCTCTGGCATCCCCTTGCCCCAAAGAACCAGCCTGATCTCCTTCATTCTCAACCATTTTTAATGAATACCTGCATAGAACACTCAACGTTACTCACTCTATACTCTACTACCCTCCTAGGTCATTTAGTCATTCTAGACCGTCTACAACCTAGCTCTGATACCAACTGTCGTGCCCTAGACCCGTGGTCCAACTTGGCCCCATGCTCGGGACACGATCGGAAGACGTCATAAAACATTTTAGGAAAAATTTTCGAAATATACTTTCATAAAGTTTAACAAAATCCACACTCGATGTTCAAATACTTTCATTTAACTTGCAAACAACTTTCATAAAACCAACTCACCAAGATTAACACTTTAGAATAACTTTACAAACTACTTCCAAAAGGAAGTACTTAGCCCGAAGGCTTACAAACTTTGTTCACAAATACACAAACACCAACATTTTCCAAAATATAAGTTTTTAAAGGATGAAGAAGTCACGGATACTCTACCCTAAAAGGTTATACATTACATAATGTAGCCTTTACAATACTCATATCCCAAACTCTTACCACCACGACGTCCTCCCGTGCAAGTGTCCTATCCCCTGGACTCGCCTTTATCTAAAACAGTAAACAAATAAAGGGTGAGAATGAATCTCAGTAAGCTACTAAAATGCAACTACGTTTCATGCTAAAATGATAATCATAAAGAATAGTATCATAGCAATCATATAGTACATAGTATGAGAGGTAAAATCAACTCATATACCTGTAGACACCCCGCCTTGGACCGCTTACCCCGATTGCACACTTGATTTTGTGTTTCTCCCTCTTTTAAGTGTTTTCTGTTAGTTTCTGTTACTTTGGTTAAGTTCCAGACGGACTCCGTTAAGTCCCGGGACTAAACTGAATAACAGTTCTAACTTTCTAGTCCATTCTGTCAAAAATTGCTTTTCAGAGTCGCGCGCCTCCGCCTCTTGAGGCCAGACGCGTGCGCCTTCCGCCGCCTAAGTGCGATGCGCGCGCTTCTGGGGTGTGTCAGTTACAGATTCTGCCCAAGAATCTCTCCCTTCCTCATTATACATGATTTTGCCCGGGAAAGATTTCTTGGAGACTCCGTTTGGCTCCAAAAACTCCCCTCTTTCAACTATAAAACCCCTCCAATCCATCATTGGAAGAGACCTTTTTCCTGACTTCTTTTCTAGACTTTTCCTTGGGACTTCTTTTAGACCTTTGTCAACTAAGTATTCAACCTCTTCTTCAAGGCTTTTCAAGAGGTTCTCTTTGAAGGATACTATAGGTAAATGTCTTAAACTTTCTTCTTCTTCTTCTTCTTCTTCTTCTTCTTCTTCTTCTTCTTCTTCTTCTTCTTCTTCTCCTCCAATCAAATGTGCAATCACCCCAAAACCACTTGGGACATGACACCAATGGTCCTTTCATTACATTGAATTGGCCTAGGAGTCATCTCCCTACATTTTAAACTTTAAAACCCCTTTTTTATCATCATTCAAATAGGAAGAACACATTTATCTTTAAAGTGAATTATGAACAAACAAGACCGACTTTCCTCGGGCGAAATGGGTGTTTAAGTACTTCCCATTTCGTAACCTAACCCCCGAACCCCTCATCCCAAAGAATCTCTGTTTTCGTAAATCAAACTTAGGCTCATAAACATTAGGTTTTCTTACGTTACTCAAAAATGTGGGTGGCGACTCTAAAACACAATTAGACATCCTAGGACGAGCTCGCGCGCTCTGGCCTAAGGCCGCGACCTCCGCCCCCGGGTGTGAATACGTGTGTTCGAATTTGGGATATTCATAGTAACATTAAAATATGAGAGTCGCCACGCCGTTTTAATTATAGCCAAAACATTGAAAAAAGCATGTTAATGGGTTCGGGGGTCAAATTACAACAAGAGAAGAATATTGAACGTTATCACTCCTATTGCCCGAATTGATCGGTCTTTCTATCATGATGCGGTGTATGTAGTGTGTTAGTGATTTAGACCGGATCCAAAGATTGCCTACGTTCCTCTCAATGTGAGAAGCTCAGGTCAGCGTAGTTCGCAGAGAATTTAGAATAGGCAGAAGGATCGGGATCATGCATAATGAGGGGGGAATTACCTAAAGATTAGGGTTTAGAAGTAGTTCCTAGATCATCCTCGGGTTGATGAACCCTAGATCATCATCGGCTATGAAATAACATGTAATTATGAAGATCACAACCCTAAATATAGCATAAATAAGGTTTTAATCTATGAACACGAAGAACATGCGAAGAACATATTATGAACATATGAATGAACATGCAAAGCTCGTGAAGAAACTATGAATAAACATGTAAGAACATGAATATAAAAGATCTACATTAAAAATGATGCAAGAACATGAAGAAAAAATTAGAAAACTTACCTATGTTGGCAAGAAATAAACCTTGGATCTTCTTGAGTGTTTGAATGCTTATTAGAGAGCAAAATAGTGTTTAAGAACTCCAAAATTCGGACTTTAGAACTCTCAAAATCGGACCCCCTTAAACCAATAGAATGGAATGGTTTATATAGTAGGCTGATGGGAAGATCTGATGGTCAGGATCACCCAGAGCAAGGTTGGCCGCCTGGCCATGGTTGAAGCCGGTGACAATAGTGGCCGCGTGGCCAAGATCAACGCGGAGCAAGGTTGGCCGCGTGGCCAAGGTTGCAGGCTGACTTGATTCTTAAGCTAGGGTTTCTGCATGGTTTTAAGGAAACCATTTACTACCTAATTTGCTAGATTTTGTCATAAATGAGATATTTCGGGAATCCGGGACAAGTCTTTGCAAGGTTTCTAATTCCTATAAAGTCCTTGTATTTTTGGGAAAGTCCTAATAAACTCATTTTCAGGTCGGGTACTAACAGTAGCCCCTCGGTGACGCTTCTTGCAAGGCAATGTGGGGTCGACGATAAAAGAAGGATCCGTCTGAAACATGAGTTACAAAAACAGATGAAAGGTAAGGGAACGGCTGAACCTTGACAGGCGACCTACGTATCCGCGGGGGAATCAAGCCAAACGTAGTTCAAATCTGATGGGGAAATTGGGAAGGACTGTCCTCTGATGGGGGCAACGTCTTCTGCTGGGGAAAATGCACCTTCTGGGGACAATAGATGACCATGTCGGTCGGGTGGCTGAACCTTTTCAAGTTTCCTACGTATCCTCTGAGGAATCAAGCCGGTCGTAGTTCAGAGGGATTAGGGAAAAACGAGCCATCGGACTTCTGCTAGGGATAATAAACCTACGGGCACTATCCTGTAAGAAGAACGAACATTCGTTAGGAAATGAAGTCATTTGAAGCAAGAGGGATAATGGGACAATAAAGACTACATTGTCTAAATAATTCCGAGGTGGAATAATAAATGCTGAGGTAAGCGCAAACAGAAACGCCCGGGTTTCTACCGATCGCGCTAAAATAATGGATGCTGGATCTTCCGCAAACAAAAACGCCGAGGCTTCTGCCAGTCACGATCGATCTAGGATGCGTATGTCATAGAGGCGCCGAAGTCTCTACAACCATACGAATCCTAAGAAAATAATAGATGTTGGATCTCTCGCAAACAGAAACGCCGAGGCTTCTGCCAATCGTGTTCGATCTAGGATGCGTATGTCATAGAGGCGCCGAAGTCTCTACAACCATACGAATCCTAATAATAGATGCTGGATCTTTCGCAAACAGAAACACCGAGGCTTCTGCCAACCGCGATTGATCTGGGATGCGTATGTCACAGAGGCGCCGAGGTCTCTGCAACCGTACGAATCCTAAGCAAATATTAGGAAATGCTAAAATAATAGATGCTGGATCTCTCGCAAACAGAAATGCCGAGGCTTCTGCCAATCGCGATCGATCTAGGATGCATATGTCATAGAGGCGCCGAAGTCTCTACAACCATACGAATCCTAAGCAAATATTAGGAAGTGCTAAAATAATAGATGTTAGATCTCTCGCAAACAGAAACGCCGAGGCTTCTGCCAATCGCGATCGATCTAGGATGCGTATGTCATAGAGGCGCCGAAGTCTCTACAACCATACGAATCCTAAGCAAATATTAGGAAGTGCTAAATAATAGATGCTGGATCTCTCGCAAACAGAAACGCCGAGGCTTCTGCCAATCGCGATCGATATAGGATGCGTATGTCATAGAGCCGCCGAAGTCTCTACAACCATACGAATCTTAAGCAAATATTAGGAAGTGCTAAAATAATAGATGCTGGATCTCTCGCAAACAGAAACGCTGAGGCTTCTGCCAATCGCGATCGATCTAGGATGCGTATGTCATAGAGGCGCCAAAGTCTCTACAACCATACTAATCCTAAGAAAATATTAGGAAGTGCTAAAATAATAGATGCTGTATCTCTCGCAAACAGAAACGCCGAGGCTTCTGCCAATCGCGATCGATCTAGGATATGTATGTCATAGAGGCGCCGAAGTCTCTACAACCATACTAATCCTAAGCAAATATTCGGCGAAGAATGGAAATTTAAGGGCTTTCCGTTCCCAAAGGTAACGAATATCAGTCACAATAGTGCTAAGGGCACCTGAAATGAACAAAGGGAAATGTACTAGGGGTAAAACTGAAATTTTGCATGTAGAGGCAAAGATGATGGATTGTTATGAAGTCACAAATGGGATGAACTCTCGGGGAGTCATGAAAATGATAGACTCTCAGGGAATCGCAGAAGTGATGGACTCTTGGGGAGTCGCAAAGGTGATGGGATCTCGGGGAGTCGCCAAGGTAAAGGACTCTTTGGTGAGCAAAGGACGACCACGAAAGCGTAATGTTTAGGATCCGCTTACCCTAAATTAGGAGGAATACATAATATGAGGCTACGAACCATTAAGATGAAGGTATTAGGTAAGGGACATTTTGCTTGGTTGCTTAGGGTAGGACCTAAGGCTTTTAAGGAAAGGGGATGGTTAGCCTCTTAGCCTTGAGATAAGGATGCAAAAGATGTTATGGTTGTTTAGACTTGAGATTGTGTCTTGGATACAATGTGGGTTTCCTAGGCTTACGTGCTAGGATTTGGAGAGAATGCGACTACCTAGGCTCGAGGCTAGGGTTCGGAGAGAATATGGAAAGGCTATTGTATCCTAGGCATAAGACTAGCGGGGGATTGAGATTATAAATTTCCTAGGTTTCGAGACTAGGGTTTCGGGAATTTGGAAAGGATGTTGCACACAAGGCTTTGGAAATTCCCTAGAACTTGGGCTAGGGTTAAAGAGGATGGTGCTTCCTAGGCTTGAGACTAGGGTTTGGAGAGAATGCAGATTCCTAGCTTTGGGGCTAGGGTTTGGAGAGGTTGAGGTTTGGGAACTTCCTAGATGTTAGGGTTTCGAACAAGTTTGGAAACTGGTGTTTAAGGACCATGACTCTCCTAGGTTTGGGACTAGGGTTTAGAAATATCCTAGGCTTCGAGGCTAGGGCTTGGAGTTGTGGTAGGTTCAGAGGTTGCAAAGGCGTTGGCTTTAGACCTAAGGCTGGGAGTTGAAAGGGTTGTGACTTCCTTGGCTTGAGACCATGGACCGTTGGGAAGAGGGATTGCTTTTGTGGAAGGTCCACTAAGCTTGATGTTAGGGTTCACCATTTTCCGGGATTGGTGACTATGGCTTGGAAATGTTCGTGGTAACCTAGGCTTTAGGCTAGGTTTTAAGGCTAAAGGGCTGTAAACTTCCTATATTTTGAGACTAAGGTGAAGGAATTTCCTAGGTCTAGGACTAGGGTTTGAAGGGAATGTTGAACCCTAGGCTCGATGATAGAGTTTAGTGAGGATATAGTCTCCTAGACCCTGCGGCTAGGGTTTAGAAAGAGTGCGACTACCTAGGCTTGAGGCTAGGGTTTGGAGAGAATGTGAGTACCTAGGCTCAAGGCTAGGGTTTAGAGCGAATGCGACTACCTAGGCTCGAGGCTAGGGTTTAGAGCGAATGCGGCTTCCTAGACCTGAGGCTAGGGTTGATAGAATGTGATTGCCTAGGTTTAAGGCTAGGCTTCGGATAGAAGGTGACCACCTAGGCTTGTGGCTAGGGTTCGGAGCGCATGTCACTTCCTAGGCTAGAGTCTAGGGTTTGTAGAGGATGTGGCCACCTAGGCTTGAGGCTAGGGTTTGGAGGGAATGTGACTACCTAGGATCAAGGCTAGGGTTTAAGAAGGATGTGACTCCCTAGGCTTTAGGCTAGGGTTTGGAAGGATGTAATTACCTAGGCTTGGGGCTAGGGTTTGGAGAGAATGCGACTACCTAGGCTTGAGGCTAGGGTTTGGAGGGAATGTGACTACCTAGGCTAGGGCTTGGGAAGATGTGATTACCTAGGCTTGAGGCTAGGGTTCGGAGCGCATGTGACTTCCTAGGCTAGAGGCTAGGGTTTGTAGAGGATGTGGTCACCTAGGCTTGAGGCTAGGGTTGAGAGAATGTGATTACCTAGGTTTAAGGTTAGGCTTCGGATAGAAGGTGACTACCTAGGCTTGAGGCTAGGGTTTAGAGAGAAGGCGATTACCTAGGTTTGGGACTAGGGTTTAGAGGGAATGTGATTACCTAGGTTTAAGGCTAGGATTTGAATAGAAGGTGACTACCTAGGCTTGAGGCTAGGGTTTGGAGACCGAAAGTATTTGAAGGTTTGTCTTGGTTTAGACCAAGCAAGTTTGAGGTCTAAGAGTGTTGCGGTTTGGGGCAGGTGAGCTTGATACCTCATGGCTGGATAGGCTCGATAGGTTAGACCTAGGCTAGAGTGCTAGGGTTTAGCTAGGGTAAGACTCAGACATGTGTTAAGGAGACCGGGGCCTAATGGAATGGTAGGCGTGAGATCTAGGAGATCGAAAGCTTGGCAGGGTAGCGTTGGGACATAAGGCTTTCAAGCGGGTAAGTCTTTTGTCCTAGAGAAACCGTGTTATGGATTAGGACCAAGCAGGCTTGAGGTCGGCCAAGGAGCAATGGATTGGGATTGGATGATCCTAGTACCTAATACGCATGTCGGGCTTGGATCCTAGAGGTGTGCTAGGTGTGAGCCATGTGCGAGAAATGGGTCTGGACATGTGACTATGTTGGCGCTTTAGGTAAAGGGATTGAGTGTCCAAGACTTTGCTCGAGTACAATAGGTGCCTAAGTTGGATTGGGTATGCTTAGGACCTAATTTTGTCTTAGAGGTCATTGCGCGTGACCAAGCTCGTTCGGCGATTGTGAAGGTAGGCTAGGGATGGGACCTAAAGGTGTTAAGCGGACGAGTTTTGACTAGACGGTTTTGATATCTTTATGGCATGTCACGGTATGCGGAAGATCCTATGCATTCGAGCATGTTTGAGGTTTGGACTCGTGGGGAAGAAAGGTTGAGATCCATGGAGTTCAAGGGTGGACCTCGTAGGTGGCGAGGTTTGGACTCGGCTCGGATTAAGTAGGTTAGAGACCTAAGGGGTTGAAGGTCAGACTAGGAAGTCTTTTGAAGCTAAGGAGTGACACTAGGTTGGTACTTGGTAGGTTAAAGAGTGCTAGGGCCATGGCTTGGATATGACGGGAGTCGGGAGATGTAGATGTGTCGCTTTTAATTGGACCAAGTAGGCTTGGGAATTAAAGAGTTCCAAGGGTGGAGATGTAAGGTGAGAGACCTAGAGGGTAGAAAGTATTGTGACCTAAAGGTTTAGGGGTTGAGGCCTAAGGTATGGACCAGACATATCATGGACTTCAAGGATAAGTTTGGTAGACTCGAATGGTCTTGGGATCTAAGGGATCGCTCAACAAGTTAGACTGAGTAGACCTAAAAGGTTGGAACAAGGAGGATAAGAGAGCTATTGCTTAGACAAGGTAAGGATGAGTATGTGTTGGTAGGTTTGAGATCTAGGAGATCGGGTAGGCTCGGGACCGGTAGGTTCGGGAGCTAATGGGTCACCCTAAGGATTTGGCTTTGGTTAACTGGTTTAAGGTCTGAAGTTTTGGGTAGAACCGGTTTGAGGCCGAAGGGGTCATGCTACGAACTTGCGGAAGGTCGAGCTAAGAGGTTATGATGTAACGTAGGTAAGACTCACCGGGTAGGTTTGGGACCTAGGTAAGACTGATCGGGTAGGCTTGGGACCTAGAGAGTTTATGGTGTAACTTAGGCAAGACTGCCCGGGTAGGCTTGGGACCTAAGGTTTTGAACCAGATAGGTTGGGACCTAAGGGTATCCTATTGTGTAGGAAATAGGGTGAAGGACCGAGTCAACTCAAGAATCACGGAGATGGGTCTCATATGGACCGAGGATGTTTTTACAATTTTGTGGAGACCGAGCGTGCGGGTTTATAAACAAAGTGTCGGGGAGGAGAAAACTTTATGAAAGTGTTATGATCTTATGCAGATGCCTTATAATTAATTATGATTCTAATCAATCCAAATAGGTCGTCGCGTGCCGAGTTTGACGATGAGGGGTGCCCTTCTTCTAAGTGTATCCTTGTTGACGCCTCAGTATTCTCTGGGAAACCACATAGTCGACCCATTCCGTTGGGGATTATCTAATTTGGTGAGCGGGTACCCTCCCTCCTTTGAGAAACTCTACGTCAAGCTTGATGATGAGGGATGCCCTTCTTCTAAGTATGTGCTTGATGAAGCCCCGGCATTCTTTGAGAAACCTTATGGTCGGTCCATTATTGTTAGGGAAGCCCCAGTTGCGTAGAGCGGGGTATCCTCCCTCCTTTGAGAAATCCTACGTCGAGCTTGATGATGAGGAGTCCTCTTCTTCTAAGTATGTGCTTGATGAAGCCCCGTCATTCTTTGAGAAACCTTATGGTCGGTCCCTTATTGTTAGGGAAGCCCCAGTTACGTAGAGCGGGGTATCCTACCTCTTTTAAGACGCACCCTTTTTTCTGCCTAGACCGCCCTTGCGGGTTTTCAATCTAGCCGGCATCTCTTTTGCGTCAATTTTTTTTTTTTTTTTTTTAAATCATTCAGTCGACTCAAAAAAGGAAAAAGAATTGTTTGAAAACATTCGGGGGCATTTTGGGGAGAGTAAGAGAGAGAGAGATAGTACTCACATTTTGACTCTTTGGGCAACTGAGTGTATATATGTACAAAAGGGAGGAAGCCCCTGCTTGACAGAAAGTAAGTGTTTAGCTCTTTCCTAGATTGTAGAACGGAAGACTTGTCGAGACATTTGAAAATTGTTTTATTCAAGATTCTTATTTGATTGCTCGAGAATGGACCTCGTTGATTAGTTATGCATCTTATGATTATGTTTTAGACAAGTAGTCTCGAAATAATAAATGTTTTGATCAGTTGTGAGTGAAGAAGTCAGGAGTAGAAATATGGGGCAAGAGAGAAAAGAAGGAAAATTGTCTACGAGGTGGGTTGTGTTTGGCTTTGAGTGGTTGCCCGGTTGACGATGAAGTTGGGTTTTGAGTTTAGGGGTGTGAGGTTCGTTTGAGGTGAGTTGTTCTTTGTAGCTCATTGTGGTGGATTACTCCTTTGTAGTTGTTGCAGTGGATTGCTCCATCGTAGTTGTCATGCGTTGCTGCCGTTTATCTACTTTGTAAGGAAAGAAAGGAAAATAGAACATTTGAGGTGAAAAGAAAATGGGACTTTTACTTTTCCATGGTGATAGCCCCTTCTATTTTTCTTTTTTCTTTTTTTTTTATCTCTTTGTGCACACCCTTTTTTTTGTCTAGGCCACCCTTTCGGGTTTTCAACCTAGCGGGCTTCTTTTTGTGCAATGCTCTAACTTTTGCCTAGGTCGCCGTTTTGGGTTTCAACCTAGCGAGCCATATATATATATATTTTTTTTATATTTGTACATGAAACATTGGGCGAGACAAGCCCCTAGTTTGCTTTCGCCTCTCTCGATTGCGAGGTAGCTACCTTATAGTTCAAGCGGCCTTTTGCTGGCGGCGGGCATCCTAACCCCTTGATTTTCACCGGTAGAGCTCCATTGGATTATCACGTGCACCAATGAATGACTTCGTGCACTTGTCTTATATTTGCGATGGAATACGGACAGCCCCAGTGTAACGGCATATAGTACTCATGATGGGAACAAACCAACCCTTTAAATTGTGGCAGCATGGATGTCTATTTGATGATGAGCAACCGCAGTCCATTTCTTTGTCACGACTTTATAAAAAGGGGTCTAATGGTGGGATGAGAGGCGTATGAGGATAGTGTATGGGAGAAGGTGTATATAGAGAGTGTACATGAAGTGTGTACAAGGGGTGAGTGTATAGAGAGAGTGTATGGGGGTAGAATGTAGAGAGAAGAGAAAGTGATTTGTTCATCTCAATTGATCAAAGCATTTGTTATCTTGAGATTAATTGTTTACTTAGTTATTCGAATGGTTTGTGGGTCCATTTACCTTTTAATGAGTCGTCATTAATGATTAAGATTAAGATTAATTCATCATATAAAGATATAGCAATCAAGTTAAAATGGTGAATAAGACAATTTTCATGGAATTGATTTATGCAAGATTATGTCTCAAGTCTAGAGAGAAAAGAAATAAATTCTTTTATTGGAACTAAAAGATTTAAACTGACTAGTTCGGGGTGGACTTTTACTAAAGAAACAAAAATCGTCCAAGGTGGACTTTTGACTAAGGACACTCTAGAACCTACGAAGACTAAATGATCCTTTTTTTTTTTTTTTTTTTTTAAAGGAGGTAGCCCCAATTTTCTCATTCTGATATCCAACCACATTCCTTAGGCGCGTGGCGGCATTGGCTTGAGTTGTCAGGACGTGGCCTCTTTGCATTGCTTCCTTTGTTGACACTGTGGGAGTCCTCCTCAATTACGGCTACATCGTCTTTGGTGCGTTGAGGTGATCTAAAGTGAATTGATGAGAGATTTCTGCTAGCATGATCGGAGATCTCTTGTCGTTGATCCCAAATTCCACCTTGGATTATCGTGGCTAGTCCTTTGAGCTTCTCGGAGATGCTTTGTCTCTCCTTTGAATGACGAGTCTCTTATTCCTCAAGTGCTTTGGCCAACTCCGTCCTATGGTGCTTCTCTTGGGCTTCTAACGCCAAGTGCAATTCTTTGGCATGACGTCTATTTCTTATGTCAATGATCATCTTCAAATCTTCTATGTGCCTCTTCTCTTGGGCGTTGAGTCGTTCGGCCACGCAGGCGAGGGCCATCTCGAAGTAGTTTGACGACATGCATGCGACCTATAGCAGCGACAATATTGGCACATTAATCATCTTCAATGAGGTTAGGCTCATAATTAATGACAAGGCATCGTTATAAAATCACATTTGGAAAAGAGTCGGTCTCCACATTTTTGAAATGCATTTTGGTAAAAAATTGAAAGTTTGACCGGGCCGAAGTTGCCTACGTTCCCCTTATCATGAGGGAGAGGTCCCACACAATAAGAGGCTCAGTTCGCCGTAGTTCGAATCAAGTTAGACTTTTAAAAAGAGGTGAGAGATGGCCACAGGTGTCAAAAAAAAGAGGGAGATGACTCGGTCCTTGGTCAAGCATGGGTGAGGAAGACCTATAGGAATCGGGTAAGGTTTGACTTAAGGTTTGACCTAAATTTGACCTAAGACCTAAGGTTTGAGACAAGAAGTGGTTCAAGCTAGAATGCGTCGATGATGGTGGGTTGACCTAGATGGGTAAAGGATAGGTCGACCTAAATGAGAAGGGTTGGATTGACCTATATGGTGAATGAATCAAGATAGCGGGATGTAACGGGTTGCCTATGGGATGATCTAAGTGGGATAGACATGGTTTGACCTAAGCGAGTCTAAGGTTGACCTATTCGGGTTGGTGGACCAAGGAATGTTGGAGATTGACCTAGATGGATCCAAGATAGTTTAGTCGACCCAAGTCGGTCGTGGGTTGACCTAGATGGGTCAAAGGTAAAGGGGTAGTTTTAACCTAAGACGGACGAGTTGACCTAGATGGGTCGAGGATGGTGTGTGGACCTAAACGGGTTGAGACGGGTTGACCTAGGTTGGTATGGACAACGGTGGGTCAAATAATGACCTAGGTGGGTCGGGATGACGGTTAGACCTAAACGGGTTAAGGTCAAAGTTAATTGGGTTTACCTATGGGACCAAAGATTGACCTAAGAGGTCAATAGCGGATAAGGTTGACTTAGGAGTCCAAGTTTGACCTAAGAGGTCAAAGGTGATTGGGTTGACCTAGGAGGTCAAAGGTTGACCTAAGAAGTCAATGGGTGATAATGTTGACCGAGGGGGTCAAAGGTTGACCTAAGAGGTCAAGGGTTGACCTAAGCGATCGGGGGTGATAAGGTTGACCTAGGAGGTCAAGGGTTGACCTAAGGGGTTGGAGGCGGATAAAGTTGACCTAGGCGGTCAAGGGTAGACCTAAGAGGTCAAAGGTAGATAAGGTTGACCTAGGAGGTCAAAGGTTTGGGAAGGTTGACCTAGGCGGTCAAAGGTTGACCTAGGAGGTCAAAGGTTGACCTAAATGGGTCAAGAGCAGAGAAAGTTGACCTAGGGGGTCAAAGGTTGACCTAAGAGGTTAAAGGCGGATGAGGTTGACCTAAGGGGTCAAAGGTGACCTAAGAGGTCGAGGGGTGACCTAAGAGGTCGAAGGTGATAAGGTTGACCTAGGAGGTCAAAAGTTGGTAAGGGTTGACCTAGGGGGTCAAAGGTTTAGAAGGTTGACCTAGGCGGTCAAAGGTTGACCTAGGAGGTCAAAGGTTGATCTAAGGGGTCAAAGGCGGATAAGGTTGACCTAGGAGGTCAAAAGTTGGTAAGGGTTGACCTAGGGGTCAAAGGTTGACCTAGGGGGTCAAAGGTAGATAAAGTTGACCTAGGCGGTCAAAGATTGATAAGGTTGACCTAGGGGGTCAAAGGTTGACCTAGGAGGTCAAAGGTTCAGAGGGTTGACCTAGGCGGTCAAAGGTTGACCTAGGGGGTCAAAGGTTGAGAAGGTTGACTTAGGCGGTCAAAGGTTGACCTAGGAGGTCAAAGGTTGACCTATGGGGTCAAAGGCGGATAAGGTTGACCTAGGAGGTCAAAAGTTGGTAAGGGTTGACCTAGGGGGTCAAAGGTTGAGAAGGTTGACCTAGGCGGTCAAAGGTTGAGAAGGTTGACCTAGGCGGTCGAAGGTGAAGGGTAGACCCAAATGGATCGCAATGTTGGCCCAACGGATGAGCGATGGACCTTAGAGGTCGCCTAGATGCAATGCACATTTTTTTTTTTTGCGAAATGTTTTGCATTTATTTACATCCTAAATAGGTGGTCCGAGGAGTGTCCTAATCTCTATGTGTGGGTTGACACGGGTTAGGTTAAGGGTTCCCACCGCTCGCGGAACGTACACGGTGAGTGGAGTAGACGAGTGACTCGAAAAATGTGAGGCAGTAGCGCACAAATTCCTGCACATCGAATACTCCGGGTAGTAGGGACCTGTGCAGTGCTGACACGGACTAGTGGTAGTGTGTGGCAAGAAACTAATTCTTTTTAAGGAGAAAAGAGAGAAGTTTTGAATGTTTGAATGATGCTATGCAATGCAATGAGAGAGAGGATAAGAATGTACAAGGGGGCATAGCAAAGTCTCGTTTGACCTTAGTACTATAGGGAAAGTACAAAAAGTACATGTATTGAAAAAATACAAGGTACACATATTAACATGGCAAAAATACAAGGTGCATGTGCAAACATGGCAAAGTGTGAGGTGCATGTGCAAACATGGCAAAGTGTGATGTGCACGTGAAAACATGGCAAAGTGTGAGGTGCACGTGTAAACATGGCAAAGTGTGAGGTGCATGTGCAAACATGGCAAGTGTGAATGTGTAAACATGGCAGGTGTGTGCATGTGTAAACATGGCAGGTGTGTGCATTTGTAAACATGGCAAGTGTGTGCATGTGTAAACATGGCAAGTGTGCATGTGTAAACATGGTAGGTGTGTGCATGTGTAAACATGGCAGGTGTGTGCATGTGTAAACATGGCAGGTGTGCGTGTGTAAACATGGCAGGTGTGTGCGTGTGTAAATATGGCAGGTGTGTGCCTGTGTAAACATGGCAGGTGTGTGCATGTGTAAACATGGCAAGTGTGTGCATGTGTAAACATGGAAGGTGCGTGCATGTGTAAACATGACAGGTGTGTGCATATGTAAACATGGCAAGTGTGTGCATGTATAAACACGGCAAGTGTGTGCATGTGTAAACATGGCAAGTGTGTGCATGTGTAAACATGGCAAGCATCATGATGTGACGAAAGTTAGACCCACTAAGTTTGAAAAAGTTTCAAAGCACTCCCCAGCAGAGTCGCCACTATGAATACGTGTGTTCGAATTTGGGATATTCATAGTAACATTAAAATATGAGAGTTGCCACGCCGTTTTAATTATAGCCAAAACATTGAAAAAAGCATGTTAATGGGTTCGGGGGTCAAATTACAACAAGAGAAGAATATTGAACGTTATCACTCCTATTGCCCGAATTGATCGGTCTTTCTATCATGATGCGGTGTATGTAGTGTGTTAGTGATTTAGACTGGATCCGAAGATTGCCTACGTTCCTCTCAATGTGAGAAGCTCAGGTCAGCGTAGTTCGCAGAGAATTTAGAATAGGCAGAAGGATCGGGATCATGCATAATGAGTGGGGAATTACCTAAAGATTAGGGTTTAGAAGTAGTTCCTAGATCATCCTCGGGTTGATGAACCCTAGATCATCATCCGCTATGAAATAACATGTAATTATGAAGATCACAACCCCAAATATATCATAAATAAGGTTTTAATCTATGAACACGAAGAACATGCGAAGAACATATTATGAACATATGAATGAACATGCAAAGCTCGTGAAGAAACTATGAATAAACATGTAAGAACATGAATATAAAAGATCTACATTAAAAATGATGCAAGAACATGAAGAAAAAGTTAGAAAACTTACCTATGTTGGCAAGAAATAAACCTTGGATCTTGTTGAGTGTTTGAATGCTTATTAGAGAGCAAAATAGTGTTTAAGAACTCCAAAATCCGGACTTTAGAACTCTCAAAATCGGACCCCCTTAAACCAATGGAATGGAATGGTTTATATAGTAGGCTGATGGGAAGATCTGATGGTCAGGATCACCCAGAGCAAGGTTGGCCGCCTGGCCATGGTTGAAGCCGGTGACAATAGTGGCCGCGTGGCCAAGATCAACGCGGAGCAAGGTTGGCCGCGTGGCCAAGGTTGCAGGCTGACTTGATTCTTAAGCTAGGGTTTCTGCAAGGTTTTAAGGAAACCATTTACTACCTAATTTGATAGATTTTGTCATAAATGAGATATTTCGGGAATCCGGGACAAGTCTTTGCAAGGTTTCTAATTCCTATAAAGTCCTTGTATTTTTGGGAAAGTCCTAATAAACTCATTTTCAGGTCGGGTACTAACACCGGGGTATCTACAGTGGCGACTCCGCTGGGGACTGCTTGAGGGTTAAACTTGTGTTGCCGTTCATAATTCACTTTTCTAGGCATTCTGGAAATTGATATGGGAAGCGCGCGCCTCGGACCTTCATGGTCCAAAGCGCGCGCGTCCTGTGTCAATTTCCAGAATCGCCCGCCTTCCATGTGTTCTTCCTATTCTTCCTATTATTTCATGCTAACAAACATTGCAGGAGTTTCATTACACAATCAGGACCAGGGCAATCCCGTGAGTCCATAAGTTTCAGATAATTTGACAAGTTAGCCCAGAAGCGGGCGCCTCCCAGATACAATGCGCCAAGCGCGCGCTTCCCACAACACCAGCCCGAGGCGCGCGCTTCTGGGCCAATTTCCAGGGCAAGCAGGTTTCAGTGACTGAACAGAACAGTGGGGTGTGGGCACAATTGCCTGCATCAGAACAGAATTGAACCCTTGCACTGTTTGACTTTGTGTTTATGTAATTTACGTGCTTATGTGTTTTTTTTATCTTTTCTTTTCAAAAAAATAAATAAATAAAATTTTGTCACGTGATAGACCTCACACTACATGCACATTAATCCTATAAATTGCTCACTATCGAGTCGCACAAGTCCAACCCCAAACCCGTCGAGGCCCGTCCTAGAAAGTTTCAAGCTCCACTCGACCTTGGCTCTTTCGAAGCGGTAAACCTCAGCCCATGGCGTAGTTCATGACTACATGCCGGGGATGACCTTTAAGCCTCTCTTTACCCGAACACAAACCACACAATTCTAGTTAGGGTCTAACACTCCGTGACCAAGTCGGTTTCCATGTACCGATATTTCCCTAAACTAATGTTTTCAAATCATACATGCCAACTTGTTGAAACGGACGCAACAAAAATCCGTCCCTAAAAGTGGTTATTTTGGACGAATATAAAAAACCCGTCCCCGCATTAATTTAGTTTAATCCCGACACATGTAGGATTGACAAACGTGATGGAATCCGATGAGTATATGGGACCGCGAGATGGTCTATATACTAGTGTGACGATTCCATTATCTTCTTAGAAATCCCAAAAGGGACCCATTCCCTCCGACTTATAAAATAATAAAAAAAAGAGTCTTTTTTTTTATGTGGTTCGAGTCGTGTGCCCAACTGTGTGTTCTCAACCTCTTCATAGACCGAAAGTGTGAACCGAGATTGACAAGGGCTACTTCTCCAATTATAGGTCCGATTGGTACTCTCCGCATCTACAGGAATTCATCCAACCGGCTTGTTCGTGAACCGATCACTCCTACAGCTTCTTCATCATCAATGGCAGGCGACTCCAGGACCAACAACGCCATGACTCTCGAGCAACTCTCTGCCATGGTCCAAACTCTTCAACAACAAGTCACTACTCTCCACAACGAGGCTCAAACCAAAGAAGCCTTGTGGCAAGCTCATGTTAACAGTCAAAGGGAGGCCCATGAGGCCGAGATTGACCAATTGAAAGCCAAGCTCCTCAAGCTCTCCAAGAACAAGGGGGTTAATGACAATGAGGAATCCGAGTGGACTAAGGGTTTGTTTGAAAGCCCATATGTCAGTGCCCGTACCAAAAAAGTGGGGGGACCAAGCACCGACAACAACGACCCCAAAATGGGTGATTCCATCATGGCCTACATTGATCAGAAATTTGACGGACTCAACATGGGAAAAGGCTCCAACACAAGCCTTTATCAGTCATCCATCCTCATGAGCACGATGGCCGCTCTCCCCGATAAATTCAAGAAACCCAACATTAGCAAGTTTAAGGGCAACTCATGCCCGATGGCTCACATCGAGACTTACATTTGGGCTATGGTTCCGAAGAAGGTCTCCCCAAAAGTTATGGCTCAATGCTTTCCTCTCACCTGTGAATACGTGTGTTTGAAAATGGGAATATTCATAGTAACATTCAAATATGAGAGTTGCCACGCCGTTTTAATTATAGCCAAAACATTGAGAAAAGCATGTTAATGGGTTCGGGGGTTAAATTACAACAAGAGAAGAATATTGAACGTTATCACTCCTATTATCCGAATTGATCGGTCTCTATCATGATGCGGTGTTAGTAGTGGTTAGTGATTTAGACCGGATCCGAAGATTGCCTACGTTCCTCTCAATGTGAGAAGCTCAGGTCAGCGTAGTTCGCACATAATTAGAATAGGCAGAAGAATCGGGATCATGCATAACGAGGGGGAATTTACCTAAAGTTTAGGGTTTAGAAGTAGTTCCTAGATCATCCTCGGGTGTGATGAACCCTCGATCATCATCGGCTATGAAATAACATGTATTATGAAGATCACAACCCTAAATATAGCATAAATAAGGTTTTAATCTATGAACACGAAGAACATATTATGAACATATGAATAAACATGCAAAACATATGAAGAAACTATGAAATAAACATGTAATAACAGATATAAAAGATCTACATTAAAAATGATGCAAGAAACATGAAGAAAAAGTTAGAAAAACTTACCTATGGTGGCAAGAAATAAAACCTTTGATCTCCTTGAGTGTTTGAATGCTTAATTAGGAGACAATTGTGTTTAAGAACTCTAAAATTCGGACTTAAAGCTCTCAAAATCGGACCCTTAAACCAATGGAATGGGAATGGTTTATATAGTAAACTGATGGGAGATCTGACGGTCAGGATCATCAAGCGCAAGGTTGGCCGCCAGGCCATGACTGAAGCCGGCGACAAGAGTGGCCGCGTGGCCAAGATCAACGCGCAGCAAGGTTACCCGCGTGGCCAAGGTTGCAGCTGACTTGATTCTTAAGCTAGGGTTTCTGCATGGTTTTAAGGAAACCATTTGTTACTATTTTGATAGATTTTGTTATAAATGAGATATTTTGGGAATCCGGGACAAGTCTTTGCAAGGTTTCTAATTCCTATAAAGTCCTTGTATTTTTGGGAAAGTCCTAATAAACTCATTTTAGGTCGGGTACTAACAGTAGCCCCTCGGCGACGCTTCTTGCAAGGCAATGTGGGGTCGACGATAAAAGAAGGATCCGTCTGAAACATGAGTTTCAAACCAGATGAAAGGTAAGGGAACGGCTTAACCTTGACAGGCGACCTACGTATCCGAGGGGGATCAAGCCAAATGTAGTTCAAATCTGATGGGAAATTGGGATTGATTGTCCTCTGATGGGGAGCAACGTCTTCTGCTGGGGAAAATGCACCTGCTGGGGATGAGAGATGACCATGTCGGTCGGGTGGCTGGACCTTTTCAGGTTTCCTACGTATCCTCCGAGGAATCAAGCGGTCGTAGTTCAGAGGGATTTAGGGAAAAACGAGCCATCGGACTTCTGCTAGGGATAATAAACCTACGGGCACTATCCTGTATGCAGAACGAACATTCGTTAAGAAATGAAGTCATTTGAAGCAAGAGGGATAATGGGACAATAAAGACTACGTTGTCTAAATAATCCCGAGGTGGAATAATAAACGCTGAGGTAAGCGCAAACAGAAACGCCCAGGTTTCTGCCGATCGCGCTAAAATAATGGATGATGGATCTTTTGGAAACAGAAACGCTGAGGCTTCTGCCAGTCACGATCGATCTAGGATGCGTATGTCATAGAGGCGCCGAAGTCTCTACAACCATACGATTCCTAAGCAAATATTAGGAAGTGCTAAAATAATAGATGTTAGATCTCTCACAAATATAAACGCCGAGGCTTCTACTAATCGCGATCGATCTAGGATGCGTATGTCATAGAGGCGCCGAAGTCTCTACAACCATACGAATCCTAAGCAAATATTAGGAAGTGCTAAAATAATAGTTGCTGGATCTCACGCAAACAGAAACGCGAGGCTTCTGCCAATCGCGATCGATCTAGGATGCGTATGTCATAGAGGCGCCGAAGTCTCTACAACCATACGAATCTTAAGCAAATATTAGGAAGTGCTAAAATAATAGATGCTGGATCTCTCGCAAACAGAAACGCCGAGGCTTCGGCTAATCGCGATCGATCTAGGATGCGTATGTCATAGAGGCGCCGAAGTCTCTACAACCATACTAATCCTAAGCAAATATTAGGAAGTGCTAAAATAATAGATGCTGGATCTCTCGCAAACAGAAACGCCGAGGCTTCTGCCAATCGCGATCGATCTAGGATGCGTATGTCATAGAGGCACCGAAGTCTCTACAACCATACTAATCCTAAGCAAATATTCGGCGAAGAATGGAAATTTTAAGGGGCTATCCGTTCCCAAAGGTAACGAATATCAGTCACAATAGTGCTAAGGGCACCTGAAATGAACAAAGGGGAATGTACTAGGGGTAAAACTGAAATTTTGCATGTGGAGGCAAAGATGATGGATTGTTATGAAGTCGCAAACGGGATGAACTCTCGGAGAGTCATGAAGGTGATAGACTCTCAGGGAATCGCAGAAGTGATGGACTCTTGGGGAGTCGCAAAGGTGATGGGCTCTCGGGGAGTTGCCAAGGTAAAGGACTCTTTGGTGAGTAAAGGACGACCACGGAAAGCGTAATGTTTGGGATCTGCTTACCCTAAATTAGGAGGAATACATAATATGAGGCTACGAACCATAAGATGAAGGTATTAGGTAAGGGACATTTTGCTTGGTTGCTTAGGGTAGTACTAAGGCTTTTAAAGAAAGGGGATGGGTAGCCTCTTATCCTTGAGATAAGGATGCAAAAGATGTTATGGTTGTTTAGACTTGAGATTGTGTCTAAGATACAATGTGAGTTTCCTAGGCTTACGGGCTAGGGTTTGGAGAGAATGCGACTACCTAGGCTCGAGGCTAGGGTTCGGAGAGAATATGGAAAGGCTATTGTATCCTAGGCATAATACTAGCGGGGATTGAGATTATAAATTTCCTAGGTTTCGAGACTAGGGTTTCGGGAATTTGGAAAGGATGTTGCACACAGGGCTTTGGAAATTCCCTAGAACTTGGGCTAGGGTTAAAGAGGATGGTGCTTCCTAGGCTTGAGACTAGGTTTAGAGAGAATGCAGATTCCTATGTTTGGGGCTAGGGTTTGAAGAGGTTGAGTTTAGGAAATTCCTAGATGTAGGGTTTCGAACAAGGTTTTGAAAACTGGTGTTTAAGGACCATGACTCTCTTAGGTTTGGGACTAGGGTGTAGAAATATCCTAGGCTTCGAGGCTAGGGCTTGGAGTGTGGTAGGTTCAGAGGTTGCAAATGACACGCCCCCAGGTCCCGGGATCCCCTAATAGAACCTCGAACCTGGATGGGAGTGCCTAACGAGAAACAAGAAACTTAATGACATTTGTTTAACAAATTGACATGATATATATACTCTAGAGTAAGGAGCTATACTAGCTCACAACACGAGTTCTAGACAAGAAAATTTAAAACCAAACTTAATACATACACAGCGGAAACATGCCTAGCACATAAGCTGGCATTAGGAGTACTATACAAGATGTCTACCCCCAAAATAAGAAGTTACAAAACCCAATACATCGTCCTCACCAAGTATAAAAGGACACAAGCCCCAACTTAATCACGACCTGCGAAGTAAGCTCCCAACTATGTCGAGCCTCACTGCGCACTATCCTTCCTTTCCTGGGGGGGAAAACAAATAAAGGGTGAGATAAATCTCAGTAAGCTATTAGATGCAACTACATGACATGTTATCATGCAATTCAGGTAGATACTCAAGTAATCATATATCAAGTATCATCAAGTAACAAGTATATGAGAGGATAATCCACTCATCAAGTAGCACATAAAGCTAAACAAGCAAGCTATAAGGATATTGCTTCCTTCCTTATTCCTCCCAAGAATACCATTGTTGTCGTAGCTTGTATTACTTTGACAATCACGATCAATAACAGGAACTGACTATTCAGTATGTATCAGAAGACCCGGTAACCAGTGTCATTCCCAATATCACGACTCATGAATATTCACGAGGTGATCAAGACAAGAGTTTAGCATTCACTTAAGTCAGGCTTATTGCTCCAACTAAGGAAGCTATGCCCTTACTATTGCCGGTAGTAAGGGGTCACGCGGAAGTACATAGGGACCCGATTGTCACTTAAACCCCAGCTCTCGCGACAAGCGTGAACCTATATATTTTCGAACAAGCAAGGAGAACCAGCTGGACTCACACAAGAAAGTACAAGTAGATATTTACTTGAACTACGGGAGAAGAACTAATCCAAAAGTAGTGGACTAGCTCAACAAGGAACATGCTTCAAGTAATCAAGAAGTCACCTTGTTATCAAGCAACTATATGCAATGTTTGCACATACACAACAAGAACATGTCTCATACACGTTAGTGCTTGTTCATAGCACTTTCAAGTTCACTACCATACATATGTATTGGTGTCAAGTCAAGTACAAGATTTTATTATCTTATATTCAAGTCCTCATCCGTTACTATGGATGTTCAAGTCATGTACAAGCTTTTAATGTCTTATACTTCAAGTTATAACTTCCAATTCTTGGACATTCACACAAGTATAAGAGTTATACATTTACTCTTACCAAATCCCAATCCTATTCTTAGGATGTTCAAGTCTAAGACCTCAAGCTAATGCCTCTAAGGTGCACAATCATTGATTCACAACAAGTATAACACATTAGTGCTTGTTCATAGCACTTTCAAGACATAAGGAAGAGTTACTACTCTTATACTTAAGTTCTCATTTTGATTCAATGAGTATACATGTTTAAGACCAAGTCTGATGCCCCTAAGGTATCACAACACTTGCTAGGACATCTTATACTAAGGTTATATACCTTAACTAGGGTTACTTCCAACTTACACAACTTTCAACAACATCTTTGTTTTTCAGGTGACTGTGCGGTCGCCCAACAGGACTGTGCGGCCGCACACAAGCATGTCAATTCTTTGAAAACCCTTCAGAAAGGTGTGCGGTCGCACAATCATTTTTGTGCGGTCGCACAGTGTACTAAAATGCGAAATTTTCATTCTTTCCCACGTTGCAATATTTTCCGTCCCCAACGTAGGAGTAACTTTCACTAACCATTTCAACATACCCAGAGAAGGCATAACATCATTCAAACTCATCTTTCCAAATCCCTTTATCATTTTACACAGGGGAAATTACTCCCTTTGTCCCAAATTTACAAATACCACAAAAATCATCCCAAACACAAAATTAACAATCACAAGTATCGAGAATAACATTTATGCATGTTATTACAAGCAAGGGGGAGCTAATAACTTACCTAGTCAAAATTCAAATTGACCAAAACTTATTTCTGTTCGGCCTGGAACGCTCTATTCAACGCCACGAATATTAATCCGGGATCAGAATCAAGAACGGAGGGATAATTAAACTCGAGGAGTCGAGAATAGGGAAAACTTTTAACCCTAGCTTTAGAACAGAGAGAGTATACGTAATGATTTTGGGGAGAAATGATTTCTCAGAGAAGGAAACCCAAAGATAAACTTAAACTTTCAAAGAATTGCACTTAGGCCCCCTCAAGTTTCACTTTTAACAAAAAGACCCCTAAAGTCAAATTTTCACAAATGACCCAAAAGTCAAAACTAGACATTTAACCACTTTAACTATTTAAAGCAGTTAATAAATTAACCCAAGTAAAACTAACACATAATATGCAAGTTCAAGTATTTAACAAGTATGTCAAATATTTAACGATAATAAGGATGGGTGTTACATCCCCACCTTAAAGAAAATTCGCCCACGAATTTTACTTACCAAAGTTTTCAAATAGGCTCGCGTATTTATCTCGCATCTCTTTCTCGGTTTCCCAAGTAGCCTCTTCAATTTCATGATTTCTCCAAAGAACCTTCACAATAGGAATCCTTTTGTACGCAATACTTGCTCTTTCCAGTCAAGAATTTCAACAGGTTGTTCCTCATAAGACAAATCAGGCTGAAATGGAATAGCCTCATACTCAAGTACATGTGATTCATCTGCCATATACTTGCGAAGCATAGATACATGGAATACATCATGAATACCCGATAAAGAAGGAGGTAAAGCCACTCTGTAAGCCAACTTACCAACTCTTTCAAGAATCTCAAATGGACCTATATAACGAGGAGATAACTTTCCTTTCTTCCCAAATCTCTTTATACCTCTACGAGGAAAGACCTTCAAGAATACAAAGTCACCTACCTGAAATTCAAGATCCCTTCTACGATGATCTGCATAACTCTTTTGTCTACTCTGAGCTGTGCGCAATCTATCTCGAATAAGTTTCACACTTTCAACTGACTGTTGAACCATTTCAGGACCCAAGAGTCTAGCTTCTCCCACTTCATCCCAGCATATAGGAGATCTACATTTTCTGCCATAAAGAGCCTCATAAGGATCCATTTCAATGCTAGACTGAAAACTGTTATTATAAGCAAACTCAGCCAAGGAAGATGAGTATCCCAACTGCCTTTGAAATCAATAACACAAGCACGTAACATATCCTCGAGAATCTGTATAAGTCTCTCAGATTGCCCATCAGATTGAGGATGAAAAGCAGTACTGAAATTCAATTAGTACCCATAGCACCCTGAAGAGCCTGCCAGAATCGAGAAGTAAAACGAATGCGACTACCTAAGCTTGAGGCTAGGGTTTGGAGCGAATGCGACTACCTAGGCTCGAGGCTAGGGTTTAGAGCGAATGCGACTACCTAGGCTCACGGCTAGGGTTTAGAGCGAATACGGCTTCCTAGGGTTGAGGCTAGGGTTGATTGAGTTTTGGACAGGGCATTATGATGTCCTAGGTTTTGGACTAGGGTTCAATAAAACGGAGAATTGAGATTGTAAATTTCCTAGGTTTCGAGACTAGGGTTTCGGGAATTTGGAAATGATGTTGCATACGGGGCTTTGGAAATTCCCTAGAATTTGGGCTAGGGTTAAAGGGGATGTTGTGGTTTCCTAGGCTTAAGACTAGGGTTTAGAGAGGATATGTGACTACCTAGGATCAAGGCTAAGGTTTAGGAAGGGTGTAGCTACCTAGGATCAAGGCTAGGGTTTAAGAAGGATGTAACTTCCTAGGCTTTAGGCTAGGGTTTGAAAGGATGTAATTACCTAGGCTTGAGGCTAGGGTTCAGAGAGAATGAGATGACTACCTAGGCTTGAGGCTAGGGTTTAGAGAGGATACGTGACTACCTAGGATCAAGGCTAGGGTTTAGGAAGGGTGTAAATACCTAGGCTCTAAGCTAGGGTTTGGAAGGGATGTAACTACCTAGGCTCAGGGCTAGGGTTTAGGAAGGATGTAATTACCTAGGCTTGAGGCTAGGGTTCAGAGAGAATGATATGACTACCTAGGCTTGAGGCTAGGGTTTAAAGAATGTGTTTACCTAGGTAAGGCTAGGGTTTGGAGACCGAAAGCATTTGAAGGTTTGTCTTGGTTAAAACGAGCAAGTTTGAGGTCTAAGAGTGTTGCGGTTTGGGGAAAATGAGCTTGATACCTCGTGGCTGGATAGCATCAATAGATAAGACCTAGGCTAAAGTTCTAGGGTTTAGCTAGGGTAAGACTCAAACATGTGTTAAGGAGACCGGGGCCTAATGGAATGGTAGGCGTGAGATCTAGGAGATCGAAGGCTAGGCAGGGTAGCGTTGGGACATAAGGCTTTCAAGCGGGTAAGTCTTTTGTCCTAGAGAAACCGCGCTATGGATTAGGACCAAGCAGGCTTGAGGTCGGCCAAGGAGCAATGGATTGGGATTGGATGATCCTAGTACCTAATACGCATGTCGGGTTTGGGCTCTAAGTTGTGCTAGGTGTGAGCCATGTGCGAGAAATGGGTCTGGACATGTGACCATGTTGGCGCTTTAGGTAAAGGGATTGAGTGTCCAAGACTTTGCTCGAGTACAATAGGTGCCTAAGTTGGATTGGGTATGCTTAGGACTTAATTTTGTCTTAGAGGTCATGCATGTGACTAAGCTCGTTTGGAAATTGTGAAGGTAGGTTAGGGATGGGACCAGAGGTGCTAAGGACAAGAGTCCTGACCGGATGGGTTTTGAGATCCTTAAGGCATGTCGCGGTGCGCAGGAGATCCTATGTGTTTTGAGCAGGTTCAAGGTTTGGACTCGTCGGGGGAGCGATGTTTGAGATCCATGGAGTTCAAGGGTAGACCTTGTAGGTGGCGAGGTTTAGACTCGGCTTGGATTAAGTAGGTTAGAGTCCTTAAGGGGTTGAAGGTCAGACTAGGAAGTCTTTTGAGGCTAATGGGTGACACTAGGTTGGTACTTGGCAGGTTTAAGAGTGGTAGGGTCATGGCTTGGACATGACGGGAGTCGGGAGACGTAGATGTGTCGCTTTTAGTCAGACCAAGTAGGCTTGGGAATTAAAGAGTCCAAAAGGTGGAGGTCTAAGGTTATAGACCTAGGGAGTGGACAGTTTTGTGATCTACAGGGTTTAGGAGTTGAGACCTAATGTGTGGATCAGATATGCTAGAGACTTAAAAGATAGGCGATTGCTAGCTCGAGTGGTCTTGGGATCTAAAGGATCACTCAACAGGTTAGACTGAGTAGACCTAAGAGGTTGGACCTAGGAGGATAAGAGAGCTATTGCTTAGACAAGGTAAGGATGAGTATGTGTTGGTAGGTTTGAAATCTAGGAGATCGGGTCGGGACCGGTAGGTTCGGGACCTAATGGGTCACCCTAAGGATTTGGCTTTGGTTAACTGGTTTAAGGTCTGATGTTTTGGGTAGAACCGGTTTGAGGCCGAAGGGGTCATGCTACGAACTTGCGGAAGGTCTAGCTAAGAGGTTATGATGTAACCTAGGTAAGACTCACTGGGTAGGTTTGGGACCTAGGTAAGACTGATCGGGTAGGCTCGGGACCTAGAGAGTTTATGGTGTAACTTAGGCAAGACTGACCGGGTAGGCTTGGGACCTAAGGTTTTGAACCAGGTAGGTTGGGACCTAAGGGTATCCTATTGTGTAGGAAATAGGGTGAAGGACCGAGTCGGTTCAAGAATCATAAAGATGGGTCTCAGAGTGGACCGAGGAGGTTTATACAAATTTTGTGGGACCGAGAGTGCGGGTTTATAAACAAAGTGTTGTGGAAGAGAAAACTTTTGAAAGTGTTATGACTTTATAAAGATGCTTTATAATTAATTACGATTCTAACCAATTCAAAGAGTTTGTCATGTGCAGAGTTTGACGATGAGGGGTACATCCTTGTTGAAGCCTCGGTATTCTTTGGGAAACCACATAGTCGACCCATTCCGTTGGGGATTATCTAATTTGGTGAGCGGGCACCCTTCCTCCTTTGAGAAATTCTACGTCAAGCTTGATGATGAGGGATGCCCTTCTTCTAAGTATGTGCTTGTCGAAGCCTCGATATTCTCCGAGAAACCACATAGTCGACCCATTCTGTTGGGGAAGCCCTAGTTCGATAAGGGTGTAGAGCGGGGTATCCTACCTCCTTTAAGACGCACCTTTTTTTTTTGCCTAGACCGCCCTTGCGGGTTTTCAATCTAGCGGGCATCTCTTTTGCGTCATCATTTTTATTTTTATTTTTTTTGAAATCATTCAGTCGACTCAAAAAAGGAAAAAAGAATTGTTTGAAAACATGCGGGGGCATTTTGGGGAGAGTAAGAGAGAGAGAGAGAGATAGTACTCACATTTTGACTCTTTGGGCAACTGAGTGTATATATACAAAAGAGAGGAAGCCCCTGCTTGACAGAAAGTAAGTGTTTAGCTCTTTCCTAGATTGTAGAACGGAAGACTTGTCGAGACATTTGAAAATTGTTTTATTCAAGATTCTCATTTGATTGCTCGAGAATGGACCTCGTTGATTAGTTATGCATCTTATGATTATGTTTTAGACAAGTAGTCTCGAAATAATAAATGTTTTGATCAATTGTGAGTGAAGAAGTCAGGAGTAGAAGTATGGGGCAAGAGAGAAGAGAAGGAAAATTGGCTACGAAGTGAGTTGTGTATATTTTGGACCGGACCCTAAGGTTGCCTACGTTCTCCTCAAGGTGAGAAGCTCAGGTCCGCGTAGTTCGGGGATGACCCGCTTGACGATGGTGTCGGGTTTCAGTGGGTATGTGTGGGAGGAAAGAAAAGAAAGAAAGTTGGCCCAAGGTAGGTTATGTTTGGCTTTGAGTGGTTGCCCGGTTGATGATGAAGTTGGGTTTTGAGGTTCGTTTGAGGTGAGTTGTTCTTTGTAGCTCATTGCGGTGGATTACTCCTTTGTAGTTGTTGCAGTGGATTGCTCCATCGTAGTTGTCATGGGTTGCTGCCGTTTATCTACTTTGTAAGGAAAGAAAGGAAAATAGAACATTTGAGGTGAAAAGAAAATGGTACTTTTACTTTTCCATGGTGATAGCCCCTTCTATTTTTCTTTTTCTTTTTTTTATTTTATCTCTTTGTGCACACACTTTTTTTTGCCTAGGCCGCCCTTTCGGGTTTTCAACCTAGCGGGCTTCTTTTTGTGCAATGCTCTAACTTTTGCCTAGGTCGCCCTTTTGGGTTTCAACCTAGCGAGCCATATTATTTTTTATTTTTTTTATATTTGTACATGAAACATTGGGCAAGACAAGCCCCTAGTTTGCTTTCGCCTCTCTCTATTGCGAGGTAGCTTCCTTATAGTTCAAGTGGCCTTTTGCTGGCGGCGGGCATCCTAGCCCCTTGATTTTCACCGGTAGAGCTCCATTGGATTATCACGTGCACCAATTAATGTCATGAATGACTTCGTGCACTTGTCTTACATTTGCGATGGAATACGGATAGCCCCAGTGTAACGGCATGTAGTACTCGTGAAAGGAACAAACCAACCCTTTAAGTTGTGGCAGCATGGATGTCTATTTGATGATGAGCAACCGCAGTCCATTTCTTTGTCACGATCTTATAAAAAGGGGTCTAATGGTGGGATGAGAGGCGTATGAGGATAGTGTATGGGAGAAGGTGTATATAGAGAGTGTACATGAAGTGTGTACAAGGGGTGAGTGTATAGAGAGAGTGTATGGGGGTAGAATGCAGAGAGAGAGAAAGTGATTCGTTCATCCCAATTGATCGAAGCATTTGTTATTTTGAGATTAATCGTTTACTTAGTTATGTGGATGGTTTGTGGGTCCATTTACCTTTTAATGAGTCGTCATTAATGAGTAAGATTAAGACTAATTCATCATATAAAGATATAGCAATCAAGCGAAAATGGTGAATAAGACAATTTTCATGAAATTGATATATGCAAGCTTATGTCTCAAGTCTAGAGAGAAAAGAAAAGAAATAAAGACCCTTTTATTGGAACTAAAAGATTTAAACTGACTAGTCCGGGGTGGACTTTTACTTAAAGAAACAAAAATCGTCCAAGGTGGACTTTTGACTAAGGACACTCTAGAACCTACGAAGACTGAATGACCCTTTTCTTTTCTTTTCTTTTATTTAAAGGAGGTAGCCCCAATTTCCTCTTTTGCCCATGCCCATGTATTCCGTTGGCGGGTGATGGCTTCGCTGTCAATGAGGCTTTGAATCTTTCTCCTCAATTGGAGGCAATCTTCGGTGTCATGCCCAATGTACTGGTGGTATTGGCAGTGTTTGGAGGGATTCAAGCCTTGCTTTACCCTACTTGGTTCATAGTTGAACAAAGGAGACAACTTGCCTGCTTGAACTAGACTTTTGAAGAGTTTGGCTAACGGCATACCCAAGTCATTGTACTCGCGTTCATCCTTCCGAACTGTCTTTGAGGGTGGTTTAGGTACCGGTACCTATCGTTGATGAGTAGTCTTAGGAGGCATCCCAACGGGGGAAATCTGTGATGGCCCATACATTTGAGGAGCGTACGGGTGTTGAAATTGAGCAAGAGGGAGAACTCGGCCGAGGTAATCATAAACGCAATAAATATCAGAGTGAAGGCGCTTCTCGGTGTCCTTTAGAGCCTTGCCCATCTCTTTTGAAAGCGGTCGACTTGCTTGAGGAGGACAGTCTCAAAGTAGGCTTCTTGTTCGTCGAGAGCGGTCCGGAAGAGGGTTGCTTGCTCGTTGAGGATGGTCTCGAAATGGAGCGCTTGCTCATTGAGATCAGTATTGGTGTGGAGAGTTGTCTCGAGACCTTGGGTAATAGCTTCATTTGCAACTTCGACGTTCCTTTCAACAGACATGATGCAGGATCTACAATAGTTGTAGGGGAATTATGTCTTTGAATTGAGCTTAGATTTATAATTAATGACAAGGCATCGTTATAAAATCACTTTTGGAAAAGAGTCGGTCTCCACACTTTGAAATGCATTTTTGACAAGAATTTGAAAGTTTGACCGGGCCGAAGTTGCCTACGTTCCCCTTACCATGAGGGAGAGGTCCCACACAATAGGAGGCTCAGGTCGCCGTAGTTCGAGTCAAGTTAGACTTTTAAAAAGAGGTGAGAGATGACCATAGGGGTCAAAAAGAGGGAGATGACTCGGTCTGTAGTCAAGCATGGGTGAGGAAGACCTATAGGAATCGGGTAAGGTTTGACTTAAGGTTTGACCTAAATTTGACCTAAGGTTTGACCTAATGCTTGAGACAAGAAATGATTCAAGCTAGGATGCGACGATAATGGTGGGTTGCCCTAGATGGGTAAAGGATAGGTCGACCTAAATGAGAAGGGTTGGATTGACCTATATGGTGAATGAATCAAGATAGCGGGTTGTAGCGGTTTGCCTATGGGATGATCTAAGCGGGATAGACATGGTTTGACCTAAGCGGGTCTAAGGTTGACCTATTCGGGTTGGTGGACTAAGGAAGGTTGGAGATTGACCTAGATGGATCCAAGATAGGTAAGTCGACCTAAGCGGGTCACGGGGTGACCTTGACGGGTCAAAGGTGAAGGGGTAGTTTTAACCTAAGACGGACAAGTTGACCTAAATGGGTCAAGGATGGTGTGTGGACCTAAACGGGTTGACCTAGGTTGGTCTGGACGACGGTGGGTCAAATAATGACTTAGGTGGGTCAAGATGACGGTTTGACCTAAGCGGGTAAGGACCAAAGGTGTTTGGGTTCACCTATGGAATCAAAGATTGACCTAAGAGGTCAAAAACGGATAAGGTTGACCTAGGAGTCCAAGTTTGACCTAAGAGGTCGAAGGTGATTGGGTTGACCTAGGAGGTCAAAGGTTGACCTAAGAGGTTAACGGGTGATAATGTTGACCGAGGGGGTCAAAGGTTGACCTAAGAGGTCAAAGGTGATAAGGTTGACCTAGGAGGATGAGGTTGACCTAGTGGGTCAAAGGTTGACCTAAGAGGTCAAAGATGATTAAGTTGACCTAGGGGGTCAAAGGTTGACCTAAGAGGTCGAAGGCGGATGAGGTTAACCTAGGGGGTCAAGGGTAGACCTAAGAGGTCAAAGATGATAAAGTTTACCTAGGAGGTTAAATGTGATAAGGTTGTCCTAGGAGGTCAAGGGTTGACCTAAGAGGTTGAAGGTAGATAAGTTTGACCTAAGGGGTCAAAGGTGATAAGGTTGACCTAGGAGGTCAAGGGTAGACCTAAGAGGTCAAAGGCGGATAAAGTTGACCTAGGCGGTCAAGGGTAGACCTAAGAGGTCAAAGGCGGATGAGGTTGACCTATGGGGTCAAAGGTTGACCTAAGAGGTCGAGGGGTGACCTAAGAGGTCGAAGGTGATAAGGTTGACCTAGGAGGTCAAGGGTTGAGAAGGTTGACCTAGGCGGTCAAAGGTTGACCTAGGAGGTCAAAGGTTGACCTAAGGTTGACCTAGTCAGTCAAAGGTTGATAAGGTTGACCTAGGGGGTCAAAGGTTAAGAAGGTTGACCTAGGCGGTCAAAGGTTGAGAAGGTTGACCTAGGCGGTCAAAGGTTGATAAGGTTGACCTAGGCGGTCAAAGGTTGAGAAGGTTGACCTAGGCGGTCGAAGGTGAAAGGTAGATCCAAATGGATCGCAATGATGGCCCAACGGATGAGCGATGGACCTTAGAGGTCGCCTAGATGCAATGCACATTTTATTTTGCGAAAAGTTTTTGCATTTTTTTTTACATCCTAAATGGGTGGTCCGAGGAGTGTCCTAATCTCTATGTGTCGGTTGGCACGGGTTAGGTTAAAGGTTCCCACCGCTCGCGGAAACGTACACGGTGAGTGGAGTAGACGAGTGACTCGAAAAATGTGAGGCAGTAGCGCACAAATTCCTTCACATCGAATACTCCGGGTAGTAGGGACCTGTGCAGTGCTGACACGGACTAGTGGTAGTGTGTGGCAAGAAACTAATTCTTTTTGAGGATAAAAGAGAGAATTTTTGAATGTTTGAATGATGCTATGCTGTCGCGACCCCGGACCCCGCGGGCCCCGGGACCGCGAGCTGGACGTCGACTCTAAAACCAAAACCTTGAAATACCCAGGTTAAAAATTCCATTTAATACCAAAAGGTGATAATCCAAAGTTTTACAAAACCAAGTTTAATAAAAACCAAATACAACTATCATAAACTTCCACAAGTTTATGCCCAACAAAATATAAATATACAATTCTTAGTGACGTTATTGTTTGGTACAACTATCCCAAAATGGTTACACATTTACATAATGTAAACCAACCTATAATAACCTTCCCCAAAAGAACGGATCCACACTCGACGTCCTCTTTCTCGTGATCAGCGAGACTAATCCTTAGCACCTGGGGGTGGGGGTTAAGGAAAAACAAAGATAAAAGAAAGGGGGGTGAGATAAATCTCAATAAGTTACTAATGCAACTACATGACATGCTATGATGCACTAAGCAATAAACAATAATAATTATCACATAGCACATAGCAATTATCATATATAAGATAGCAGCGGAAATAAACACATAACAAAGGATATAGCCAAGGTTTTCCAAACCGGAACATCCAAATAAAGGATCGCTGCGCAGCTTCAATAATCAACCAAATCATCATCTTCATAATAGCATGAAAGCCGAAGAGAAAACCCCGGTACCGGAACAATAACCATACAAGTGTCACAAAGGACAAGGACCATGACACAAAGTCATGCCCGCTAGCCAGATACATTCACAAAGGAACGCTGACTTATCCTTTCCAAGGCCAATCTGGAGAAGGGGTAAAGAAGGGGGCAAAACAATGGTCAACATTATAATGGACTTGGCTTTGCCATTATAATCTTTCCCATCGCCCAAACACACACAAAATACCAGCTGGGATTTCACGTAAAGGCGAAGTAATAAAATACTAGCACGATAAACAACAAAGGATTCCAAAGTAGGGAATCATGCCAGTTAATCACCAAGAAGATGAAATGAACAAACAATCCACAATAAAGGTGCTTCAAAATCCCAATTCACCATTAATGCATTTCAAACACAAACTCGATCACAAAGGACCCAATTCTATCACTAAAGTGTACTACAATGTTCACTAAGGTCAACTAGAAGGACACCCAAGATTTGGATCAAAACGCATTCTTCAATCACACCAAACTAAGAAATGTAACTTTTCAGAGGACTGTGCGGCCGCCCTAGGTGGGTTGTGCGGTCGCCCAAAGTGCCTCAAAACAAGAGCAAAAGCTCTCAGAAAGATGCGCGGTCGCCCATACCATTTTGGGCGGTCGCCCAACAAGCCGAAATTGCCAGAAATCGGGAAGAACAACATGGGTTCTTCCATTTTTCAAACCCAAACACATTTCAACCAAAATCAAACATTCCAACTGGTATACAAATGTACCAAAAAAACTCATAAGTCTAAAGAGACTCATACAACAACATTTAACAACCAAAATCAAGAATCAAACCCAACATTCAAGATTTCACCATTTTTGACCAAAAACCCAAATAAATTCCAAACAAATTCAAAACTCATCCAAACTTCAAATGTAACACATCAAACAATATCTAAACATGATATGAACATTTTAGCATTAAAATGGGGGAAAAGTAACTTACTTGATAAATCTCAAAGTTAATGGATTTCAAATCTTTTTGGCTTCCTACGATCCTATCGACGATCTAAACAAGGTTCATGTTTTAAGAAATGAGAGAAGATGAGAGGAAGAAGGTTTAAATGAAGAGAGAAGATGAGAAAGAAAACTTACCCACAATGCAAGAGAGAGAGAGAGTTTCCAGGGAATGAATGGAGATGGAGTGTGAGAATGGTGAGGGAGGTGAGGGAGTAGGGGGAAATTATTTTGAAATGTTACAACTAGACCCCCTCCCCATACTAACACAATTACTTACTCTCCCGACTAATAATTAAGACTCAACACTTTCACACTAGCCCAAATGACCCAAATAAAATGCTAGGCATAAATATTATAACACATAAATTGCACACATAATTATTTAAATAAATAATAATTTAAATAAATAAATAAGCAAATAATTAAATAAAAATCATTTAATTACTAATAAAATAGAGCCTATATTTCGGGTCGTGACATTCACTCCCCCTTAAAGAAAATTCGACCCGAATTTTAACGAGACTCACCTTAAACAAAAAGCCACGGAAATTTCCTCTCGATCTCATCTCGGAGCTCCCATGTCGACTCCTCGATGTTATGATTCCTCCAAAGAACTCGAACCAACGCAATGCTCTTGCTCCTCAACTCTTGGACTTTAGAATCTAGAATCCGAACCGGTCGTTCCTCATAAGACATATCTGGCTCAATATCCTCCGGTATCCTCGGTAACACGTGAGACGGATCATGAACATACTTCCGAAGCATAGAAACGTGGAACACGTTGTGCAATCGGTCCAAAGATGGCGGTAACGCAAGACGATACGCTAGAAGTCCAACCTTTCCCAAAATCTCAAACGGACCAATAAACCTCGGAGCCAATTTGCCTTTCTTCCCAAATCTACGAATACCCACCTTCGGAGACACTTTCAAAAACACAAAATCACCGGTCTGAAAACTAAGATCTCTCATTCGGTTATCCGCATAGCTCTTATGTCGACTCTGGGCTGTCTTCAATCGATCCCGGATAACTCTAACCTTCTCAACCGAATCCCAAAGCAAATCAATACCCAAAACTTTCGCTTCACCGACCTCATCCCAACAAATAGGCGATCTACACTTTCTTCCATACAAAGCCTCAAACGGTGCCATCTCGATACTAGCCTGATAACTGTTTTTGTAAGAGAATTCCACTAACGGTAGGTGTGAATCCCAAGAATCGGAAAAGTCTGTCGAACAAGCTCGCAACTTATCCTCAAGAATCTGAATAGTCCTCTCGGATTGACCGTCGGTTTGAGGATGAAAATCCGTACTAAATCGCAAATCTGTACCCAAAGCTTCCTGAAACGCGTTCCAGAACCTAGAAGTAAACCTCGGGTCTCGATCTGACACAATGCTAACCGGAACCCCATGCAATCTCACGATCTCATCGATATAAAGGGTCGCAAGCCTCTCCATCGAATATCTGATGTCAATAGGCAAGAAATGGGCACTCTTAGTCAATCTATCCACTATTACCCAAACACTGTCATACTTCCTACGGGTACGAGGCAGTCCAGTAACGAAATCCATAGTCACATGCTCCCATTTCCACTCGGGAATCTCTAACGGCTGAAGTAATCCCGCGGGTCTCTGATGCACGGCTTTGACCGGCTGACACGTTAAACACCTCGATACATACTCGGCTATTTCCCTCTTCATATTAATCCACCAAAATTGCTGCTTCAAATCCTGATACATCTTCGTACTACCCGGATGAATAGTATATCTCGATTTGTAACCCTCATCAAGAACTCTCTGTTTAATTCCATCAACATCCGGAACACACAAACGCCCACGGAAAGTCAAAACTCCACTCGAGCTCAATGAAAAATCCTCGAAATTCTTTTCCTTCAATTTACCCATTATCTTCACCAACTCGGGATCCTCTTTCTGAGCTTCCTTTATCCTCTGAACTAGGGTCGGAGATACCCTAATATTCGCAAAAATAGCTCCATGTCTCGATTCACGAGGAGACCAATCTCGAACGTCCTCAAGCATTTTCCATTCACGGACCATCATCGAAGCCACATAAGATTTTCTACTAATCGCATCGGCTACTACATTCGCCTTCCCCGGATGATAAGAAATCACACAATCATAGTCCTTCAATAATTCCATCCATCGGCGTTGTCGGTTGTTCAACTCTTTCTGGGAGAAAAGGTACTTCAAACTCTTGTGATCCGTAAAAATCTCAAACTTCGCCCCATAAAGGTAGTGCTTCCACTTGTGCAACGCAAATACAATAGCCACTAACTCCATATCATGAGTCGGGTAATTCTGCTCACTAGGGGTCAACTTCCTCGAAGCATACGCGATTACTTTCCCATTCTGCATCAACACACAACCCAAACCCTCTTTCGAAGCATCACTAAAAATCACTAGGCCATCGCTCCCAATAGGCAAAGTCAAGATCGGTGCTGTAGTCAACCTCTTCTTCAATTCCTCGAAACTCTTGTCACATTTCTCGGTCCACACAAACGGAACATTCTTCCGGGTCAACTGAGTCATCGGAGTAGCAATCCTCGAAAACCCTTCAATAAATCTTCGGTAATAACCGGCTAAACCCAGAAAGCTTCTAATCTCTGTCACTGACTCGGGCCTCTTCCAATCCACTATAGCCTCTATCTTTGACGGATCCACAGAAATCCCATCTTTCGAAATCACATGACCCAGAAACGACACCTTCTCGAGCCAAAATTCGCATTTACTGAACTTCGCAAATAATTTCTCCCTCGCAAGAACGGATAAAACTGTCCTCAAGTGCTGCTTGTGCTCATCTCGAGATTTCGAATAAACAAGAATGTCGTCGATGAAGACTAACACGAATGAATCAAGATAAGGATGGAAAACTCGGTTCATCAAATCCATGAATACGGCCGGCACGTTAGTCAACCCAAACGGCATAACCAAGAACTCGTAATGACCATAACGAGTGCGAAAGCAGTCTTCGAAATATCCTCCGATCGAACCTTCAACTGATGGTACCCACTTCTCAAATCAAGTTTAGAGAAAACCACGGACCCTTGAAGCTGATCAAACAAATCATCAATGTGCGGTAGAGGATACTTGTTCTTCACCGTAACCTGATTCAACTTCCGGTAATCGATACACAATCTCAAGGAACCGTCTTTCTTCCGCACAAACAAAACCGGTGCTCCCCACGGGGAAACACTAGGGCGGATAAACCCTCGATCAAGCAACTCTTGCAACTGAACCTTTAATTCTTTCAACTCTGCGGGAGCTAACCTATAAGGTGCTTTCGAAATCGGAGCCGTACCCGGCAAAAGATCTATACAAAACTCAATCTCACGATCGGGAGGCATATCATACTCGGTAGAGAAAACATCGGGAAATTCCCGAACTACCCGAACACTATCCAAACTAGGGGATTCTTTCCTAGTATCAAAAACACTAGCCAAATACCCCTCGCAACCACTATGCAATAATTTTCTCGCTTTCATAAAAGAAATTAGGCGAACCTTTCTACTCAGAGGACAAGCCTCAAACACAAATTTAGCCACATCGGGAATAGAAAAAGTAACAGTTTTCTTACGGCAATCAACAGAAGCATGAAACTTGCTCAACCAATCCATACCCAAAATAACATCAAAGTCTTCGATAGGAAGAACTACCAAATCCGCACAAAGGACACGACCACAAATAACCACATCACAAGCACGAAAGACTCGATCGGAAATCATGCATTCTCCTATAGGGGTCGACACCTCTAGCACGTACGGTAAAGACTCGAATGCAGCATTTAACATGGAAGCAAATTGCACAGAAATGTATGAATGAGATGATCCTGGATCTACTAACGCTCGTGCGCTCACATTAGATATAGAAATAATACCTCCAATAACAGTAGGATCATCTGTAGCTTGTTTTGATTCATGGCAAATACCCTTCCTTGAACTCTGGGCTTCCCGGCGGCATCCCTTTTCTGACCCTGATTAATACTAACCCCTGACCCGGATGACTGTCCTCGGTACCTCGTGTACTCTCTCGCAAAGTGCCCCATTTCACCACAATTGGTGTACTTGCCTTGCTTTTTCCAACACCTATCCTCCGCATGGCCTACCTTTTGACAAAAGGTACAAGGCTTCCTAATTTGGCTCCCTTGGTTCCCGGAAGTGGTACCCGGGTTCCTTGGGATCGGTTGCCCTCGGAACTGAGATTGTCCCCCAAAGTTACCTCGATTTTCGATCCTTGGTTGCGACTTGCTCTGCGCTCCTTGCTTACTCGGGTTGGCCACCTCGGTCTTCCTCTTATGCTCCCCAATATCTTGCTCTATCAAATAGGCTCGGTCCACCGCATCTTGGAATGTTACAATCCGTTGAGCAATGAGTTGAGTACAGATGGAGGTCTTCAATCCCCGAATAAACCTCATAGCCTTTTGTTCCTCGGTCCTCACCAAATAGTCGCAATACCGGGCTAATTCTATGAACTTAGCCGAGTATTGTGCTATAGACAACACACCTTGCTCCAAGTTGAGTAGCTCGATCTCCTTTCGGTTTTGATCAACAACCGGAATGAAATGCTCCTTGAATTTGCGCACGAACAATTCCCACGCATACACCGTGCGAGTATCATCCCAAGTAGCTTTAACGCCCTTCCACCAATGCTCGGCGGCTCCCACAAGCTTGTAAGCCGCGAACCGGACCTTGTCCTCATCCGAACACCCAAATACATCATAAATCTTCTCCATAGACTCAATCCATAACTCAGCTTTCTGAACATCGGGTTTCCCATTGAATTCAACCGGTTTAAGTATGAGAAATTGCTCCAATCCATAACGGGGTGGTGCTTGTTCTACCCTCGGACCTTGATCATGTATGGCCTTCATGGCCGCCTCAAACATGCCTTGAAACATGGCACGGTCTTCTTCCCTTGTGTCATTCTGATTCTGTGCACCACTAGTACCTCCTCTGTTTCTTCTTCCAGACATTGAGAACAATTACCTGCATAAGACATCAACCGTTAATCACTCCGCACACTACTACCCACCTAGGTCATACTAATCCACCTAGTCTTACACATAGAGCTAATGCCATAGCTCTGATACCAACTGTCGCGACCCCGGACCCCGCGGGCCCCGGGACCGCGAGCTGGACGTCGACTCTAAAACCAAAACCTTGAAATACCGAGGTTAAAAATTCCATTTAATACCAAAAGGTGATAATCCAAAGTTTTACAAAACCAAGTTTAATAAAAACCAAATACAACTATCATAAACTTCCACAAGTTTATGCCCAACAAAATATAAATATACAATTCTTAGTGACGTCATTGTTTGGTACAACTATCCCAAAATGGTTACACATTTACATAATGTAAACCAACCTATAATAACCTTCCCCAAAAGAACGGATCCACACTCGACGTCCTCTTTCTCGTGATCAGCGAGACTAATCCTTAGCACCTGGGGGGGGTTAAGGAAAAACAAAGATAAAAGAAAGGGGGTTGAGATAAATCTCAATAAGTTACTAATGCAACTACATGACATGCTATGATGCACTAAGCAATAAACAATAATAATTATCACATAGCACATAGCAATTATCATATATCAGATAGCAGCGGAAATAAACACATAACAAAGGATATAGCCAAGGTTTTCCAAACCGGAACATCCAAATAAAGGATCGCTGCGCAGCTTCAATAATCAACCAAATCATCATCTTCATAATAGCATGAAAGCCGAAGAGAAAACCCCGGTACCGGAACAATAACCATACAAGTGTCACAAAGGACAAGGACCATGACACAAAGTCATGCCCGCTAGCCAGATACATTCACAAAGGAACGCTGACTTATCCTTTCCAAGGCCAATCTGGAGAAGGGGTAAAGAAGGGGGCAAAACAATGGTCAACATTATAATGGACTTGGCTTTGCCATTATAATCTTTCCCATCGCCCAAACACACACAAAATACCAGCTGGGATTTCACGTAAAGGCGAAGTAATAAAATACTAGCACGATAAACAACAAAGGATTCCAAAGTAGGGAATCATGCCAATTAATCACCAAGAAGATGAAATGAACAAACAATGCACAATAAAGGTGCTTCAAAATCCCAATTCACCATTAATGCATTTCAAACACAAACTCGATCACAAAGGACCCAATTCTATCACTAAAGTGTACTAAAATGTTCACTAAGGTCAACTAGAAGGACACCCAAGATTTGGATCAAAACGCATTCTTCAATCACACCAAACTAACAAATGTAACTTTTCAGATGACTGTGCGGCCGCCCAAGGTGGGTTGTGCGGTCGCCCAAAGTGCCTCAAAACAAGAGCAAAAGCTCTCAGAAAGATGCGCGGTCGCCCATACCATTTTGGGCGGTCGCCCAACAAGCCGAAATTGCCAGAAATCGGGAAGAACAACATGGGTTCTTCCATTTTTCAAACCCAAACACATTTCAACCAAAATCAAACATTCCAACTGGTATACAAATGTACCAAAACAACTCATAAGTCTAAAGAGACTCATACAACAACATTTAACAACCAAAATCAAGAATCAAACCCAACATTCAAGATTTCACCATTTTTGACCAAAAACCCAAATAAATTCCAAACAAATTCAAAACTCATCCAAACTTCAAATGTAACACATCAAACAATATCTAAACATGATATGAACATTTTAGCATTAAAATGGGGGAAAAGTAACTTACTTGATAAATCTCAAAGTTGATGGATTTCAAATCTTTTGGCTTCCTACGATCCTATCGACGATCTAAACAAGGTTCATGTTTTAAGAAATGAGAGAAGATGAGAGGAAGAAGGTTTAAATGAAGAGAGAAGATGAGAAAGAAAACTTACCCACAATGCAAGAGAGAGAGAGAGTTTCCAGGGAATGAATGGAGGTGGACTGTGAGAATGGTGAGGGAGGTGAGGGAGTAGGGGGAAATTATTTTGAAATGTTACAACTAGACCCCTTCCCCATACTAACACAATTACTTACTCTCCCGACTAATAATTAAGACTCAACACTTCCACACTAGCCCAAATGACCCAAATAAAATGCTAGGCATAAATATTATAACACATAAATTGCACACATAATTATTTAAATAAATAATAATTTAAATAAATAAATAAGCAAATAATTAAATAAAAATCATTTAATTACTAATAAAATAGAGCCTATATTTCGGGTCGTGACATTCACTCCCCCTTAAAGAAAATTCGACCCGAATTTTAACGAGACTCACCTTAAACAAAAAGCCACGGAAATTTCCTCTCGATCTCATCTCGGAGCTCCCACGTCGACTCCTCGATGTTATGATTCCTCCAAAGAACTCGAACCAACGCAATGCTCTTGCTCCTCAACTCTTGGACTTTAGAATCTAGAATCCGAACCGGTCGTTCCTCATAAGACATATCTGGCTCAATATCCTCCGGTATCCTCGGTAACACGTGAGACGGATCATGAACATACTTCCGAAGCATAGAAACGTGGAACACGTTGTGCAATCGGTCCAAAGATGGCGGTAACGCAAGACGATACGCTAGAAGTCCAACCTTTCCCAAAATCTCAAACGGACCAATAAACCTCGGAGCCAATTTGCCTTTCTTCCCAAATCTACGAATACCCACCTTCGGAGACACTTTCAAAAACACAAAATCACCGGTCTGAAAACTAAGATCTCTCATTCGGTTATCCGCATAGCTCTTATGTCGACTCTGGGCTGTCTTCAATCGATCCCGGATAACTCTAACCTTCTCAACCGAATCCCGAAGCAAATCAATACCCAAAACTTTTGCTTCACCGACCTCATCCCAACAAATAGGCGATCTACACTTTCTTCCATACAAAGCCTCAAACGGTGCCATCTCGATACTAGCCTGATAACTGTTGTTGTAAGAGAATTCCACTAACGGTAGGTGCGAATCCCAAGAATCGGAAAAGTCTATCGAACAAGCTCGCAACATATCCTCAAGAATCTGAATAGTCCTCTCGGATTTGACCCTAATACTAAGGCGAAAATAACAAAGGTACAAGGATACAAGGTATATACAAAGTACAAGTATCAACAAAGTACAAGTATTAACATTGCGGGGTGCACGGTTGCATGTGTAAATATGGGAAGTATGTGAGGTGCATGTATAAATATGGCAAGTGTGTGCATGTGTAAACATGGCAAGTGTGTGTAGGGTGCATGTGTAAACATGGAAAGTGTGTGAGGTGCATGTGTAAACATGGCAAGTGTGTGTGAGGTGCACGTGTAAACATGGCAAGTGTGTGCATGTGTAAACATGGAAAGTGTGTGCATGTGTAAACATGGCAAGTGTGTGTAGGGTGCATGTGTATACATGGCAGGTATGTGTAGGGTGCATGTGTAAACATGGAAAGTGTGTGAGGTGCGTGTGTGAACATGGCAAGTGTGTGCATGTGTAAACATGGCAAGCATCATGATGTGACGAAAGTTAGACCCACTAAGTTTGAAAAAGTTTCAAAGCATTCCCCAGCGGAGTCGCCACTGTGAATACGTATGTTTGAAATTGGGAATATTCATAGTAACATTAAAATATGAGAGTCGCCACGCCGTTTTAATTATAGGCAAAACATTGAGAAAAGAATGTTAATGGGTTCGGGGGTCAAATTACAACAAGATAAGAATATTGAACGTTATCACTGCTATTGCCCGAATTGATCGGTCTTTCTATCATGATGCGGTGTTAGTAGTGTGTTAGTGATTTAGACCGGATCCGAAGATTGCCTACGTTCCTCTCAATGTGAGAAGCTCAGGTCAGCGTAGTTCGTACATAATTTAGAATAGGCAGAAGAATCGGGATCATGCATAACGAGGGGGGAATTTACCTAAAGTTTAGGGTTTAGAAGTAGTTCCTAGATCATCCTCGGGTTGATGAACCCTCGATCATTATCGGCTATGAAATAACATGTAATTATGAAGATCACAACCCTAAATATAGCATAAATAAGGTTTTAATCTATGAACACGAAGAACATGCGAAGAACATATTATGAACATATGAGTAAACATGCAAAACAGATGAAGAAACTATGAATAAACATGTAATAACATGAATATAAAAGTTCTACATTAAAAATGATGCAAGAACATGAAGAAAAAGTTAGAAAACTTACCTATGTTGGCAAGAAATAAACCTTTGATCTCCTTGAGTGTTTGAATGCTTAATTAGGGAGAAAATTGTGTTTAAGAACTCCAAAATTCGGACTTAAAGCTCTCAAAATCGGACCCTTAAACCAATGGAATGGAATGGTTTATATAGTAAACTGATGGGAAGATCTGACGGTCAGGATCATCCAGCGCAAGGTTGGCCGCCTGGCCATGACTGAAGCCGGCGACAAGAGTGGCCGCGTGGCCAAGATCAACGCGCAGCAAGGTTGGCCGCGTGGCCAAGGTTGCAGGCTGACTTGATTCTTAAGCTAGGGTTTCTGCATGGTTTTAAGGAAACCATTTGTTACCTATTTTGATAGATTTTGTTATAAATGAGATATTTTGGGAATCCGGGACAAGTCTTTGCAAGGTTTCTAATTCCTATAAATTCCTTGTATTTTTGGGAAAGTCCTAATAAACTCATTTTCAGGTCGGGTACTAACATCACCCTCGAGGGGGCGGCAAAGGATTGGTATGAAACTCTCCCGCTCACTGTCCGTCTTGAGTGGGATGCCGCTGTGCTTGCCTTAAAAAATCAATATCAAGGCAACACCACTCACCGGCCCACAAGAAAAGAGCTCGAGAACACCACCCAAAGAGACAAGGAGTCGTTCATTGACTTCACAAGGAGATGGAATGACAAGCTCTCTGAAATTGTTGAGAGGCCAAACACAAAAGAGCAAATGGACATCTTTCTCAAGTGTCTCAAGATTGATCTCCGCACCCACCTAAGTGGGGCTTGCTACTCCGACTTCTCCCAAATGTATGAGGCGGGGGTACGCATGGATGACTTGCTCAAAGAGATTAAGAAGGCCACTCCTACCTATCGTTACAAGGCCGCCTCTAATTCAAACAAAGAGGCTTCTGTCAATGCCGTTACTACTGACAAGGGGAATTACAAGAAGGTCCCTCCACCACAAGGCAAGCGGTTCCAAAAAGACCGCGTCTACACTCCTCTCAATGGCATGACCATCACCGAGGCCTATGAAGCTCTAAAGGCCAAGGGGCAAATCACTCCTCTTCAAGGGTACAAGAAACCACAACCGCTCCGTCCTAATCATGCCCACCACAAATGGTGTGACTACCATCAATGCACCGGCCACCTCACCGAGGATTGCCTCTCCATCCGCAACACCATCTAAGACCTCATAGACAAGAAGGAATTCATAATCCCTAATGAGGGTGGTTTCAATGTAATAGAGGTAGGAGAGTTTGAGGGAACCACTCATTCGATCCCAAATGTGAATGAGGGCTCTGATGATATGAATAAACTTGATAATTCTTGTTATGTTGTGAATTATGATGAGATTATGAGGGAAGTCTTAGAGAATAGGAAGAAGAAGATACACGGGACCGTGAACGTGCTCACTCGCAGTGGCCGAGTAACAACGAGCACAATCCCTCCCAATACCGCAGTAACCAACACCTCTTCTCAAAGATCGCAAGCACGCGACGTACTCGAAGATCCTTTGTTAACATAACTCAAGAAGACGCAAGCCAACATATCCATCTGGGACCTTATTGCATCATCAAAGAAACACCGAGACCTCGTCATCAAGAACTTGGATGACACATCAGTCTCTCCTGACACGACTCCCGAGGACCTCACAACAATGATAGGTCACATTCACTTTGGCAATGTCATCACTTTTTCCGACATGGACCTCCCGCCATTTGGGTCCAAACACAATGAAGCCATCTACCTCAAAGTAAGGGCCGAGACCCATCTCAAGAGTTCTAGTAGACGGTGGTTCTGCACTCAACTTAATGCCTAGCCGAGTCATGGGCATACTGGGGCTCAAAAGCTCCGATTTATAACCCTCCGCCCAAGTCATTAGAGGGTACGATAGCACTGCCCGTACAGTCATGGTAATGCTAGAAGTTGATATCGAATTTGGAAGCATGATCATGTCCGTCCTATTCCAAGTACTTGATGTCCCTGCTTCATTCAACTTGTTTTTGGGCCGACCATGGATCCACAGTTCCAATGCGGTCCCTTCCTCTCTCCATCAATGTGTCAAGATCAGAAATGGGGACGAGATAGTCACTGTCATGGTCGAGAATGTCACCATCCACAGAAATGGGGGAGAACCCGTTCACCAAGTTCAACACGGGATAGAAGATGCCACTCTCTCCGGCGTCAACACCATCGACAAAGAAGGGGGAAACAGACAATGGACCCTCGGCAATCCTAAAAACCTCCGCATGATGAGGAACATGAATCACTTTCCAGGTCTAGGCCTAGGGAATCATCAATAAGGGATATTGCACCCCGTAGAAGTTCCTTTTGTCAAGAACAAGTTTGGTCTGGGATACGAGCCTACCAAAGATGACTTGAAATACGAGCAAGCAGTCAAGAGTCAAAAAACCCGAGCTCGCAAAGAAGGTCGACAATATGAAATCCCTAACTTGAGGCCTTACCGCAACACACTAAACGGTATTTTGTTCGCCAAGGGGAAGATGTTTCATACATGATCTTTCCCGAACCATGGGTTAACAACAAGGGCGTCAGAAAGCCCGGTCTTGAGATCTTCACTGATTGTAAAATTCCGATACAAGAAAGGGAGCCTACTCCAATGTCACCCCGAGAGTGGTGGGGCAAGAAAGTGACTATAAAGTCCGAGGTAGAGATTACCGTGGGGGAAGAACTATCCGATCTAGCCTCCATGTTCGAAGAATTTGCCATCATGGACGATTGTCAAGTCAACGCCATCTACGACACCGTCGTCAGAAAGGAAACCATCAGTGAGATCCCGCCAAGCTCCGAGCCGATCAACAACTGTTATTCAACAAAGGGGCCCATAGTATCCGAGGATTTCTTGATCCGAGAAATGGGTTGCATACCCCGTACAGCAACAAAGGAAGAGCGGATCACACTTACTTTCGAGTCTGAGAGTGTTTCTAATACCCTCACCCAAGAGGATATGGAGGCAATAGCCGAGCGTGTGTTTCCTTTCTTTGCTAATGAAAAATTTGATATTTCTGAGTACCCCGAGATTGCAAACATCATAAATGATGAATTAACTAATAACGAACTTAATGAACAAGTTAATAACGATTCAAATTATGATGAAATAGACCACTAAAACATAACATACCTAAATGAACTAGCTCAACAGGTTCGTTGTCGTAGTGAAAATGGTCCAGGGGCTGATGAGGAATTGCATGTTGTTAATCTGGGTAGCCAACATTATGACAGTCAGAAAGGCAAATGGCAAGGTTCGAGTTTGTGTGACTTCCGGGATTTGAACAAAGCTTCCCGAAAGATGATTTTCCACTACCAAACCTCGACATGCTCATCGATTCAACTGCCAACTATGATGTCCGCTCATTTGTGGACGGTTTTGCCGGTTACAATCAGATTCTTATGTCCGAAGAGGACCAACACAAGACATCTTTCACAACACCGTGGGGCACTTTCTGCTACACAGTCATGCCGTTCGGACTAAGGAACGCTGGGGCTACCTACCAGAGGGCTGTTACGGATCTATTCCATGACATGATTCATAAAGAGATCGAGGTCTATGTAGACGACATGATCATCCATTCGAAGGGAACCAACGGTCAACATTTGATCGATCTTCGCAAATTCTTTGAAAGACTTCGACAACACAAGATGAGACTCAATCCCGCAAAGTGCACTTTTGGGGTCGTCAGAGGAAAGGTTCTCGGTTACATGGTCACTGAGAGGGGAATTGAAGCCGATCCCTCCAAGATCAAGGCAATCATTGACATGCCTCCTCCAAACACGCAGAAAGAAATCAAAGGTTTCATGGGCAGACTTCAAAACATCAGTCAATTTGTGCACCAAATCACTTCCATGTGTGAGACGATCTTCAAGCTACTCAAAAAGAATGTGGCTCTAGAATGGACCAATGCTTGCCAAGAAGCCTTCGACCAAGTGAAGCATTACTTGACATGCCCTCCAGTTTTGGTCCCACCGCACAAAGAGAAACCTCTCTTGCTCTATCTCACTGTCAATGATAAAGCCCTAGGGGCTATTTTAGCATAAGAACAACGAGACTCCACAAAAGAGAATGCTATCTACTTTGTCAGCCGCCGGTTTCAAGGAGCTGAAAAGAACTACTCTGTCTTAGAGAAGTCTTGTGCTGCATTGGTTTGGGTTACTCAAAAGCTCAAGCATTACATGGAGGCGTTCCCAATCAAGTTGGTAGCAAAAGTGGACCCGCTCCGCTACATTTTCGAGAAGCCTTTCATGTCAACATGAATAGCCAAATGGTATTTCATGCTCGCCGGCTACGATATCACTTACGTCACACTTAAATCCATCAGGGGGAAAGTGTTCAGTGATCAGATTGCTGAATTTCCGTGTGACGAAGTGAAGGGGGAAGATGTACAGTTCCCCGACGAGCATTTAATTTGCGCTACAACAGAAGAAAATAAGTGGAAACCTTTTTTCGATGGCGCAGCCAATAAGCATGGATATGGCATAGGGATGTTACTTGTTGATCCAAAGGAAATGTATACTCCAATCGCTATCGGCCTCGAATTTGAAGCCACCAACAACACCGCTGAGTACGAAGCATGCATAGCTGGGCTCGAAGCAGCTCTCGAGAGAAATGTCACAAGTTTAGAGGTATTTCGTGATTCCTTGCTCATCATCAATCAGACATCTGGAAAGTGGAAGATTCAAGACTCGACTCTGCAACGGTATGGTCAACATCTCGAGGAGTTGGTTGAACAGTTTCAAAAAATCACCTTCAACTACCTGCCAAGGGACAAAAACCGTTTTGCTGATGCACTAGCCACCATCGCTTCACTGGTCGAAATACCTGAGGGTAAAATGGTGAAGCCCTTCAAAATTTCCCGAAGGAACAGTCCGGCATACTGCATGAGTATCGAGATCAACGAGGTCCAAGCAAACTCCCTGTGGTATGCGGATATCATGAATTTCCTCAAGGATGGTACTTACCCCGAGAATAGCAATAAGAAGTCCCAAATGGCATTACAATGACTAGCCTCCCGATATGTACAGATTGAGGACCGAGTCTACAAAAGGCACCACGAAGGGATCAATCTCCTATGCGCAAATGAGACCGAAGCTCAAGAAATAATGCATGAGATCCACGAAGGTGAATGTGGGCCCCACATGAACGGGTTTATGTTGACCAAGAAGATACTCCGCATGGGTTATTATTGGAGTACCATGGAAAGGGACTACATCGAGATTGTCAAGAGGTGCGCCAAATGCCAATTCCATGCCAATCTACAGCACGCTCCACCCTCACAGCTCTACAATATGACCACGCCTTGGCCTTTCTCTTGTTGGGGCATAGACATCATCGGCAAAGTTCACCCTACTGGCAGCAACGGACAATCTTTCGTCCTAGTAGCCGTGGACTATTTTACAAAATGGGTCGAAGCACAGGCTTACCGAGTTCTCAACGCTAAGAAAGTGGCCGAATTCGTAAAAACCCACATCATGTGCCGGTACGGCGTTCCTCATGAGATCATCTCAAACAACGGTTCTCACTTTGAGAAAGAGATGGACGTGCTCCTGGTAGAGTACAAGATTACTAAGCACAAGTCATCCCCATACCGCCCTCAAGCAAACGGCGCGGTCGAGGCAGCTGATAAGACAATCGAGACCATTGTGAAGAAAATGGCCTCCACCGGGAGAGATTGGCCCGAAAAGCTACATCTTGCATTATGGGGCTACCGCACGTCAATACGGACAGCGACTGGAAAAACCCCTTATCCACTGGTATATGGTTCCAAAGCTGTACTCCCAATAGAGCTCGAAGTCCCATCCCTACGGGTCCTCCTCGAGAACCAAGTCAATGAAGTCGATTGGATGCAAAGTCAATATGAGCAGCTAGCCCTAATCGACGAGAAAAGGCTAAGGGCAATCGAACGTACGAGGGCCTATCAACAAAGAATGGCTAGGGCTTTCAACAAAAAGTTGAAGCCCCGAAACATCAGTGTGGGAGATTTGGTCCTAAGACAACACCCTCCTAATGCCATGAACCCCCTTGGAAAATTGGGACTCCGATGGATCGGTCCGTACGTAGTCAAGAAGATACTAAGCGGCGGTGCAGTCCGACTCGTGGATTTAGACGGAGATCAGCTGCCAAAGGAAGTCAACCTCGACAAGTTGAAGAGATTTTACGTCTAATAAACGAAGACTATAAAAAAAAAAAAAAAAAAAAGCTCGCTAGGTTGAAAACCCGCAAGGGCGGCCTAGGCAAAAATTAGAGCACGTGCAAAAAAAGAAGCCCGCTAGATTGAAAACCCGAATGGGCGGTCTAGGCAAAAAACAGGGTGCATAAAAAAAAATGGTCTTCGTTTGTTTGAACTACGGAGACCTGAGCCTCTACACTGGAGGAACGTAGGCAACCTTCGGGTACGGTCGAAAATATAAACAAATACCCAAATCATTTCAAATTAACGAGATGCAATTTTTATTCATTTCTTAAATTATTCAAGCCATTACAACGGATTTTGTTGAGCTACTAAAAGACTTAAAACATTAAAATCCTAAAACAAGTGGTCTTTTTTACTGCAATCTCTTGGGGGTACTAGGAAAAATCTAATTTTCTCTTGGCCTTCGAAGGACCACCCGAACGACCATCAATCCTACTCTTCTTGGGAGGCCTAGGAACACTGATGCGGACCGATACTTTCTGCACAACAGAGCGCCTCCGAGCATAAAAGTCATCCAAAGGGGTACCGAAAGGGTCAGTTAGAATGTTGTTCACATCAGCAACAGCTTCCTTGTACCTCAAAGCACTACTAGGCTCAAAGTCCTTCCCTAACAACTCAGCCCGAAGAGCATCTACCCAAGTAATGCCGCGGTAGACGGTACCAAGCAAGTGATCCAAGTAAATCTCGAGAAGAAAAATACTACCCCGGTGCAATGGAGCGGAAGCCCAATGGTTACGATGATCTCCCCAAGCTGACTGAAGCTCATTCGAGAAGTCCGGACCTATATAAGAAACTGGACGAAACCTCCCATTCCTCAGAAAAGGAATTATCTGTTGACGGCCAAATTGCCTCAGAACCCGTTCTGGTTGGTAAAACGAAGAATCTCTCAACCCGGGTAAAACCACATACTGAAAACCAGAGGTCCACTCCACAAAAGGGCGAAAACCCCAAGGGCACCACTCAACGTCAGCTATAAGACGAGAAGCAAAAAATCTCCTCCAACCATCTTCAGTCAAATCTCTAATCTACAACCGTCACCTATGAACAGAAAAAGGAGAAAGGTCGCCATCTGACGCATAAAGCCTGAAATGCTCCCGAAGCCATATGGTCAAAAGCAAGGGGCTTCCTCGTCGCATCTCGCCCGTACGATGCAATTCTTCCAAACCATGCAAGGTCTCTCCTACAACGAGCGGAATTATGCTGAGTCGTTGTCCTTTCGCCTGCTGCACGATTTCAGCCAACTGCGCATCCGCAGTACCCAGAGGAGTGACAAACAAAACCTCGCTGAAAAGGCAGACAGCCATGGCATTTCTCTTAAAGGACTGAACCGCAACATCTTCCGAATGCAAACTGAAAAACATCGGAAGCTCAGTTATGTCAACAACGGTCCCGCGCATCATCTTCTTCACCTCTCCAACAGGGAGATTCAGAAGGTTAACCCAAGAATCAACAACACCGCGGTGATACTTAGGGACGGCAATCCGACCGGCCAAAGGCATACCCAAAATGGCCCCAAAATCATCGACAGTCGGCACCATTTCATTAGCCAAAAAGTTGAATGCATGGCTATCACAATCCCAGAAGGCTGCAGCAGCCTTCAACAAGTCCCAATCCGGCTTCAATATTCGCAAAGTAAAAAGAATTCGAAATCCAAAATCTTTGATGAAAGCATTTTTGGGATGGGTCTTGAAAGAATAAACGAATGTCGATAAATCCTTCTCGTAACTCTTGACAACCTCGGCACCAAGACTAAAAAGGTTAGAGGCCATGGGAAAGAAGGTTATAAGCAAAATTGAGCAATAAAATGGTGTTCAAAAATGGCAGAAGAAAGCTGTTGGAATCAAATTACCGACCAGAAGCTGATATTATAGCTGTTGGGGGATCTTTTGGTCAGCAAATATCAGGCCCTGAATTTCGCCTCCCAGAGGCACGCGCCTCCCGACACCGGTCTATAAGGCGCGCGCATCCCGTCTCCAAGAGAGGAAGCGCCCGCGTCCCAGGTAGAAAATGCTCCAGAAATAGCCTTTGTCAAAGTTCAGAAAGCAACCCAGGCACTTCAAAAGCTCACAACCAACGACAAGTTTAGGATCCCAGCAACAAGAGAAGCTCAAACGACGACAGCAAACACTCATCTGGGCACACATTAATTTGGTCCGCCCGTAAGGCATGTCTAAAAACTGAAATAAGATAAAAACTCCCACTCAAAGTAGGGTGTCTTTTATTTCTCAAAAATCAGTTTTCACAATTCATCCCCAGCACAAAGCACTTCGCAGTTAACTGTGCCCGCACCCCATCGAAAGTCAAAGTCAAACAGTCAACATCAAAGTACGATTCACGTCAACAACTTGGTCCGGGGTGAGCCACATAATCACCAAGCAAAATCTACATAAATTCAAAGCAAAAGTCCTCTAGGCCCCACACTTCAGCAGACGGTCCTCTAGGCCCCGCACTTCAGCAAAAAGTCCTCTGGGTCCCGTACTTCAGCAAACGGTCCTCCGGGTCCCGCATTCAAGCAAACGGTCCTCCAGGTCCCGATACTAGCAAACGTATCTCGCTATCAGAAAACAGGTCCCGCTTCCAGCAAACGGATCTCGCTATCAGCAAACAGGTCCCGCTTCCAGCAAACGGATCTCGCTATCAGTAAACAGGCCCCGCTTCCAGCAAACGGATCTTGCTATCAGAAAACAGGTCCCGCTTCCAGCAAACAGATCCCGCTTTCAGCAAACGGATTCCGCTATTGGCAAAGCCGCTCACACAGGGAGCGCACCTTTATCTCTCAAAGCCGCTCACACAGGGAGCGCACCTCTATCCTCTGCAATTTCAAATTCCTGCTTTTATCGAGTCTTTTCTTTTTCTTGGTGATGTCCTAGGCGGATGTCTGTCTCTCGTCGGCGCATTTGCTTCGTAATCCACACCGCCGAGGGGCTCTGTAGACACCCCGCCGTGGACCGCTCACCCCGATTGCACACTTGATTTTGTGTTTCTCCCTCTTTTAAGTGTTTTCTGTTAGTTTCTGTTACTTTGGTTAAGTCCCGGGACTAAACTGAATAACAGTTCTAACTTTCTAGTCCATTCTGTCAAAAATTGCTTTTCAGAGTCGCGCGCCTCCGCCTCTTGAGGCCAGACGCACGCGCCTTCTGCCGTCTAGGTGAGATGCGCGCGCTTCTGGGGTGTGTCAGTTACAGATTCTGCCCAAGAATCTCTCCCTTGCTCATTATACATAATTTTGCCCGGGAAAGATTTCTTGGAGACTCCGTTTGGCTCCAAAAACTCCCCTCTTTCAACTATAAAACCCCTCCAATCCATCATTGGAAGAGACCTTTTTCCTGACTTCTTTTCTAGACTTTTCCTTGGGACTTCTTTTAGACCTTTGTCAACTAAGTATTCAACCTCTTCTTCAAGGCTTTTCAAGAGGTTCTCTTTGAAGGATACTATAGGTAAATGTCTTAAACTTTCTTCTTCTTCTTCTTCTTCTTCTTCTTCTTCTTCTTCTTCTTCTTCTTCTCCTCCAATCAAATGTGCAATCACCCCAAAACCACTTGGGACATGACACCAATGGTCCTTTCATTACATTGAATTGGCCTAGAAGTCATCTCCCTACATTTTAAACTTTAAAACCCCTTTTTTATCATCATTCAAATAGGAAGAACACATTTATCTTTAAAGTGAATTATGAACAAACAAGACCGACTTTGCTCGGGCGAAATGGGTGTTTAAGTACTTCCCATTTCGTAACCTAACCCCCGAACCCCTCATCCCAAAGAATCTCTGTTTTCGTAAATCAAACTTAGGCTCATAAACATTAGGTTTTCTTACGTTACTCAAAAATGTGGGTGGCGACTCTAAAACACAATTAGACATCCTAGGACGAGCTCGCGCGCTCTGGCCTAAGGCCGCGGCCTCCGCCCCCGGGGTATCTACAATACCACAATTTCCACAAAGGCCACACTCAGGTGGATACCAAGCCAAGGTTTACCCAATAAACATAACTTTCTGAGAATACCATCTGAGAAAACCAACTGAGAAAACCATCTGAGCAACATAAATAGCTGAAGCCGGGATCCCGAAAACCAAACAATAACCATAAGAACCAACGTAACAACGGGGAAATATGACACAAAGTCATAACCCAAATTCTCACCTAAAGGAGCGATTCATCTCATCCAAGGCCAATCTGGACTGGGGAAAACAGAAAACGCAACAGTGGAAAACCTTATAGTGAACTTGGCTTGTGTGCCACTATAATTCTCCCACTGCCTGACTCAAGGTACCAATGGAAAACCTTATAGTGAACATAACTTGTACCACTATAATTCTCCCACCGCCTGACACAAGGTACGAATGGAAAACCTTATAGTGAACATAACTTGTACCACTATAATTTTTCCATTGCCTGACTCCACAACAAGACTAGCTGGACTTTCCACAAAGAGCACAGTAATGAATACTTGCTAAACAACAACAATCGGGGCAATGATTCTAAAATAAGGAATCAAGCCAAACACATCACAAAGATGAACCAATCCAAACCACATCAAAAGATGTTCAACAATACCCCATGTAACACTTATTCATATTCCATAACACATTTGTTCACAAAGAAACCAATTTCAAACACTAGGGTGTTCCACAACAACCCTCTAGGTACTCTGATATCACCTAAGACCTAGACCAAGATTGAACTCTAATTCACTTGGATTTAAACAACTGAAACTTTTCAGCAGCCTTGGGCGGTTGCCCACACCAGACTGTGCGGCCGCCCAAAATGCCCTGTTCAAAGACAAAAACCTTCCAGATAAGTGTGCGGCCGCACGCCCTATTTGGGCAGCCGCCCAACACACCCGCCAGGCCCAAACTTGCTAATTTTACTCCCTTCGTTTCACCGTCCCAAAAGTACTACACATTAACACTTATAACTTTATTAAGACTACAAAATCAGTCTCAAAACAACTTTAATACTACTTTGAACCCAACCAAACCAACATACCAAATACTCCCTTTGTCCCAAAATTACAAGTATCACAAATATTACCCAAATCACAAAATAACAATTACAAGTATCAAGTATAACATATATGACCATTTTAACATTTAAAGGGGAATTAGTAACTTACCTATTTCTGGAAAAAGTATCGCTGAAATAAGTTTTGTTCGGCTAGAAATGACCTACTCGACACCCTGATCTTTTTTATATAATTAGTTTTTAAAACGGATAAGTAAATAAAAAGAATTAAATCGAAATAGGTTGAACTTACCTTTTCTCTAACCCTAGGATTGAACGAGGAAAAGTTGCAGAGAAAAAGTTAACACAGAGAAAGAGGGAGAAGAAGGATAAGTTTATAAAAAGTTTCAACTTAATCATTTAACTCCTTTAACCTTTATTACTACTTACTAAATAAATAACACAAATAATCAAGTAAGATGTGCAAATCATAAAATATGATGCAACACATAAAATGCACACATAAGTCAAATAAAAATCCCCAAAAATATAAAATAAATAGGGACGGGTTTTGGGGTCGCTACACTTCGTCGGTACCCAGATTAACAACATGCAGTTCTTCGTCAGCCCCTGGACCATTTTCACCACGACTATGGACCTGTTGAGCAAGTTCATTTAAGTATGTTGTGTTTTTGTGGTCTATTTCATCATTATTTGAATCGTTATTAACTAGTTCATTAGATTTGTTATTAGTTAATTCATCATTCATGATGTTTGCAATCTCGGGGTACTCAGAAAGATCAAATTTTTCATTGACAAAGAAAGGGAACACACGCTCGTCTATGGCCTCCATATCCTCTTGGGTGAGGGTATCGGAAACACACTCGGACTCGAAAGTGAATATGAACAAGTCTTCTTTTGTGACCTTTCGCGGTATATAACCCATCTTCTTGACCAAGAATTCATCGGATACCACGGGCCCCTTTGTAGAATTCCAGTTGTTGATTGGCTCTGAGCTCGGCTGGATCTCGCTGATAGTTTTCCTTCTCGTGTTGGTGTCGTAGATGGCATTTACTTGGCAGTCGTCCATGATGGCAAGTTTTTTGAACATGGAGGCTAAATCCGTCAATTCTTCCCCACGGTAATCTCTGTCTCGGACTCTATGGTCACTTTTTTCCCCCACCATTCTCGGGGCGACATGGAAGTTTGTTCCCTTTCGGATTTCTGAATCTCACAGTCAGCAAAGACTTCGAGACCGGGCTTTCTGATGCCCTTGCTGTTAAGCCATGGCTCGGGAAAGATTACGTACGGAACGTATTCTTCCTGACGGAGAAAGTAGCCATTTAGTGTCTTGCGATAAGGCCTCAGATTGGGAATCTCATAATGATGTCCTTCCCTTCGAGCTCCGGCCTTCTCATTCTTGATGGCTTGCTCGTACTTCAAGTCATCTTTGGAAGGCTCGTACCCCAATCCGAACTTGTTTTTGACAAATGGGACCTCTACGGGTTGCACCCTTGTTGATATTTCCCTAGGCCTAAACCAGGGAAGTAATTCATATCCCTCATCATGCGGAGGACTTTGCGATTTCCGAGGGTCCATGATCCATTCCCCCCTTCTTTGTCGATGGCGTTGATTGAGACGCCGGAGCGAGTAGAGTCGGCTAACCTATGCTGTACTTGATGAACGGGTTCCCCTTTTCTGTGGATAGTGACGTTTTCTGCCATGACGGTCACTATTTTGTCTCTATTTTGGAACTTGACACATTGATGTAGAGTCAAAGGAACGGCTTTGGAACTGTGTATCCATGGTCGGCCCAAGAGAAAATTGAATGAGGAAGGTACATCGAGCACTTGAAACGGGACGGACATAACCATGCTCCCAAACTCAATGTCTATTTCCACCATACCCATGATTGTGTAGGCAGTGCTGTCGTAACCTCGGATCACTTGAGTAGAAGGCTTTGAATCTGAATTCTTAAGCTCCAGTATGCCCATGATTCGGCCGGGCATTAGGTGGAGTGCGGAACCACCGTCAACCAAGACTCTTGAAATAGGTCTCCCCCTTTCTCTCACTTTGAGATAGATGGCCTCATTATGATCGGATCCAAATGGTGGAAGGTCCATGTCGGCAAAAGTTATGACATTGCCAAAATGAATGTGGCCTATCATTGCAGTAAGGTCCTTGGCAGTTGTATCAGGGGAGATTGATGTGTCGTCGAGATTGCTGATGACAAGATCTCGGTGCTTCTTCGAGGATGCAATGAGGTCCCAAATGGAGATGTTGGCATGAGTTTTCTTGAGTTAAACCAGTAAAGGGTCTTCGAGAGTGTCACGAGTTCGCAGTCTTTGAGAAGAGGTTCTTGGTGCAGAAGTAGTGGGGTTACTTTCTATGACTCGTCCGGATCGAGTTAGCATGTTGACGTTCCCATCTTGCCTCTTTTTCCTATTCTCTAGTACTTCCCTCTTTACCTCATCATAAGTCACAACGTAACAAGAATTGTCAAATTTATTCATCACATTGGAGCCCTCAATCACAATTGGGATTGAATGAGTGGTCTCCTCAAGTTCTCCTATCTCTATTACATTGACATCACCCTCATTAGGGACTAGGAATTCCTTCTTGTCTATGAGATCTTGAATGACGTTGCAGAGGACAAAGCATTCTTCGGTGAGATGGCCACTATGTTGATGGTAGCCATAATATTTGTGATAAGCATGGTTGGCATTGATCGACTTGGGTTGGTACCCTTGTATTGGTGTGATTTTCCCCTTTTCTTTGAGAACTTCGAAGGCCTCGGTTTGAGTCATGCCTTGGAGAGGAGTCTAGACATGGTCATTTTGAGATTTCTTGCCTTGAGGTGGAGGAATCCTTTTTGCAGATACCCCATTTTGGACGTTCATTTATGATCACACTACTTCTGTGTCTCGTCTTTGATTTGGGTCGAAACTCATTAAGTTGGACATGTTTTGTTAAGTTTCTGACTGACTCCGTTAGTCAGGGGACAAAATGAACATTAAAACTACTGCAAAGGGCAAATAGTGAATTCCAGCACTGAGATGCCTCGTACGAGACATTGATGTCTCGTACGAGACATCCCCCTTGACAGTCGGGTTTTTGGTCAGTTTCCTTGTTGATATTAACCCCTTTTCTTGGCAAAACACTTAAGCAATCCGGGAAAACCTAATGGACGATCCTAGAGTCCAAAAATACCTCTGTGGGAATCAAGTCTTGGATTCCCACCATAACTTACCTTCTTGGCCAAAACCCTAGGTCCAAAACCCCTATAAATATAGTTGTTCTTGCCTAGAATGACTAATGGTAAACTCTAGACTCATTATTCACCCCACAACCACTCAAAATCTGATCAAAAGGTCCCCATAATCAGTCCCTTTCTGATACCCACGAAATTTGGAAGATCAAGGCCTTTAGTCAAGGCCATCCATAGGATTCTTAATGAACGCTTAGGTAAAACTCTTTGTTTTTTCTATCTTCTCATCTCCTTCTTTGTCTTTGAAGTAGTGTGATTCCATTAAAGGATCAGCCTAGAGCCTCTCCAACCCATGGAGATGGTCTCGAAGCACATGATCCGACATCCCAAATAAATAAGCAATTATTTATTTGTTTGTTTTTCTTTTGGTACATGAATGCATAATTTTGAAACGATGATGATGATTTCTTAGCAAGACCAATCCTAGATTGGGTGAATTGGGTGCTCCTTGACCTTCCCAATTCATAACTTAACCCCCGAATTCAGATATCTCGGTCCGTGTTCCGACAATAACATGGTGGCAACTCTCAATTAAAAAGGTAAATCAAAGGATGAAAACCGCCTCGAGAACAAACCAACAACCGCAAAAAAACCGCTCGCAAACAGTGGCGAATCTGCTAGGGAAGGATCACAGTAAGTGGGTTACACTTGCGTCGAAAGAAATCATCATTGTTTCAAAATTCTGCATTCTGTACTGTAATCTGTTCCCCAACTGAGATGCCTCGTACGAGGGATCCCTTGTCTTGTACGAGACATCTTAGCTCTGCCCGGCTGGTCTGACTCTCTGGTTTGAATAAGGATTTTTGTTCGGTTCAAACACGTACACATGGTCTCAGATCTGCCCCCCCCCTCTGTTTCTGAGTCCTAGGACCTTCCTAGCGACAAAGGAACTCCCCATATTTCTTAAGGCTAACCTTTGTTTTGCAGGAGTACTTGCTATTTGTTTTATTCCTTGCTTTACTTATGTTTGCCTTTATGTGTGAACCACGACAGCCTGAGTTTCTCCACAAGAGGGAAACGTAGGCAGCCACATGGCCCGGCCATAGCATGTTTTTTTTTACTTTCAAAAAAAAAAAAAAAAACTCTCTATTTTCTCCTTGTCACCTAGATCTTGACTCTCACACACGTGCACACATGTAGAATAATTGCACTACATACACTATAAACCCGGGTCCCAATCGGAGGACGGATGTCGGTCAGGACCCCCATTCTAACGAATGGCCCTCGCCGGTCTCTCCAAAGATGGTGTACCCACTCCGTCACACGCTCCTATACTGTGTTCATGGGGAGCCTTAGCCGTAAGCCTTGCATCAACCTAATGCATACATACTAGCTAATAAGACACTCCTCGAGACCGGTCGGTTCGATTCTTAGGGTTGTTTTAATCTTTGCCCAAGATAACGCATCTTTACAATCTATAATCCTCCCTTGAGAATATGACGAATGTCCCTTCGGTAAAATGTTAAAAAAAGGATTTTGAAAGAATGGAGAACCTCTCTACGGAAATCCGAGCTTGTGTTTTCCTACTTTCACTATTCTGTGCGGGATTGTGGATGCCATTTGGCTTAGTTTCGACCGCACCGTTCGATATGTCTCTTTCGGTTGTCCCTTAAAATTCACAAGGTTTGGTTGCATTAATGCGTTGTTTAACAAAGTGCAAAACAACTACGGAATCACTTAGGTTTGGTTAATTGAATGGTGGATTCCGATGAGAATATGGGACCTTTGCCCAAATTGTCCGTTTGGGAGAGTGCAATACAGGTGAAAAACAAGAGGCTCATATTCTAGGGTGACAGAATCAACTGTTCCAGGACGAACTAGAGTAGTAACCCCTTAAAATGGATTGAATTCCATCTGACCAATAGGATTAAAAACTGCAAATCTGACTGTTAGGCTGGATGCCTCGTACGAGACATCCATTGTCTCGTACGAGACATCCTCCTTTTTCTGTGATCCTGCCATGTTGGTCAGCCCTGTTTCATAAAAGCTGACTTGTTGGGACCCCAGCCTGGATTTGACACAGTTTCTGCACTCTAGGTCCGTCCGATCATCAAAGTAGCTCCACACTCCCAACACAATGTCAAGCGCCAAGTTTACTCAAGAACTCAACGACCTTAAAGCTCGACTAGAGGGGGAAGTGGGCCAACTCTCTGAAGTATACGCTACAGTCTTGTACGCCCGCTTCAAGAGGGAGATAGAAGAGGAATTCATGACCCGACTGCGAACAAAAAAGGAATTCTTCGACAGAGAAATCAAATTTCTCCAAAATCAGGTACTAGCCCGAGAAGAGGAGGTCAATCCACTTCGAAAGGGTTTGCTCATGCAAGAGGTATACTATGAAAAGAAGGTCGACACACTCCAAGCCTGTCTACAAGCCCAAAGAGAATGTTACAAGATGGAAGTCGAATCCAAAGCTAAAGCAAGGCAAAGGACCTATAGCAAGTTAGAAGGTATCACCCAAAGTCAAATGTTCGACACCCTTGTAGAAGCCGGCAAAATCACATCGAGAAAGCCTACGATTCCTAAAGAATTCCCTCTCAATCATGGTCACCATCACTTCTGCAAGTTCCATAAGGCTACCGGTCATGACACCAACTCATGTCACCACCTCAAAGATGTGATCCAAGATCTCATAGACTCTAAGCAGCTAGGGGTTCCTAATGTAGTGACAAACCCTCTCCCAACTGCGGGAGGACGGATCAATGTAATAGAGATAGCTAGTGAAAAAGAGGAGCTACTCACCTAAATCCAAATATTTGTGAGAGTACTCCAAGGTTTAATAATGAAATTTCTTTCTGTTACATGTTGTCTTGGGATCAAATATTAGATAGGAAGAATAAGAAAGAAAAGGAAGATGTTAATCTACTCACTCGCTCCGGTCGAGTCATAATCAACAAAGATCCAAGAGTAGAAGAGCCATCATCTTCGAAAGAGCCCGAGCCCGTTGAGCTTGATGATCCACTTCTTAAACAATTAAAGAAAACTCAAGCCAACATTTCCATATGGAATATCTTAGGCTCATCTCATAAACATCGAATGATGATCTCAAAAGCTTTAGCCCAAGTCGAAGTGCCCAAAGAAATAACTCCCGAAGAGTTAACACAAATGGTAGGCCAAATCCAATTTGGCAATGTGATCACATTTACCGACTTAGATTTACCACAGTATGGTGGAGGACACACCGAAGCTCTCTACATAACCGCAAGGGTCCATAGGCATCGAATCCCCAGAATCCTAGCCGATAATGGGTCCGCCATAAATGTCTTACCGAAGAAAGTCATGGTAACGCTCGGCCTTACCTTGAGAGAGCTAAAACCATCAACTCTTACTCTACGAGGGTTTGACTGCACTACACGCTCACCTATAGGGGTGATCACCCTAACAGTTGTAGTGGGAGAAATAACTACAAAGGCGGACTTCCAAGTCATTGACATCCCCTCCTCTTTCAACCTTCTTCTAGGACGCCCATGGCTACATCAAACGGGAGGAGTACCATCGACTCTCCATTAATGTGTCAAGTCTAAACACAACGACACGATTGTCACTGTACATGGGGAACTAGTCACTGCAAGCCCAATCTTAGAAATTCAGCATGAGGCAACCGACCACCTCTTCAATGGATTCGAAATTCAGAAGGAAAGTAGTGTAGAGATGGTAGAAGTGCACAATGAAAATGACTATTCTAAGGCAATTCCATTCTCCGGAACACGCCCAGTACTTAACATGATGCTAAAAGAAGGGTACTTCCCCGGTCTTGGACTTGGCAAGCATTTGCAAGGGATAAAAGAACCACCACTTGTCGTTCTATATCCCCCGGAATATGGTCTAGGGTATGTATCACCACTCAAGGACATCCCTAAAGAAGAAAGAGATTGGACATCATACATAGTGCCACTAGCACCACCCTTTCGAAGGACTCTAAACGGGTACTTTATACGCGAGGGGGATAACTTGCCATACTTCATATTCCCTGAACCATGGATCGACCATAGGGGGAAGCGCCAACCGGGCTTTGAAATATTCAGTGACCGTGATCCGTACTTACTTGAAACAGAACCAATACAATTCTCGTGGCTACCTCGAGAATTAGGGTGTACCAAGGCCGAAGCATTTAGTGAGTGGGACTTTGTATTGGGAGAAGACCTACTGCGCCAATTTATCAACCTTTGCAAGCTAGAGGACACTCAGATTAATGCAATAGACAAGGGGGACACTCCGAACCAAGACTACACCAAGCTCATCAAGAAGAATGACAAGCCTATCCAGAATTGGTACACGACTGGGGGACCCATAGCAAGTGAAGACTTCCTGACCAAAGAGTTAGTATGTACTCCCCATCCCCATAGGGCAAGAAAATTTGTAACTCTTACCTTAGAATCAGATACCGCTACCGATGAGATCACCCAAGAGGACTTGGATGCCATTGCGGAACATGTATTCCCCTACTTTCTTAATGAAAAAATAGATCTTTCTGAGTATCTTGAGATTGCCAGCGTCCTAAATGATGAATTAACTAATAACTCTAACGAATTAGATAATAATGAGTCATATGACGAGATAGATCAGGAAAACGAACAAATCTTAAAAGAAATTAATAAGCAAGTAGGTCTTCTTGGTGGAAATGGTCCTATTGATGCCGAAGAAATGCAAACAGTTAATATGGGGATGGAGGAAGATCCGAAAGAGACCAAGATTGGCAGTTTCTTCAAGGGGGAAGACTGACAAGCCCTTATAGCGCTTCTCCGAGAATTCGTATATGTGTTCGCTTGGTCCTCCAAAGATATGCCGGGGCTAGCCAATTCGATTGTTGAGCACAAGATACCGCTGCTCCCTGATTCAAGGCCAGTCAAGCAAAAACTCCGCAGAATTAAGCCAGAATGGTCGGTACAAGTCAAACAAGAGATAGAGAAACTCCTGAGTGTGGGGTTCATCAATGTGATAGAGTATCCAACCCAGTTGGCTAATACTGTGTAGGTTTCCAAGGCAAATGGAAAAGTCTGTATCTGCGTTGATTTCCGTAATCTCAACAGAGCATCTCCGAAAGACGATTTTCCTCTTCCCAACATAGACATGCTCGTTGACAATACTGCGAAATACGAAGTCTGTTCATTCGTAGAAGGATTTTCCGGTTAAAACCAGATCCTCATGGCCGAGGAGGACTAACACAAAACAGCGTTCACCACACCTTGGGGGACGTTCTGTTATACGGTCATGCCATTCGGACTCAAAAATGCTGGAGCCACTTATAATAGAGTTGTAACTGTGTTGTTCCACGACATGATACATAAAGAGGTGGAGGTGTACGTTGACGACATGATTATACACTCCAAAGGCTCCGATGGACAGCACTTTGTCGACCTTAGAAAGTTCTTTGAAAGGTTGAGACACTACAAGATGAGGCTTAATCCGGCCAAGTGCACATTTGGGGTAGTGAAAGGAAAAGTCCTCGGGTACATGGTCACCGAGCGTGGTATAGAAGCAGATCCCGCTAAGATCAAAGCCTTTATTGACATGCCTCCACCTAAGATGCAAAGAGAAGTCAAGGGATTTATGGGTCGCCTTCAGTACATTAGTCGTTTCATTAATAAACTCACGACGAGGTGTGAACCCATTTTTAAGCTCCTCAAGAAGAATGCATCCCTAGAATGGACAGAAGAGTGCCAAGAAGCCTTTGAAAAGGTTAAGGAGTACTTAGTGAATCCGCCCATGTTGGTTCCACCGCATAAGGAGAAACCACTGACCTTGTACCTCACAGTCAATGACACTGGATTAGGGGCTATGCTAGCACAAGAGCAACCCGATTTGAAGAAAGAAAATGCCGTGTACTTTGTCAGCCGTCGCTTCCAAGGCGCTGAACTGAATTACTCTGCATTAGAGAATTCGTGTGCTGCACTGGTATGGGTAACTGAGAGACTAAAGCCATACATGGAGGCATTTCCCGTACAACTGATCGCCAGGATAGACCCAATGAAATATATCTTCGAGAAGTCGCATGTTTCCTCTAGGATAGCCAAATGGTACTTTATGCTCGTGGGGTACGATATCACTTACATCACACAGAAATTCGTGAGAGGATGAGTCTTCGCAGATCATTTAGCCGAATTTCCATGTGATGAAGCGAAGGGGGAAGACCCACGATTCCCGGATGAGGACATCTTGGCAATAGCAGAAATACTATTGGGCTACAATGGAAGCCGACTACACCAACATGGTTAAGCAATGCCACAAGTGCCAGATACATGCCAACTTGCAACATGCACCACCGTTCGTGTTATACCCTATGACATCCCCTTGGCCATTTTCTACATGGGGAATAGATGTTATTGGCAAAGTCTCACCGACGGGTGATAATGGTCACTCATTCGTATTAGTCGCCGTTGATTACTTCACCAAGTGGATCGAGGCTCAATTCGACAAAGTCTTGAATTCCAGAAAGGTGGCTGAGTTCATTAAGACCAACATCATATGCCGGTATGGGGTACCTCATGAGATGATATCTGACAATGGCACGCACTTTGAGAAAGAATGTGACCAACTACTCGCAGAGTATAAAATAGAGAGACATAAGTCGTCACCGTACCGACCACAAACCAATGGAGCAGTCGAAGCTGCTAACAAAACCATTAAGACCATCATTAGGAAAATGGCTAATACTGGCAGAGACTTGCCCGACCAGCTACCTTTTGCACTCTGGGGCTACCACACTTCAATCCGTACTGCCACCGGTGAGACTCCCTACGCCCTAGCCTATGGGATGGAAGCAGTGCTACCTATCGAATTAGAAGTACCATCACAAAGGGTTCTCCTAGAAAACCAAGTGAATGAAGTCGCATGGTTAGACAGCCGTTATGAACAACTAGCCCTGCTAGATGAACGACGACTTCGAGCCGCTGAGAATATCCAAGCGTATCAATAAAGAATGGCCCGAGCATTCAACAAGAAAGTCAAATCCAGAAACATCAAAGAAGGGGACCTTGTCCTGCGTGAACATCGTCCTGGACCATTCAATCCTATGGGAAAGTGGGGACCAAGATGGATAGGCCCATACAAAGTCAAGAAGGTATTCTCCGGAGGAGCAGTACAACTCGCGGGCCTATATGGAGATCAACTGCCGAAGCCCGTCAACATAGACAAGCTGAATAAGTACTACTCATAGCTCCGTCCCCTATTTCAAAAAAAAAGTAGAAAAGCTCGCTAGGTTGAAAACCCGCAAGGGCGGCCTAAGCAAAAATTAGAGCAGAGAGCACGAGAAAAGAAGCCCGCTAGATTGAAACCTGAAAGGGCGGTCTAGGCAAAAATCAGGGTGTGCATAAAAAAAAATAGGGGACAGTCTCGTACGAGACACCTATGTCTCGTGCGAGACATGTCAGTCAGTAGACATAATTTTCTCTTTCTTAAACAAGAACTACGATGACCTGAGCTCCTTATTTAATTGATGTAAAAGGAGAACGTAGGCAGCCTTTTGGTCCGGTCTATTCAATAAATAAAATCAAAATCTTGTCTTCTTATTAATTGAATGCATTTTAAGAAAGCAATAAGAAAATTTCTAACATGAATACCAACTTGCAAAAGAAAATAAATAAAATACTAAAAATCTAAACATTGATCTATCTATGGAAATCTCTCGATACTCCTAGGGATCTACTTCTTCCTTAACTTAGTAGGGGCTTGACTACGATCCACCTTGTTATTCCTCTTCCTCTTGTGCAAAGGTATCTTGAAACCGGGAAGAACATCCAGTCAACTGAACACCGAGGGAGTCAGTCTCGCAAACACTTGAGGCCTATCCAGAGCATGGAATTTACCAGGAAGTCCATTTTCTCTCCTCTCGTAAAAGTCACTATCTAGAAAATCTTGAGTGGCATTTACACTGATATTAGAAGGATCCTCCTTAGCTTCCTTCTTCCTCAAATTCAAGCTAGGCTCAAATTGGTCCCCGAACAGAGAGAGGCGGATCTCATCTATACCCTCAACACTGGGACGGAGTTCCGAGAGAAACCAATCCAAGTATTTTTCCGACAAATAGATGCTCCCTCCATCATGACGAAGATTGGTCCAAGGATCCATAGTGGTGCCTTGCCCCCAAGCACGAGCCAAGCTCGTAGAGAACTCTGAGTCCATGAAAGAAATGTTCTGAGGTCGTCCCCCTAACAAAAAAGTATCCTGCTGCTGACCGAATTGTCGCATTAACCTCCAAGCAAAGTAGAAAGAGGAGTCCCTCAAACTAGGAAGGATGACCCTATCATATCCAAGGGTATTAGCTACAAACCTCCTCACCTTCCAAAAGGATGGGCACCAAGAAATATCATTGGTCTACGCTTTAGCAAAAAGATGAGCCCACTCCTCAATGCTCAGACCCTTTGCTAACAGTCTCCGCCTATGGAAAGTATAAGGTGAATACTCGATCGTAGAGTCCAACAATTTGAAATATTCTCTGAGCCAAATAGTCAACAACAATGGACTTCACCAAGTCATAGAGCCGATTCGGTATAGCTCATCAAGACCATGAAGGGTCTCCCCTAAGATAAGAGGGATTATATTGAAGGCCCATCCTCTAGCTTGCAGAACAATCTCCACGAGCTCCGTGTTCGCCATGCCACACTTGCTCATAAAAACTGCGCTTCGAAATAAGCACAACGCCAAGAGGCAGCATTGGGAATCCACGCCGTGACCACGAGTCACCTGAACTTTAAATCTCCTAGGCAGAGCATGGAGATCGATATAGCGGTTATGAATATAACTCTGCGCCTCGGGGAGGCCTATACTCAATAGATCCCTGAGAGATTCCGCCGGCACTTTGTCACAATTAGGAACCGAAATCACCCCGGCCAACGGCATATCCAAGATAGCCGCCATCTCCTCTACTGTAGGGACTATCTCATTAAGTGAAAAGTTGAAGAGGTGAGTCGATGAATCACAGAAGCGTGCAACTCCCTTTAAAAGGTCCCATTCCAGTTTTGGATTCTTCAAGGTGAAAAGAATCTTAAACCCGAACATCTCCACGAATCTCTATTGACGAGGTTTATTGAATGAGCGAAAGAACGTTGCTAAATCACTCTTGTAGTATTCCACTAATCTCGAGTCCAAGGAGAACTCATCAACAATTATTGATGAAGGGACGGACTTGCTTAGGGCCATCGGGAGCAAAAGGTTGAGAATTTTACTCCAAAAGAAAAGTTCCCAGAACTGATTCAAGGCTGCATGGTATTCTAGGACAGAATAGAGGTGTTTATATACAAGTTTGGACACCGAATCCTCAAGGAAAAAGGAGAAACAGCCGCAGATTGAAAGGATGGCTCGTACGAGACATCGATGTCCCATACGAGGCATCTCCCAGTTCAGAACAACAGAAACTCTGCTCATATCTTACGTTGCTCAACAAGTCAAAACATGTCTTAATCACCTCAGAAACTCACCCGAAACAGTTCCTACATCACATGGAAATAGCCCAACACGAATCCATCTCATAAAATTACCCCTCGGTTGACCAACCGGATGTGAGTCAATCCTTTTGCACAGTCAGAAATAAAAACTAAAATAAAATAATGTATTGTGTGCTAGAGTTAGGAAATAACTGTTGTATAGGTACAAAGTAAAGAAAGGAAAATTGTCTTCGCCTACGCCGAGGCAATGAATACATCATCAACTAAAAGGTGAGAATGGGGGATCCTATCTAGGATGTGTCGCCACTGCCACACTATCATCCGTCGGTCCGAGGCCTCTTCCCGCAAGAAGCTAGCTCCACCGTCTGCTGAGCTAACCTTCCAAGCAGCCCTGCTGTCTCTCTCTTCATCCTCTTGGCATAGGCCATGAATTATGCAAGCCGTCCCGCGACCTCTCTATACTCGGCAATAGGCACCTGTTGAGAAGAAACAAATAGAGATATCAAAATCTTCAGATAAATGATAAAATGAGAGATGAAATGGTAGAATGATAAGAAATGGCAGAAGAAGGGTCATAAATCATACCATAGTCGCGTCAGCAGGAGGTACGAGTCCCTCAGGCATATCGTACTGCGAGGGAAGATCCTCAGTACTCTCTACTCCCTCAGCCATACTGTAGGTAAAAGAAGCCGGTCCAAGCTACGGACGAAAAGTAACATGAACAACCCCCTGTGCCTGAGCCTAATCACCCTCCAGAATCAACCGAGGCATGAGATAAGCAAGGAAATCCTGATAATCAGCCTTCCAGGACATAAGGTCAAAGGCATCCTGACCAATAATGAGGTCCCCTCTCTCCTCCGCGATGGCATACGAGTTAAGCATGTAGGCCGGCGGGTCCAAAGGGACGATGACATCGAGTCTGCCACCACCCTGCTGGTGAGAGACTCTCTCTCCTAAGTAAAAGCATCCCCCACCAAGGCCGATCATCAGCAATCTCATGCCAGCAAACCCGTGAACATGTGTAAGTACCCCAATCTGAAATGACCAAATTAAAGGAATTCTTGGCATCATTCAGGGACAAACTAATAGGCCAGGACCTCACTAGGATAAATTTGGAACACAAGGACCTTTCTGGAATTAAAATTTGGAAAAATCCAGAAGGCACCATCCCTAGCCGTACGGCTACTTTGGGAGGTCACAGGGCCTTTAAATTGAAGCCCTTTCTGATCATTCCAGGGGGGAGAAATGGTTATTGTTAGTGTTACTCTGCTAAAATTGCTCCGAAGAGTGTTTTGAGAGTGAAAGAGAAAGGAAGATTAGCCTAACTCAACATAGGTGAAGCCACCTTCTCCCCCATCCTTCTCTTCATCTTATCTCTTTTGTTTGTTCATATTATTGTTGTTCATCTCTTAACTCTTGCAAGTCTTGTCCAGTCAAGCAACTTAATTTCATTGCAAGTCTTGTCCTTCAAGCACTTTAATCTTAATCTTATTGAAAGTCTTGTCCTTCAAGCACTTTAATCTTAATCTTATTGCAAGTCTTGTCCTTCAAGCACTATATACATATATATTGTTATACATTATGGTCCAAACCATGGATGATTCAAGGTGCCCTTCACACTTTGTGTGAAAGTGGTTCTAACCTAAGGATGATCATGGTTTATTGAATTTCTCACTTATAACAAATTAATGATCTATTTTAATGAAAAAGGCACATGTTTTGGTTGATTATGTTGTTCATTGGTAGCAAGGATGGTCATTTGGATGATAAAGTTTCAATCTTTATCATCCAAACATTGATCTAGCTTCAAAATCCCCTTTGGGGTCATAAAGATCAAATCTTTATGTCAAATAATGTTGTCCCAAGGTTTTATTTGGCTTAAGGATCCACTCTAGTGGTGAAAGTCCAAATCTTTATGTTGATTTTGTTTTGATTTGGCAATGATAATCATGTGGGATGATAAAACCTTAGTGTTTATCATCTTACCCTTTTGATTTAGCTTTGAAATCCCATTTTGGGTCATAAAGATTGAATCTTTATACAATAATTTGGTCCCTAAAAGGTTAATAATGTGTCAAAATGCCATCTTGATGATAAAATTTCCATCTTTAATCATCAAATGGTCATTTTGGCTCAAAAGCCATGTTCATCAACTTTTTCATAAATTTCTCCAATGATTGCCTTTGATCACACCCAATTCTTTGTTTTTGGGGTTCTTTTGATGATCAAATTGCATAGGAATGATCTTTTCTAAGTTTTGTTGTTAATCATAAACTGGAAATCAGAACAGTTTAGTCCAGTTTCAGCAGAATGCTCTGTTTTTGCCTGGAACTGGACTGTTTTTGGACAAACTGTAAAAATTCCAGGAAGAGCATACTCTAGCCGTACGGCTACTCTGGGCTCAGAGGGAAAAATGTCCATTTTGTCCTCCGATCCCTGTTTTATTAATAAAAGACACCTTTTCAGTTTAATTTTTGAATAAAAGTTAAAACAGACTCTTTTCTGTTAAATACACACACACACATGCACTCTTGTTAACCAACATTAGGGAGAATCGGACTTGTCTGAGGCGGCTTGGGTGACGTGAAACTCTTCCCAAGACGTAACCTGACCTCCGAACTAATAGAATCTCTAACCTTTCCAATTGTTGGGTTAAATAATTAACAAATGTGGCGACTCCGTTATGTTTTGCTTGATAACCGTGTTTGGTTTTTTCGCCCTTCGAAACGAAAACCCTTCGTTTCCTTCGTCACAGGGCGGGATCCTTACAACATGGTCAATGCCCAAACTCCGCCATTGAAAGAAAGCGACAGCAGACTCAGGGACGGACTGCCACCTGTCAAAATACAGCCTCATGCGCTCCACCGGCATATCATCCCCCTCTGCCTGCTCATCATGGGTATCCCTGTTACCCCGGTGCCATCTCAGAGTATCTGGGAACATAACAGTGTTGTCTTGAAGGTTGAAAGTGAAGAGATCAAACATGGCATAACCCCAGTCCTGCAAAGTAGGAGAAACATGAAAAAATGTCAAAACTGAATGAGTTACTAAGACAGAAAGTAAACTGGGGCTGAAATAAATGAGGAATACATAAGAAGATGAGTATTGGACCTCCCAGGCATGAGTGTAACCACCTAAGCCAGCGTTCATCCGATCACGCGAACTCTCATCCATGGCCACATAACAGTGGGCCAAGCCAGCAGAACCACAGCTAGCATCAGTAACATGCTGTATATCTCTCAACACACTCAGAAGAGTGAACAAAGCAGTCGACGCATGATTGGCAAATAGCGTCTCAGAAAAGGCCCACCACAGAAAGCCACGAACAGCTGCAATAAGAGTAGTAGTAAGATGTATCTGGCTAGCATTAACAGCAATATAGGCATCGACCTTATCCCTCAAGGAATTCAGAGGGACACCCTTGCCTAGGGTACGCACAGAGAAGCCCAGAAAGTGCCTCATATCATCTCCACTGGGAGAGAAATCCGTATCAACCTTAAGTGCCTCACCGAAGATGGCAAGCCCAGTAATGGCATGAAAGTCAGTAGGGGTCATGGTAACCTCCCCCCACCGCATGTGCAGGGTATGAGTACTATCCAACCAGCGCTCCTGGATGGCCTGGAGCAAGTGCATGTTCCTCCTCTCACCGACTAAGCCGTCAAAGAAGGGTTTCAATCCGAGATTCTCGATCTCTTCCTTCATCTCGCTATTGAGAGTTGCCCACCTCTTAGCGATCGCTCGTACGCTTCCTCTACAATTACTGATCACCCTGAATGACTGCAAACAACAGAGACAAAAGATATAAATGTCATAAAAACGGTAAAATCCTCATTTAAGCATTTTACCCGAAAAGTCGCAGAATTGCCTAGAACGACAGTCAAAATCATGTACTACCATACTAAAATGATTTTCAACATCAACAAGGTGAAATTCCATCAAAATATCATCCATGTATGATAAACCCTAGAAATAATAATTCTAGGCGAAAATTGACGAAAGTCGAATTGCTAGAACACTAAATTGAGACATGCAACAACGAAATTGACAGGGAAACTCAATCAAAGGAAGAGATCCTTACCCGCCTAGTCTGAACGGTGTGAGAAACGTGGTCCTCAGGGAATGGGCACAACTCATCCGTGGCCCACACTCTACCCTTCATATGCCTACCAAAGAGGTGCTCTTTATGGGATCAATGCACGCCAGCCATTTGAAAGGGTTGGGAATCACTAGAACTTGGTGAAAAGGAAGATTTTTGAGTGAAAAAATTGCCTAGGGTTGAGAATTCCCGAAGAAGAATAAGAAAAAGTGATTTGAAGATCATTTTCAGCACCTAAAATGCCTCTGTTCTGCGTAAAAATAGAGAAGTCTCGTACGAGACATCCCCAGAAAAACCTCAGAAAACCATGTTTTCTTGAGAAGTTCCAGAAAAGCCATGCTTTTTAACAGAAAGGTCAGAAAAAGCCCTGCTTTAGACTAAGAGGCCAAATCTGAACCCGGTTCAAGATGGAATATTGAGTCGTCACCAAATGGATATTTTCAGAATTGGAACAAGCAAAGTTGTATCTCAGTGCGAATTTATTCTCACCGCACATCTAAGATCATGGGTGAGCAACAAAATCTGCATCAGCAAACTCTAAATCCAACGACTGTCATCAAGACGTATGTTAGTGGCACATGGTTTACAACCAGGCATCCCACGACTGTCATCAAGGCATATGTCAATGACACAGGATTTGCAACCGGGTATCCCATGACTGTTATCGAGACGTAAGTTAATAACACAGGATCCCACCATTTAGAGTCCATTAATTGCCATCGAGACGTATGTTAATGGCATAGGATTCACTTTTCTGACGATAAGGCAAGTTCGTTAGAAGGAGAAGCAAGGAACCAAGTAATTGGCGTCTCCATAACCAGTGATCCCATAATTGTTATCTAGGCGTACGCCAATAATATAGGATTCACACCCCTCAGAGTCCCATAATTGTCATCAAGGTGTAAGCTAATGGCATAGGATTCATATTTTCCAGCGGAGAGGCAATCTCGTTAGAAGGAGAAGTGAGGATCCAAGTAATTGTCATCTCCAAACCCGAGTCCGATAATTGTTATCAAGACGTATGTTAATAACATAGGATTCCTCACCAGAGCTTAAGGCGGTTCGTCATCAACAACAGGGCATGTTCAGAATTGGAGTCAAAGAGATTGATTCCTCAGTATGCATTGCAAGTGGAGACGGTTCGTCATCAACAAAAAAGAGTATATTCAGAATTGGGTCAAGGCAATTATTTCCTCAGTATGGGTACCCTCTAAACTCTAAACTTTACTTACCACAAGTATTTGTTTTCAAAAATGATTTTCAAAATACCTTAAACCTCAGTTTTTGCGTGTTTTCATAGTCGAACTACGTTTGGTCTGATTTTTTTCTGAGGAATACGTAGGCAGCTTTTTAGCACGACCATACCCCTAGTTCAAAATGGTGTCTTTTCTATCGACGATATTACTTCATCCATAAGTATCATCGCCGAGGGGCTCTGTAGACACCCCATTTTGGACGTTCATTTATGATCACACTAGTTCTGTGTCTCGCCTTTGATTTGGGTCGAAACTCGTTAAGTTGGACATGTTTCATTAAGTTTCTGACTGACTCCATTAGTCAGGGGCCAAAATGAACATTAAATTACTGCAGAGGGCAAATAGTGAATTCCAGCACTGAGATGCCTCGTACGAAACATTGATGCCTCGTACGAAACATTGATGTCTCGTACGAGACATTGATGTCTCGTACGAGACATCCCCCTTGACAGTCGGGTTTTTGGTCAGTTTCCTTGTTGATCTTAACCCCTTTTCTTGGCAAACACTTAAGCAATCTGGGAAAACCTAATGGACGATCCTAGAGTCCAAAAATACCTATGTGGGAATCATGTCTTGGATTCCCACCATAACTTACCTTCTTGGCCAAAACCCTAGGTCCAAAACCCTTATAAATATAGTTGTTCTTGCCTAGAATGACGAATGGTCAACTCAAGACTCATTATTCACCCCACAACCACTCCAAATCTGATCAAAAGGTCCCCATAATCAGTCCCTCTCTGATACCCACGAAATTTGGAAGATCAAGGCCTTTAGTCAAGGCCATCCATAGGATTCTTAAAGAACGCTTAGGTAAAACTCTTTGTTTTCTATCTTCTCATCTCCTTCTTTGTCTTTGAAGTAGTGTGATTCCATTAAAAGATCAGCCTAGAGCCTCTCCAACCCATGGAGATGGTCTCGAAGCACATGATCCGACTTCCCAAATAAATAAGAAATTATTTATTTGTTTTTTTTTCTTTTGGTACATGAATGAATAATATTGAAACGATGATGATGATTTCTTAGCAAGACCAATCATAGATTGAGTGAATTGGGTGCTCCTTAGCCTTCTCAATTCATAACTTAACCCCCGAATCCAGATATTTCGGTCCGTGTTCCGACAATATTATGGTGGTGACTCTCAATTAAAAAGGTAAATCGAAGGATGAAAACCGCCTCGAGAACAAACCAACAACCGCAAAAAACCCGTGCATAAACACTTTTGTAATTCCCCTTGTCCATGGTGACGGCATTGACCGAAGCCTCTTTTGTTGAGTTAGAGGCGGCCTTGTATCGGAAGCTAGGAGAAATTTTCTTGATCTCTTTGAGCAAATCATCCATTCGGACTCCCGTCTCATACATTTGAGAGAAATCTGCATAACAAGCCCCACTTAGATGGGTGCGGAGATCAATTTTGACAATTTCAGTAAGCTTGTCATTCCATCTCCTCGTACAGTAAATAAAGGACTCATTATCCCTTTGGGTGGTATTCTCGAGCTCTTTCTTGGTCGGGTGGTGAGTGGTGTTGCCTTGGTATTGACTCTTGAAGGCGAGCATGGCGGTATCCCAATCAAGATGGATGGTGAACGGGAGAGTTGCGTACCAATCTTTTGCCGCCCCCTCGAGAGTGAGAGGGAAGCATTGTGCCATAACTTTCGGAGAGACCTTCTTTGGAACCGTAGCCCATATGTAAGCCTCGGTGTGAGCCATGGGACAAGAGTCGCCCTTGAATTTGCTGATGTCGGGCATCTTGAACTTGTCGAGGAGAGCGGCCATGGTGCTCATGAGAATGGATGACTGATAAAGGCTTGTGTCGGAGCCTTTCCCCATGTTGAGACTGTTGAAACGTTGATCTATGTAACCCATGATTAAATCAACCGTCTTGTTATCTTTGTTGTCGGTGCTTGCCTCCCCCATTTTCTTGGTGTGAGCACTAACATAAGGGCTCTCGAATAAACCCTTGGTCCACTCGGACTCTTCATTGTCTTCCTTCCCTTTACCACTTGAAAGCTTGGTGAGCTTGGTTTTCATTTGTTCCATCTCAGCCTCGTGGACCTCCTTTTGGTTGTCAAGATGGGATTGCCAAAGGTCGTCTTTATTTTGGGCCTCCTTATTGAGAGTAGAGATCTGTTCTTGGAGCATTTGGACCATAGCTGAAAGTTGCTCAAGGGACATGGTGTTATGGTTGTTGGAGTCACCGGCCATTGATGCTGTCGTAGTCGCTGGAGTGATCAATTCACGGACTAACCAGTTCGCTGAATCCCGATAGATGCGGTAAGTACCAATTGAACCTATATTGCAGAAGAGGCCCTTGTCAGTCTTGAGTAACACTTTCGGTACATGAAGAGGTTTGGAACACACAATGGGCACACGACTCAAAACCACATAAAGAAAAGACTCTTTTTTTTATAAGTCGAAGGGACGGGATCCCTTTTGAGTTTCTAAGAAAATAATGGAATCGTCACACTAGTATATAGAACTTCTCGCGGTCCCATATACTCATTGGATTCCATTACGCTTGTGAATCCTATCGGGATTAAACTAAATTAATGTAGTAAAGCATACATGCGGGGACGGATTTTTTATTTTCGTCTATAATAACCACTTGGGGACGGCTTTTTATTTCATCCATGATAACCACTTGGCATGTATGTTTTGAAGACATTAGTTTAGGGAAATCTCGGCACATGAAAACCGACTTAGTCACAGAGTGTTAGACCCTAACTAGAATTGTGTTGGCTTGTGCTCGGCTAATGAGAGGCTTAAGGTCACCGCGGCATATAGTCATGAACTAAGCCACGGGCTGAGGTTTACCGCTTCGAAAGAGTCAAGGTCAGGTGGAGCTTGAAACTTCCTAAGACGGGCCTCGACGGGTTTGGGGTTATGAACTTATGTGACTCGATAGTGAGCAATTTATAAGAATATGTGCATGTAGTGTGAGGTCCAACATGTGACAAAACATTTTTCACTTTTTTTTGAAAGAAAATCAAATAAGCACATAAATTACAACTCTCGAATCACATGTGTGACCGATAAAACAAAACACGAAAGTAAAACAGTCCAAAGGTCCAAATTAGGCCTTGATGCAGGCAACTGTGCCCATACCCCAATCATTCTGCCCTGTTCTGAAGCTGTTCCTGTTCTGGAAAACCACCCAGAAGCGCGCGCCTCTGGCCTGTGTTGTGGGATGCGTGCGCATGGTGCAGTGTCTATGGGAGGCGCCCGCTTTTGGGCAAACCTGTCAGATTGTCAGACTTTAGACTCAGGGGATTGCCCTGGTCCTGAATATACATTGTGACCCCTGCAGAAATGATTAGCGTAGATGAAAGAAGAAGAATAGGAAGAACATTAAGAAGCGGGTGACTCTGGTACTTGATATGGGCCGCGCGCGCCTTAGGCCAGAGACGCACGCTTCCCCCATCAGGAACAAGAATGCCCAGAAAAATGTAGACTTTGAACAGCAATGCAAGTTTAACCCTCAAATGTCCCCAGTGGAGTCGCCACTGTAGATACCCCGGGAGGGGCCGCGGCTTGGCTAGAGCGCGCGATTTGTCCTAGGATGTCTAATTGTGTTTTAATTGTAGAGTCGCCACCTATGTTTTAGAGGAACATAAGAAAAACTAATGTATAGCCTAAGTTTGATTATGAAAACAGAGATTCTTGTTATGAGGTTTGGAGGTTAGGTTATGAGATGGGAAGTACTTAAACACCCATCTCGCCCAACTAATATTGGTCTTGCGTGTTCAAAGTCTACAAATGTAAAATAACGTTCTTCCTATTCTTGACTATAATTAAAAAGGGGTTTAAAAAAGGGGTTTTTGGAATGTAGGGAGATAACTCCTTGACTAACTTCAATGAAATGAAGTAGTCTTTGGTGTCATGTCCCAAAATGGTTTGGGTGATTACACGTTTGATTAAAGTGGAAGAAAGAGAGGAGAGATGAGGTAGAAAGGAGAGAAAAGAGTAGTCTTTTTACCTATACTTCAAAGTGACTTCAAGTATTCCTTGGGAAGTTGCCTTTGAAAATGCCTTGAATGTATTTGTGTATAGTTTTTGTAGAGAAGAGAATTTTCGGTCCTTTGAAATGGTGGAGAAGGGAGGCTTTTATTGTTGTAAAACATATGTTTTTGGTGCCAAAACTCAGTCACCAAGAAATCTTTCCCGGGAAAAATCATGTAAAAATGAGCAAGGGAGAGATTCTTGGACGCGCGCTTCCTGCCTCGGGGGTGGAAGACGCGCGCGTCTGGATCCTATGGTTGGAGGCGCGCGACTCAGAGATGGCCTTTTTGATAGAATGGACTAGAAAGTCAGTCTTGTTATTCAGTTTAGTCCCTAGACTTAATAAAGCCTATCAGGAACTTAACGGAAGTAACAGAAACTAACGAAAAACACTTAAAATAGGGGGAAACACATGATCAACCGTGCAATCAGGGTGAGCGGTCCAAGGCAGGGTGTCTACAGTGTTTCACAATGAAAGATATGGGTGAAGCCGCATATATCCTTGGCATTAAGATCTATAGAGATAGATCAAAGAAGCTAATTGGTTTAAGCCAAAGTAAATACATTGACAAGGTCCTTAGAAGATTCCGCATGGAAGACTCTAAGAGAGGACACTTGCCAGTGCTACATGGAGTTTCTCTAAGCAATACTCAATGTCCTAAGACAAATGATGAGCGTGAGAAAATGAGTGAGATTCTATATGCTTCGGCAATTGGATCCATCATGTATGACATAATATGTACTAGGATGGATGTATCTATGCTTTGAGCATGACGAGTAGATATCAATCCGACCCCGGTAAGAGTCACTGGATAGCTGTTAAAGCGATTCATAAGTACTTGAGAAGGACTAAAGATTAGTTTTTAATCTATGGAGGTTTGGAAGATGATCTCATTGTAAATGGTTACACGGATGCAAGCTTCCAAACCGACAAAGATGATAGTAAATTGCAATCGGGTTTTGTGTTTATGTTGAATGGTTGAGCTTTAAGATGGAAAAGTTCTAAGTAAAGTACAGTCACTGATTCTACAACTGAAGCTGAGTATATTGCTGCATCGGAAGTTGCAAAGGAAGCTGTTTGGATTAAGAAGTTCATTGGTGAACTTGAGGTGGTTCCTAGCATTGCTAATACAATAGACCTTTATTGTGATAATAATGGTGCTATTACTCAAGCAAATGAACCAAGGGTACATCAAAAATCCAAACACATACTTAGGCGTTTTCATATCATTCGAGAAATCGTTGATAGGGGAGACGTAAATATATGCAGAGTACCAACTGATAATAACGTTGCGGACCCGCTAACAAAGGGACTTCCACAAGCGAAACATGATGGTCATGTTAGGTCCATGGGTATTAGATACATGGGAGATTGGGCCTAGGGAAAGTGGGAGATTGTTAGTGTTGGTGCCCTAGGCACGTTTATTTAAACATTATGTATGTCGTTTCATTCATATTAATAAAGAGATGTTTTGATTATTATTGTTGTTCATGTTTACTTATAATAATCTCCATCCCTAGTACTTATGAAGCACTAGTATAAGTCTAAATGATCATGGGATGATTATGTTAGACTTATGGGTACTTGTTGGAGAACAAGGTACTGGACATGACCCGCTCTATGAGATTTATGTCATGGTCAATGTCATATATAGATCTCATATTAGTTATGTTATTTGAATCCTTAGACATGAAGTTATTATAGTCTTCCATTTGATGAACATTATGTTTGACATATTCAAACGCTACCTTTAACAAGGAAGTTATAAAGGATATGATTAGCATAATCAGATTTACGTAGGGAAGAATAATAAGCTAAATGGATTTGTCCCTCTTCGGAGAGATGTCAAGCTTGGGCCCCTCGTAGAATGATGTTGATGAAATGTTTGGCCAAACTCAATGAATTGATTAGATCAATGTTATTTGGATTATCAATATATTCAGGATCGAGAAAGTATTGAACAAATACAAGTTGACTCAATGACCATGGCTTGTGTTCAATGAAATCGTGGACAAAGGGATTGTGACATTTTCTATAAAGGAATTCAAACTTGTATATATTTACACTATTTCTGTAGGCATGACGGTTTTCTAGAACCTAATCATGTCTTATGGGTTTATGTTTAAACCCATTGCTAACTTAGTGTAATCCTATAGGGTCACACACAAATAGAACAAATCCTAAAGGACTTAATTGGAATTTAGGTCGAAGGACCTTTAAGGGATTTTATGAATTTAGAGGAGAAAACAAGAAAGTCGGGAAAAGGCGGAGGGTCCGGGCGGACTTATGTAAGGACCCGGTCGGACCTTGCATAGGACCCGGCCGGACCTCCTATAAGACCCGGTCGGACCTTGCATAGGATCTGGCCGGACCTTTTGTTATACCCGGGTGGACCTAGTCAGTTTCGGCCTGGGACTTTCTTATTCAGATTTCTTGCGGGTTTGGCCACTTGTTACCTATTTGGAATAGGAGAAACAAGTATAAAAACCTCCTCTAGTTGCCCTAATTAGTCCATAACATTGTGTGAGCCTCCTAAGAGTTTGAGAGTGTTATTTCTTGTTCTAAGATCCCTAGAGTGAAGAACAAGATCATCACAATAAAATTCCATAAAGTTCTGTACAATTATGAAAGCGTGTTTCACAATTTTTGTCTAGCAACCAAGATCAAGAAGTTTCTTGATATTCCTTCGAGGTGTAGATACCAATAGTGGGTGAATCTTATCACCTCCATAGTTCGTATTCCTGCTGTTGTTCGTGATCAAGTTTCAAACCTGCACTAAGAATCAAGGTTGTTAATCAAAGGCATCAAGGGTTAGTATTCTAGTATTCGTTATGCAGTATTTGATTTAATCAGATGAAAGGATCTATGGGCTTTGGGTTTCATGAAAATTTTAATGCTTTACGCCGCTGCGCATGATTATACGAAACCCAACATCAGTATGTATAATAATGAGTTGCCGGTGAAAGAGTTCCAACCAGCAATGACAAAGTAGTAAGGTAGCAAACACAAAGGGACACGATGATTTGGAGAGGTTCACTGTGTAAATACTGCTATGTCCTCTACCAAGTTTGGTCAGAACTTGGATTTGGGTTAAGTACACTATCAGTTCACCCTAGTCTATTACAAGCACGGCTATGCCGGTTATAAAAACCTAAACTTTAGGGATCAATAATGGATCGCGATACAAATACTGACCAAGTGTATTTGAGCGGTAAGTGCAAATGGATCTTATCTCACTCAGGTGGGTGTGTGAAAACTCAATCAATGTATTCTGTAAATAATCTAGTTTGGTAATACTAACAGTATTGATGAGTTTATGTGCACAAGTGTATGTCCTAATAATTGTCTAATGATTTCTGGACATAGAATGTTTGAGCTTCAATTAATGCTTCAAACTATTCAACTGTCACGACCCGAAAACTAGGCTCTATTTTATTAGTAATAAATAATTATTATTTATTTATTTGCTTATTTATTTATTTGCTTATTTATTTATTTAAATTATTATTTATTTAAATATTTATGTGTGCATTTTATGTGTCATAATAATTATGCCTAGCAATTAATTGGTTATTTGTGCTAGTGTGGAGTGTTGGATCTTAGTTGTTAGTGGGGAGTGTAAGATTATTGTGTTAGTATGTAGGGGAAGGGGTCAATGTGTAAATTCTCTAATCCTCCTACTTACTCCTTCTTTTCCCCTCTCCTCCCTCATCTCACCCTCACTCTTCCTCTCATTTCTCCCAGCATTTCCTCTCTCTATCCATGGAAAGGGTAAGTTTCTCTCTACCTTCTCTCTACATTTTCATCATCTTCCTCTTGTTATTTCTCATTTCTTAAAACATGAAATGTGTTTAGATCGTCGATAGGATCGCGTAGAATCAAGAATATTCGAATTCCGTCAACTTTCATTATTTTCAAGTAAGTTGCTTTTCCCCCATTAATATGCTAAATTGTTCATATCATGCTTATATAATGCTTTAGTTGTTATATTTGAAGTTTGATTGAGTTTGGAATTTATTTGGAATTTATTAGGATTTTTGGTTAAAAATGGTGATTATATGAAGGTTGGGATTTAAACCTTGATTTGGGTTTCTAGATGTGTTATTTTGGTCCTATTCAATATTATAAGTTGTTTTGGTTCATTGTTATGCTTATTGGAAGTCTTGATTTTGAGTATTTGAGAAATGGTAAGAATTTTGGGTTGTTTGGGTGCCATTTTCGGGTATGTATGAACCCAGGAAGAAATCTGGGCATTGTTCTTCTGGCACGGTCGTGCCCCTTTATTTGGCATGGTCGTGCCAACATTCACTTTCCTCCCGTCATGATTGGCATGGTCGTGCCACTTTCTTAGGCACGGTCGCGCCAAAATTCCCTTTCCTTCCGTCATGATTGGCACGGTCGTGCCACTTTCTTAGGCACGGTCGTGCCAAGCTGGGACTCTGATATATTCTTCCCTTTTCTTCTAAAACTATTTCCCCCATAACTTCTTCGTCTGGGCTCCGTTTTAGGCGTGTAAACTATCGTTTCGAATCTCTCTCCGAGTACTACAAGATGGTATAGGTTGTTCAGTTAAGTTATAAGTTTTATACTTCGGGATTTTATTGGGTGTTTGAGGTTAAGAGGAGTTGTATCGATCCATTGTGAACAAGTTTTGTAAATCCAATTGAGTGACTTTATTGAGTTGTTATGATCATTTTGGGATATAAGTGAGGACTTCATACTTTGAGACCCTTTAATTGAAAGTTATTTTACTGATCGGATTGATTTTAGAATAAGACTTGGTCTAGGTTTTAGGTGATATCCTATAGTACCTAGAGGGTTGTTTTGGAACACTAAAGTGTAGGGTTTAGTCCAGTCGTGATCATGTTCTAATAAGGGTAACCTTTTGGATTCGCTTGGGTACTTACGGTTTGATTAACCTTAAGATGCATTCATTCGGATTTCTTATTTGGAATTCCAGGTGTGATGAGATGGTTGAGTCCATAGTCCTAGTATATCTTTTGAGTAAATGTTTATGGACATTTTGGTAATAGTCATTGTGCCATTGGTGAGCGACCGTTTGGGTTGTGCTCTTTATGATTAACTCGTGGGTATCATCTTTAGGATGTGTTTGGTATGGGTCCTTGTCTTGGAACCATCTTGTTTAATGATCAATGTTGTTGTGCTCTTTATGAGAAATTCCGTTTATCGTTGTTGTGCTTGTATGAGAAACTTCTTGTGTTCGTTGTTGTTGAACTCTTCATGAGAAATCGTTTCCATCTTTATGGTGATTAATTGGTGTGGTTCCTACTTTGGAACCCTAAATTGTTTAATTAAGCTAGTATTTATTACTTAGCATTTATTTGGAAGCACAGCTGGCATATTTGTTGCATCGGGCGATGGGAAGGATTATAATGGCAAAGCCAAGTCCATTATAATGTTGACCATTGTTTTGCCCTTACTATACCCCTTTTCCAGATTGTCCTTGGAAAGGATAAGTTAGCTTCCTTTGGGAATGTATCTAGCTAACGGGGATGACTTTGTGTCATGGTCGTTGTTCTTTGTGACACTCTTTGTTATTGGTTCTGGTACTGGGGATTTCTCTTCAGCTTTCATGCTATTATGAAGATGATGATTTGTGGATTATTGAAGCTGCGCAGCGACCTTTATTTGGTTCTTTCAGTTGGGTGAAACCTTGGCTATGTATCCACTTATGAGTGTTTATTTCAGCTTTATGTGTTGCATGATGAGCTGGTCGTTATTTCCAACCGGTATGGGACGGTTGGCGATAGGGAGCCTCTCATTTGTTGTTATATGTTTATTTATATGATTGATTATTGGATATTACTGTTGACAGCATGTCACTTATTATTCCGCTGCTATCTGTCTTATGTTAATTGCTATTGGTCATTGCATATTAGCATGTCATGTAGTTGCATTAGTAACTTACTGAGATTTATTCTCACCCCGTTTCTTGTTTCAAATTGTTTTCCTTAACCCCCCCCCCCAGGAGGAAAAGGATTAGGATTCGCGGATCGAGGAGGACGTCGAGAGGATTGAGATTTGGGCAGGTTGTTTGATCGGTTTGCATTATTTAAATGTATAACCTTTTGGGGATAGTTTTACCAACAATGACGTCATTAAGATTTGTAATCTTTTGTATTTTTGGGGTGAACTTGCGAAGCTTATTCTAGTAGTTTGTTGTTGTTGTTAAGCTGGAATTTCTAAAACTTTGTTTTAAACATTTTGGGTATAAAAATGGAATTTTTATCTTCATTATTTTGGTGTATTGTTGTAAGTCGACGTCCAGCTCGCGAGTTCCGGGCCCGAGGGGTCGGGGTCGCGACAGTTGGTATCAGAGCTATGGTTTAGCTCTATGTATAAGTATAGGTGGACTAGAATGACCTAGGAGGGTAGATGGGTTCGGAGTGAGTAACGATGAGTATTTTATTCAGGTATTTGTTTGTGATGGCTAGAAGAAAGCTGGTGAAGGCATCAGTGGGACTCAGAATCAGAATGGTCTACGGGAAGAAAACCGTGTAATGTTTCAGGACAGGTTTGAAGCGGCCGTGAAAGCAATTCATGACCAAGGGCCGAGAGAGGAACATGTAGCACCTCCGCGATATGGGTTGGAGCAGTTCTTGAAGTTGAAACCAAGTGAGTACGACGGTGAGCCTGATGTGAAGAAGGCCGAGCTATGGATAGAATCAATGGAGAAAATCTATGAGATCTTTGGTTGCACTGATGAGGATAGGGTTCTGTTTTCAGCTTATAAGCTCGTGGGGGCTGCGGAACATTGGTGGAAGGCACTGAAGACCAGTTGGGATGCGACTCTTGTACCATATCCTTGGGAGTGGTTCGTGAGGAAATTCAAGGATCATTTTATCTCTCTAGTGAATCAAAACCGGAAAGAGATCGAGTTCCTCAGCTTGGAGCAAGGCATGATGTCAGTAGCACAGTACTCAGCTAAGTTCACAGAATTAGTCAGGTGTTGTGAATACCTTATGCGGACCGAGGAGCAGAAAGCGATGAGATTAATCAGGGGTTTGAAGACATCCATCCGGACTCAGTTTATAGCACAGCGGATTCAGACTTATCAGGATGCAGTGGATCGAGCCTACTTGATTGAGAAGGGTATTGGGGAACACAAAAGGAAGACTGAGAGGGTTAACCCGGGTAAGCAAGGAGGGCAGAGTGAGTCACAACAGCAACATTCAGATAACAGAGGTAATTCTGGAGTGCAAACTCGATTCAGAAGGCAACTTCAAGGGCAACCAATAGTAGGAAATCGAGGTTCTAATAAGGGGACACGAAATGGGAAAGTCTGCAGCTACTGTCAGAGGAAAGGACACTCAGAAGACAAGTGTTGGAAGAAGCAAGGAAAATGTGTGAAGTGTGGTCAGTTGGGACACTTCATCAAAGATTGTCCGAGGTTTAGAGTTCAGTCATCGGGGGCAGGAAATGGAATACCACAGGGTCAGAAGAGGGATGCTTCGGGAAACCCTAAAAGTTCAGGGTAGGGTATTTGCGACCAATCAGCACTCACCAGGTAACGGATAAATTCCAGGAGGTATTATTTTGCGTCGTGAGAGCGAGCGCGTGCATTTTAGGATCATCGCATTTATGTGTTTCTATGCATTAGTTGCATTTATTTCTTCTGAGTCTTTGACTATGTGTTGTAGGTGTCTACTCCTATGGAGGAGTTTAGGGTATCTGATGAAGTCTTATGTGCTTATGATGTGCTTAAGTATGGTTATGTCTTACCTGCTAAATTAGCCATGTTGCTATTACAAGATTTTGATGTTACTCTTGCTTTAGTTTATTGTTTTAGGAAGATGGTTATATTCTCCATTCCTGATTTCTTAAAATTTTTTGAGACCGTTCCTTTGCGTAGAGTTATACCTAATTTTTTTTTTATTGAAATCCGAGTATTTAGCTTCGGTCAAATTGTTGGGTGTAATTATCATTGTAAGGTTTCTACTTTCTTCTAAATAGTACCTAGTGTTTGAGGAGAAGCTTGGGTTAAATTGGGTTGTTGTGGTACAAGGTTGTAATGCTAATATTTAGATCAATATCCATATTGTATCGGTTGGGTTATAGGAGTTGAGGATTCAATGAGGATCTTTTGAGGAAAATTTTAGTCACTTTTAGTACATCTCCGTGAATGCATCGGAATGGATTAGTATGGAGAGGTGTACGATTTGTTATGGATGATGAGTTTGTTGTAGGAGTTATGATCATTAATGGTGGTAAGCGTGTTAAGTTAGAAAGGACTAAGTACATTTTGGGAGAGTAATAATTTCTCAATCTATGTTAAAGGCATTTCGAAATTTTGGGTAGATAGTGGTTCTATGGTTCTAAATCCCTTCTTGGTGGCGTTTCCCGAATTGGATCAAGGGTATGTGAAGGAAGTTGATTATCAATACTTGGGCATAATTAAGGAATATCATGAATTGGTCTGGGGTCAGTTGGAACGTTACTAGCTAATTGGGTTATTACGAAGGTAGTACTATTGAGCCTAAGTATCATTAGGTTAATAAATGTATGCGTGAAAGATTAACGTGGCTTAGCTATTGAGGATTTGAGATTTTGTGACTTCCTTGGATATATGAGCACAGATTAATAACTAAAATGGGAGTTAGAGGAAATACCGTGAAGATAAAATTTAGATCATTTTCGGACTACTAGGTATTCGTAATTATTTTAGGCTTTCAAGGATTGGAGTGTTACGACGATGACATTATGGCGTAAATTTAAGTGAACATTTTCTATTAAAATTTTGGGTTTACATTACACCTTTAGTTTAAAGTGCTACCTAGAGCGAGAGCACTATAATGGGAATCCTTAGAGATATAGCCTTTGATGAATATTGTGGAAATAGAAATTTCTTTAGCCTTTTTATATTTTAAAAGCTAATTTAGCTCGAGATGGTAATGTTTTGAATTTCTGGGGAATAATACTAAGTATGCGATTTACAAATAGTTAAGGTTATGAATAAGGCGAGCTTGAGGTACCTCGAGAATTATGTGTGGAATTAATTTGGATTCTTCGATGATTGAGTACGGATTTCGATTAGTAATGAAGATAATGATGGAATGATTCGGTTCGAGAGGTGGTGTTATCGTAAGCATTATTTAAGGATACCTTTTAGTGGATTAGATTGGATAATTGAGGAATACGAGGAATGGCGGAACTATCGTATCCGTACCTATTTGGTCTTTCGGGTAAGTCTCGTTAAAATTCGGGTCGAATTTTCTTTAAGGGGGAGTGAATGTCACGACCCGAAAACTAGGCTCTATTTTATTAGTAATAAATAATTATTATTTATTTATTTGCTTATTTATTTATTTAAATTATTATTTATTTAAATATTTATGTGTGCATTTTATGTGTCATAATAATTATGCCTAGCACTTAATTGGTTATTTGTGCTAGTGTGGAGTGTTGGGTCTTAGTTGTTAGTGGGGAGTGTAAGATTATTGTGTTAGTATGTAGGGGAAGGGGTCAATGTGTAAATTCTCTAATCCTCCTACTTACTCCCTCTTTTCCCCTCTCCTCCCTCATCTCACCCTCACTCTTCCTCTCATTTCTCCCAGCATTTCCTCTCTCTATCCATGGAAAGGGTAAGTTTCTCTCTACCTCCTCTCTACATTTCCATCATCTTCCTCTTGTTATTTCTCATTTCTTAAAACATGAAATGTGTTTAGATCGTCGATAGGATCGCGTAGAATCAAGAATATTCGAATTCCGTCAACTTTCATTATTTTCAAGTAAGTTGCTTTTCCCCCATTAATATGCTAAATTGTTCATATCATGCTTATATAATGCTTTAGTTGTTATATTTGAAGTTTGATTGAGTTTGGAATTTATTTGGAATTTATTAGGATTTTTGGTTAAAAATGGTGATTATATGAAGGTTGGGATTTAAACCTTGATTTGGGTTTCTAGATGTGTTATTTTGGTCCTATTCAAGTTTATAATTTGTTTTGGTTCATTGTTATGGTTATTGGAAGTCTTGATTTTGAGTATTTGAGAAATGGTAAGAATTTTGGGTTGTTTGGGTGCCATTTTCGGGTATGTATGAACCCAGGAAGAAATCTGGGCATTGTTCTTCTGGCACAGTCGTGCCCCTTTATTTGGCATGGTCGTGCCAACATTCACTTTCCTCCCGTCATGATTGGAACGGTCGTGCCACTTTCTTAGGCACGGTCGCGCCAAAATTCCCTTTCCTTCCGTCATGATTGGCACGGTCGTGCCACTTTCTTAGGCACGGTCGTGCCAAGCTGGGACTCTGATATATTCTTCCCTTTTCTTCTAAAACTATTTCCCCCATAACTTCTTCGTCTGGGCTCCGTTTTAGGCGTGTAAACTATCGTTTCGAAGCTCTCTCTGAGTACTACTAGATGGTATAGGTTGTGCAGTTAAGTTATAAGTTTTATACTTCGGGATTTTATTGGGTGTTTGAGGTTAAGAGGAGTTGTATCGATCCATTGTGAACAAGTTTTGTAAATCCAATTGAGTGACTTTATTGAGTTGTTATGATCATTTTGGGATATAAGTGAGGACTTCATACTTTGAGACCCTTTAATTGAAAGTTATTTTACTGATCGGATTGATTTTAGAATAAGACTTGGTCTAGGTTTTAGGTGATATCCTATAGTACCTAGAGGGTTGTTTTGGAACACTAAAGTGTAGGGTTTAGTCCAGTCGTGATCATGTTCTAATAAGGGTAACCTTTTGGATTCGCTTGGGTACTTACGGTTTGATTAACCTTAAGATGCATTCATTCGGATTTCTTATTTGGAATTCCAGGTGTGATGAGATGGTTGAGTCCATAGTCCTAGTATATCTTTTGAGTAAATGTTTATGGACATTTTGGTAATAGTCATTGTGCCATTGGTGAGCGACCGTTTGGGTTGTGCTCTTTATGATTAACTCGTGGGTATCATCTTTAGGATGTGTTTGGTATGGGTCCTTGTCTTGGAACCATCTTGTTTAATGATCAATGTTGTTGTGCTCTTTATGAGAAATTCCGTTTATCGTTGTTGTGCTTGTATGAGAAACTTCTTGTGTTCGTTGTTGTTGAACTCTTCATGAGAAATCGTTTCCATCTTTATGATGATTAATTGGTGTGGTTACCTACTTTGGAACCCTAAGTTGTTTAATTAAGCTAGTATTTATTACTTAGCATTTATTTGGAAGCCCAGCTGGCATATTTGTTGCATCGGGCGATGGGAAGGATTATAATGGCAAAGCCAAGTCCATTATAATGTTGACCATTGTTTTGCCCTTACTATACCCCTTTTCCAGATTGTCCTTGGAAAGGATAAGTTAGCTTCCTTTGGGAATGTATCTAGCTAACGGGGATGACTTTGTGTCATGGTCGTTGTCCTTTGTGACACTCTTTGTTATTGGTTCCGGTACCGGGGATTTCTCTTCAGCTTTCATGCTATTATGAAGATGATGATTTGTGGATTATTGAAGCTGCGCAGCGACCTTTATTTGGTTCTTTCAGTTGGGTGAAACCTTGGCTATGTATCCACTTATGAGTGTTTATTTCAGCTTTATGTGTTGCATGATGAGCTGGTCGTTATTTCCAACTGGTATGGGACGGTTGGCGATAGGGAGCCTCTCATTTGTTGTTATATGTTTATTTATATGATTGATTATTGGATATTACTGTTGACAGCATGTCACTTATTATTCCGCTGCTATCTGTCTTATGTTAATTGCTATTGGTCATTGCATATTAGCATGTCATGTAGTTGCATTAGTAACTTACTGAGATTTATTCTCACCCCGTTTCTTGTTTCAAATTGTTTTCCTTAACCCCCCAGGAGGAAAAGGATTAGGATTCGCGGATCGAGGAGGACGTCGAGAGGATTGAGATTTGGGCAGGTTGTTTGATCGGTTTGCATTATTTAAATGTATAACCTTTTGGGATAGTTTTACCAACAATGACGTCATTAAGATTTGTAATCTTTTGTATTTTTGGGGTGAGCTTGCGAAGCTTATTCTAGTAGTTTGTTGTTGTTGTTAAGCTGGAATTTCTAAAACTTTGTTTTAAACATTTTGGGTATAAAAATGGAATTTTTATCTTCATTATTTTGGTGTATTGTTGTAAGTCGACGTCCAGCTCGCGAGTTCCGGGCCCGCGGGGTCGGGGTCGCGATAGTTGGTATCAGAGCTATGGTTTAGCTCTATGTATAAGTATAGGTGGACTAGAATGACCTAGGAGGGTAGATGGGTTCGGAGTGAGTAACGATGAGTATTTTATGCAGGTATTTGTTTGTGATGGCTAGAAGAAGAGCTGGTGAAGGCATCAGTGGGACTCAGAATCAGAATGGTCTACGGGAAGAAAACCGTGTAATGTTTCAGGACAGGTTTGAAGCGGCCGTGAAAGCAATTCATGACCAAGGGCCGAGAGAGGAACATGTAGCACCTCCGCGATATGGGTTGGAGCAGTTCTTGAAGTTGAAACCAAGTGAGTACGACGGTGAGCCTGATGTGAAGAAGGCCGAGCTATGGATAGAATCAATGGAGAAAATCTACGAGATCTTTGGTTGCACTGATGAGGATAAGGTTCTGTTTTCAGCTTATAAGCTCGTGGGGGCTGCGGAACATTGGTGGAAGGCACTGAAGACCAGTTGGGATGCGACTCTTGTACCATATCCTTGGGAGTGGTTCGTGAGGAAATTCAAGGATCATTTTATCTCTCTAGTGAATCAAAACCGGAAAGAGATCGAGTTCCTCAGCTTGGAGCAAGGCATGATGTCAGTAGCACAGTACTCAGCTAAGTTCACAGAATTAGTTAGGTGTTGTGAATACCATGTGCGGACCGAGGAGCAGAAAGCGATGAGATTAATCAGGGGTTTGAAGACATCCATCCGGACTCAGTTTATAGCACAGCGGATTCAGACTTATCAGGATGCAGTGGATCGAGCCTACTTGATTGAGCAGGGTATTGGGGAACACAAAAGGAAGACTGAGAGGGTTAACCCGGGTAAGCAAGGAGGGCAGAGTGAGTCACAACATCAACATTCAGATAACAGAGGTAATTCTGGAGTGCAAACTCGATTCAGAAGGCAACTTCAAGGGCAACCAACAGTAGGAAATCGAGGTTCTAATAAGGGGACACGAAATGGGAAAGTCTGCAGCTACTGTCAGAGGAAAGGACACTCAGAAGACAAGTGTTGGAAGAAGCAAGGAAAATGTGTGATGTGTGGTCAGTTGGGACACTTCGTCAAAGATTGTCCGAGGTTTAGAGTTCAGTCATCGGGGGCAGGAACTGGAATACCACAGGGTCAGAAGAGGGATGCTTCGGGAAACCCTAAAAGTTCAGGGTAGGGTATTTGCGACCAATCAGCACTCACCAGGTAACGGATAAATTCCAGGAGGTATTATTTTGCGTCGTGAGAGCGAGCGCGTGCATTTTAGGATCATCGCATTTATGTGTTTCTATGCATTAGTTGCATTTATTTCTTCTGAGTCTTTGACTATGTGTTGTAGGTGTCGACTCCTATGGAGGAGTTTAGGGTATCTGATGAAGTCTTATGTGCTTATGATGTGCTTTAGTATGGTTATGTCTTACCTGCTAAATTAGCCATGTTGCTATTACAAGATTTTGATGTTACACTTGCTTTAGTTGATTGTTGTAGGAAGATGGTTATATTCTCCATTCCTGATTTCTTAAAATTTTTTGAGACCGTTCCTTTGCGTAGAGTTATACCTAATTTTTTTTTTATTGAAATCTGAGTATTTAGCTTCGGTCAAATTGTTGGGTGTAATTATCATTGTAAGGTTTCTACTTTCTTCTAAATAGTACCTAGTGTTTGAGGAGAAGCTTGGGTTAAATTGGGTTGTTGTGGTACAAGGTTGTAATGCTAATATTTAGATCAATATCCATATTGTATCGGTTGGGTTATAGGAGTTGAGGATTCAATGAGGATCTTTTGAGGAAAATTTTAGTCACTTTTAGTACATCTCCGTGAATGCATCGGAATGGATTAGTATGGAGAGGTGTACGATTTGTTATGGATGATGAGTTTGTTGTAGGAGTTATGATCATTAATGGTGGTAAGCGTGTTAAGTTAGAAAGGACTAAGTACATTTTGGGAGAGTAATAATTTCTCAATCTATGTTAAAGGCATTTCGAAATTTTGGGTAGATAGTGGTTCTATGGTTCTAAATCCCTTCTTGGTGGCGTTTCCCGAATTGGATCAAGGGTATGTGAAGGAAGTTGATTATCAATACTTGGGCATAATTAAGGAATATCGTGAATTGGTCTGGGGTCAGTTGGAACGTTACTAGCTAATTGGGTTATTACGATGGTAGTACTATTGAGCCTAAGTATCATTAGGTTAATAAATGTATGCGTGAAAGATTAACGTGGCTTAGCTATTGAGGATTTGAGATTTGGTGACTTCCTTGGATATATGAGCACAGATTAATAACTAAAATGGGAGTTAGAGGAAATACCGTGAAGATAAAATTTAGATCATTTTCGGACTACTGAGTATTCGTAATTATTTTAGGCTTTCAAGGATTGGAGTGTTACGACGATGACATTATGGCGTAAATTTAAGTGAACATTTTCTATTAAAATTTTGGGTTTACATTACACCTTTAGTTTAAAGTGCTACCTAGAGCGAGAGCACTATAATGGGAATCCTTAGAGATATAGCCTTTGATGAATATTGTGGAAATAGAAATTTCTTTAGCCTTTTAATATTTGAAAAGCTAATTTAGCTCGAGATGGTAATGTTTTGAATTTCTGGGGAATAATACTAAGTATGCGATTTACAAATAGTTAAGGTTATGAATAAGGCGAGCTTGAGGTACCTCGAGAATTATGTGTGGAATTAATTTGGATTCTTCGATGATTGAGTACGGATTTCGATTAGTAATGAAGATAATGATGGAATGATTCGGTTCGAGAGGTGGTGTTATCGTAAGCATTATTTAAGGATACCTTTTAGTGGATTAGATTGGATAATTGAGGAATACGAGGAATGGCGGAACTATCGTATCCGTACCTATTTGGTCTTTCGGGTAAGTCTCGTTAAAATTTAGGTCGAATTTTCTTTAAGGGGGAGTGAATGTCACGACCCGAAAACTAGGCTCTATTTTATTAGTAATAAATAATTATTATTTATTTATTTGCTTATTTATTTATTTAAATTATTATTTATTTAAATATTTATGTGTGCATTTTATGTGTCATAATAATTATGCCTAGCACTTAATTGGTTATTTGTGCTAGTGTGGAGTGTTGGGTCTTAGTTGTTAGTGGGGAGTGTAAGATTATTGTGTTAGTATGTAGGGGAAGGGGTCAATGTGTAAATTCTCTAATCCTCCTACTTACTCCCTCTTTTCCCCTCTCCTCCCTCATCTCACCCTCACTCTTCCTCTCATTTCTCCCAGCATTTCCTCTCTCTATCCATGGAAAGGGTAAGTTTCTCTCTACCTTCTCTCTACATTTCCATCATCTTCCTCTTGTTATTTCTCATTTCTTAAAACATGAAATGTGTTTAGATCGTCGATAGGATCGCGTAGAATCAAGAATATTCGAATTCCGTCAACTTTCATTATTTTCAAGTAAGTTGCTTTTCCCCCATTAATATGCTAAATTGTTCATATCATGCTTATATAATGCTTTAGTTGTTATATTTGAAGTTTGATTGAGTTTGGAATTTGTTTGGAATTTATTAGGATTTTTGGTTAAAAATGGTGATTATATGAAGGTTGGGATTTAAATCTTGATTTGGGTTTCTAGATGTGTTATTTTGGTCCTATTCAAGTTTATAATTTGTTTTGGTTCATTGTTATGCTTATTGGAAGTCTTGATTTTGAGTATTTGAGAAATGGTAAGAATTTTGGGTTGTTTGGGTGCCATTTTCGGGTATGTATGAACCCAGGAAGAAATCTGGGCATTGTTCTTCTGGCACGGTCGTGCCCCTTTATTTGGCATGGTCGTGCCAACATTCACTTTTCTCCCGTCATGATTGGCACGGTCGTGCCACTTTTTTAGGCACGGTCGCGCCAAAATTCCCTTTCCTTCCGTCATGATTGGCACGGTCGTGCCACTTTCTTAGGCACGGTCGTGCCAAGCTGGGACTCTGATATATTCTTCCCTTTTCTTCTAAAACTATTTCCCCCATAACTTCTTCGTCTGGGCTCCGTTTTAGGCGTGTAAACTATCGTTTCGAAGCTCTCTCCGAGTACTACAAGATGATATAGGTTTTTAAGTTAAGTTAAAAGTTTTATACTTCGGGATTTTATTGGGTGTTTGAGGTTAAGAGGAGTTGTATCGATCCATTGTGAACAAGTTTTGTAAATCCAATTGAGTGACTTTATTGAGTTGTTATGATCATTTTGGGATATAAGTGAGGACTTCATACTTTGAGACCCTTTAATTGAAAGTTATTTTACTGATCGGATTGATTTTAGAATAAGACTTGGTCTAGGTTTTAGGTGATATCCTATAGTACCTAGAGGGTTGTTTTGGAACACTAAAGTGTAGGGTTTAGTCCAGTCGTGATCATGTTCTAATAAGGGTAACCTTTTGGATTCGCTTGGGTACTTACGGTTTGATTAGCCTTAAGATGCATTCATTTGGATTTCTTATTTGGAATTCCAGGTGTGATGAGATGGTTGAGTCCATAGTCCTAGTATATCTTTTGAGTAAATGTTTATGGACATTTTGGTAATAGTCATTGTGCCATTGGTGAGCGACCGTTTGGGTTGTGCTCTTTATGATTAACTCGTGGGTATCATCTTTAGGATGTGTTTGGTATGGGTCCTTGTCTTGGAACCATCTTGTTTAATGATCAATGTTGTTGTGCTCTTTATGAGAAATTCCGTTTATCGTTGTTGTGCTTGTATGAGAAACTTCTTGTGTTCGTTGTTGTTGAACTTTTCATGAGAAATCGTTTGCATCTTTATGGTGATTAATTGGTGTGGTTCCCTACTTTGGAACCCTAAGTTGTTTAATTAAGCTAGTATTTATTACTTAGCATTTATTTGGAAGCCCAGCTGGCATATTTGTTGCATCGGGCGATGGGAAGGATTATAATGGCAAAGCCAAGTCCATTATAATGTTGACCATTGTTTTGCCCTTACTATACCCCTTTTCTAGATTGTCCTTGGAAAGGATAAGTTAGCTTCCTTTGGGAATGTATCTAGCTAACGGGGATGACTTTGTGTCATGGTCGTTGTCCTTTGTGACACTCTTTGTTATTGGTTCCGGTACCGGGGATTTCTCTTCAGCTTTCATGCTATTATGAAGATGATGATTTGTGGATTATTGAAGCTGCGCAGCGACCTTTATTTGGTTCTTTCAGTTGGGTGAAACCTTGGCTATGTATCCACTTATGAGTGTTTATTTCAGCTTTATGTGTTGCATGATGAGCTGGTCGTTATTTCCAACCGGTATGGGACGGTTGGCGATAGGGAGCCTCTCATTTGTTGTTATATGTTTATTTATATGATTGATTATTGGATATTACTGTTGACAGCATGTCACTTATTATTCCGCTGCTATCTGTCTTATGTTAATTGCTATTGGTCATTGCATATTAGCATGTCATGTAGTTGCATTAGTAACTTACTGAGATTTATTCTCACCCCGTTTCTTGTTTCAAATTGTTTTCCTTAACCCCCCCCCAGGAGGAAAAGGATTAGGATTCGCGGATCGAGGAGGACGTCGAGAGGATTGAGATTTGGGCAGGTTGTTTGATCGGTTTGCATTATTTAAATGTATAACCTTTTGGGGATAGTTTTACCAACAATGACGTAATTAAGATTTGTAATCTTTTGTATTTTTGGGGTGAGCTTGCGAAGCTTATTCTAGTAGTTTGTTGTTGTTGTTAAGCTGGAATTTCTAAAACTTTGTTTTAAACATTTTGGGTATAAAAATGGAATTTTTATCTTCATTATTTTGGTGTATTGTTGTAAGTCGACGTCCAGCTCGCGAGTTCCGGGCCCGCGGGGTCGGGGTCGCGACATCAACTCTCTTCAATGCACCACCCTTCTTTAATGCTCTGAGTATTCTATTTATAGGAGAAGTAAATAACTTGAGTCTGGAAGAGAAGGGTTGTAAATTTGAATTTCCAGTCTGTTAGTTGAGGAGCATTAAATGCGCTATCTTCAGCATTAATGGCGGAGATATGCCGTACATACATGCCTGGAAAACTCTGATGGGTAAAAACCTATTTTTCTCAACCAGTTATCTGCAAAAAGTAAGTAAGAAATAGAGTAGAGCTAGAAGTAGCTCGGTGTTAGACAGGCACAGAAAACATAGCAGTAGCAGTTTAACAACTTACAATAAGATCGTACAAAGCAATCGGTAAAGTCAATTAAAGTATAGAACGATGTAACCTGGGGATATTCACATGAAGAATATCTTGAGTTGACTACCAGAAAGCTTCAGTTTGTCCTTGCTGACTATAGAGTTGCCGGTGATGTCAGCTGTATGTTGGATATGACCTTTATCAGAAATTTGGTTACTTGTCTGCTGATTTGTTTTCTGATGCCCTCAAGCTGGTTTGCCTTGATTTGATGAGTTGAGTTCCACCTGTGCTAGACACTAGGAACACTAAAGATACCAGAAAAGTTCTAACAAAAATTGGGGGATCCTAAGTGTCAAACATAATTCGGGTTAAGCAATTCTAAGACCTATACATATATTTGAACAACAATCTCCTCCTAATTGCTTAAGTCCAATCACCCTTTAGCCAAGACATCTATCTTAGCTTAGTAAAAGAATATTTTCAGATATATCTATTTATTATCATTCCCTAAACCAAGTCACACATGATGTCTAGTAAAGGTAACAATACGAAAGAGAAAAATAAAAAGACATGGAGTACCGATGACTTGGATCGGAGGAGAATTAATCTGCAAGAAGAGGTTAGTATAAAAGCAGCAGATATATTCAAGAACATAACATATAAAAATTTTGCACACAAAAAATAACAAAGGTTAGCAAAGAAGTGTAGGATATATCTTTGAAGATCTTGAAGGATATCTACTTCATTGGTTACATTGACTCAAAGACCAGATGACTTGGAGGGGTCTTATTGTTGGTCAGGAGCATCCGTTGAAGTAGATTCAGTACGTCTGGACTTCTTCTTTGCTCTGGATTTTTCATTCTCAGCCTTTCTCTTCTTCTTGTCTTGTCTTCTATGTGCACTTTGCAATCTCTCAGACATCATCTTGTTATTTGCTTCAAGAGCGGCAATATTCAAATTAGCATCGGCAAGAGCATTGTTGGCGGCAGATAGATTCTTCTCAGAAGCTTCTAAGTCTTTAATTAGCTTGGCCATATCAGAGGATTGATATTTCTATTCATCAATCATTTGCTTGTGAGTGGAAAACATATTCCTTAAGGTTTCTGAAAGAGAGATCACTCTTGATTCTCTGTCTTCAAGAAGATCCTTTAGGTCTTGAATTCTCCGTTCATAGGTAGCTTCCTCCTCCTGATTGGACTTAAGAACCTTCCCGGAGAGATCCTCAAATAAATTTTGCATTGTGTCTATGGGAAATAGGCCAGGATCGCACAAGTCGGCACGAGTGACAGGCACTTGAAAATCAGTAGCATCGCCCTCAAGATGACTGAAGTATTCAAACATCCTATTTAGCACAACGGGTTTATCAACCACAACTGGTTCAACTATGATGAAGGGAGCTGTAACAAGGAAAGAAGGCACAAAATCCTCATTCATTAAGTCAGCATCCTCAATAAGCACATTGGCAGAAGAAAAAGACACCATGGTGTAAGTACCCCAATCTGAAATCGACCTACTTTAGAGGAATTCTTGGTACCATTTCGGGATAAACCAATGGGCCAGGACCTCACTAGGATAAGCCTGATATTCCAGGACTGAACTGGAATTAAACTTGGAAAAATCCAGAAGCTCGCCAAGTCGAGTCGTACAGATGGTTTGGGCACATGAGGTCCCTAGCCATACGGCTATGTTGGGCACCCTCAGCCTCTATAAATTGAACCCCATGCTGATCATTTCAGGGGGGGAGAAAACATTTTGAGAGCTGTTACTCTGCCAGTTTGAGAGCAGAAAGTGAGTTATACACATATTTGAGTGATTAGAGAGGAAGATAGGCATAACCATCATAGGTGAAGCCTCCTTCTCCCCATCTTCTTCTTCATATCAAACTCTATTTTATCTTTGTTAATATTACTTGTTCATCTTGTATTATTTCTTCTTATTCTTGCAAAGTCTTGTCCATTTCAAGCACTTTACATTTCTTGCAAGTCTTGTCCATTTCAAGCACTATATCTATATATTATATAAGTCTTGGTCTTCCAAGCTATATATATTATGATTATATATGTATGTGATCCAAATAATGAGGTGATTCAAGGTGCCCTTCACACCTAGTGTGTGATTTATGGGATAAAACCTAGGATGATCATGATTTGTTACATTTCATGTTGATGTTGTTCTTGTTTGGCCATAAGAGTCATGATTGGGGGATAAAGTTTCAATCTTTATCATCCCAACCATGACCTAGCCATAAATCACCAAGTATGGGACATAAAGATTTGATCTTTGTGTTATATTTGTGTCCCTAAAGGTTTAAACTTACGTAATAAGTCCATTTTGGTGGTAAAGTTTCAATCTTTATCCACCAAAATGGTCATTTTGGCCTAAATGCCATGTTCATCAACTTTTCATAAATTTTTCCAATGATTGCCTTTGATCACACCCAAATCATTGTTTTTGGGGTTCCTTTGGTGATCAAAGTGCATAGGAATGAACCTTCAAAAGTCTTGTTATTAATCATAAACTTGAAATCAACACTCCAGTCCAGTTTCAGCAAAGATACTCTGTTTTGACTGAAACTGGACTGTTTTTCTGATAAACTATAAAAATGCCCTGGAGAGCCCTCCCCATCCGTACGGCTACTTTGGCCGGGGAGGACATTTTCCAGTTTCATCCTTTTTGACCAGAAAGTTTGCAAAATAAACCTTTTCTGTTAAAAGAATAACTGGTTTTGTCAAAACAGTCAGTTTCTCCCATTTTGAAAACACACACACACACACAAGTACTTTTGTTAAATAACATTAGGGAGACTCGGCTTTGTCCGAGGTGGCTTGGGTAACGTGAAACTCTTCCCAAGACGTAACCTGACCACCGAACTAATAGAATCTCTAACATTTTCTTTTGTTGGGTTAAATAATTAACAAAAGTGGCGACTCCGTTATGTTTTGTGAGATAACTGTGTTTGGCGTTTCGCCCCCAAAACACGTCGCGTTCTACGCGTGCGGGGGCGGGATCCTTACAGTGGCGGCTCCGCTGGGGACAAAATGTTCTCAAACTTCTTTTTAGAAGCTTTGGGGATATTTATGTGTGGATAAAACTCCCGTCCCCCGTTTTCGTTAACTTTTGTGCTTGTTTTGTGTCTGCTGAGTTTCTGTTTGAACTTTCTGGAGTGGAAACTGTTCTGGATGTGCAATAAACTGGGGCTTGATGATCAGAAGATGAAAAAACTGCAAAAAATAATTGCCAGCATTCTATAGCCGTACGGCTATGTTGGGCAGGGAACAGAATGCTCCAAAATTTAACAATTTTGTGCAGGGCAGGAACATTCTGTGTCCCTTTGGCTTCTGCTTTTCCAGGTTCCATTTACTGTTTGGTTCGTGCACATTACCTTCCTCTTTTCTAGCCAAAACTTGTTTTTTTTTTGAAGCTTGGTTATGTACAAACTTTTGGACATAAATTTGGATTTTCAAAACCTCCTTGTGCATAACCTACTTTGTGAAAGGTTTTTGAATTCTTTGTTGTACACAACTTGTTTTGCAAATGATTTTCAAAAGAATTGTTCTTCTTGAAAGATGTTGATTTCAAAGGATTCTTTGGTTGCGCACAATTTGTTGTACATGCGAGTTTTGGCTTTGTTCATAAGATTCTTGCTTGATTGCTTTTTTAAAAAGCTCGTTCATGCTTGGTCATTGTTGTTGATTTTACATTGCTCATAATGTTAAAACGGATTGGAAAATTTCTATTTTGACTCAAAAGGGAACATAGAAGGCTTCACACTACGCGCACTTGACCTTGCACGTTCCAAATACCCTTCAAACTCGGGATGGATGCCACGATGCAGCTTGATTGGTGCTCTTGTGCCTTTCTAGCGCGCACGGGTCCATTCCACCTCCCCTTCCGAGCCGAGTCAACCACACTTGTCCGTGACACACAAACACCGAGAATTTGGTTGGTTTTTGGTTTAGCTCACGTTACCACGTCCCTAATATGTGTATGAGATTAATTATGGCCAAGTTAGTGCCCGAGTCACGACTCCTTGTGAAAGCAAGTGTGACCATGGTCAACTTTGACCCGGTCCTTGACTTATGTGTTAATATTGGCTATAATTAACCTAAGTCATGTGTTATGGATAGGGTGACACCGTGTTGTCAAGCCCTAATGAATAGTCCACACTAATCATCCTTAAGCCCAAGGATAAGATTCAAGAGCCCTCATCAAAGATGAGGTTATGCCGGAAGTCCTTTAAGTTCCTAAGAAGAATCTCGATCTTAACCGGGGCTTAATCATGATTGGGATGGCTCACGCATTGGGAATCTTGTGATTCACTAGACCCTAGGTTCGTTTATTTTGGTCAGTGGAAGCCGCTTGCCCTATAGGACCCTCGCCCGGGATAGTCCATCCTTGGGAGTGTGCAAGACAGGTGAAAAACGAGGGGTCTATAGGCGTAGTGATGGCCTCCACTGATCTAGGAATTAGAGTAGTTGCGAAAAAGAAGAGAAATCTTTTCCAACCATTTAGGAATAAAAATACTTTTTAAGTAAACTTGGATGAATAAATAATTGCGCTTTGCATGAGTTTGCTCCATTTGTGCTTCTTGTCTTTGACGCATCGCATTCTTGCGTTAACAAGCGTCATCTTGTTAAGTCTTTGGACGGATCCCCGTTATCCTCCAAGGCTTTCATTGAGTGATTTTGTTAAGTTTTTGGACGGATCCCCGTTATCCTCCAAGACTTCCATTAAGTGATTCTGTTAAGTCTTTGGACGGATCCCCGTTATCCTCCAAGACTTCCATTAAGTGATTTTGTTAAGTCTTTGGACGGATCCCCGTTATCCTCCAAGACTTCCGTTAAGTGATTTCATTATGTCTTTGGACATATCCCCGTTATCCTCCAAGACTTCCATTAAGTGATTTTGTTAAGTCTTTGGACGGATTCCCATTATCCTCCAAGACTTCCATTAAGTGATTTTGTTAAGTCTTCGGGCGGATCCCCGTTATCCTCCGAGACTCCCGTCGTGATCCCCGTCGTGATCCCCGTTGTGATCCCGTTGTGATCCCCGTCGTGATCCTCGTTGAGATTCCCATTGGAACCTTAGGCATAGTCCCTAGTTCCCCATTCCTCGTTGAGATTCCCGTTGGAACCTTAGGCATAGTCCCTAGTTCCCCGTTGTGATCCTCGTTGAGATTCCCGTTGGAACCTTAGGCATAGTCCCTAGTTCCCCGTTGTGAACCCTCGTTGATATTCTCGTTGGAACCTTAGGCATAGTCCCTAGTTCCCCGTTGTGATCCTCGTGGAGATTCCTGTTGGAACCTTAGGCATAGTCCCTAGTTCCCCGTTGTGATCCTCGTGGAGATCCATTGGAACCTTAGGCATAGTCCCTAGTTCCCCGTTGTGATCCTCGTGGAGATTCCCGTTGGAACCTTAGGCATAGTCCCTAGTTCCCCGTTGTGATCCTCGTGGAGATTCCCATTGGAACCTTAGGCATAGTCCCTATTTGCCCGTTGTGATCCTCGTTGAGATTCCCGTTGGAACATTAGGAATAGTCCCTAGTTCCCCGTTGTGATCCTCGTTGAGATTCCCATTGCAACCTTAGGCATAGTCCCTAGTTCCCCGTTGTAATTCCCCTCGAGATTCCCGCTAAGTTTCCCATTGAAAATTTGAGGAACCCTAGGCGTTGTCCCTTAGGTCCCCATTAAGACTTTCGTTGGAACCCTAGGCGTGGTTGTTGGGTTTCGATCAAACATGCGCAGCGGAAATTAGCATTTAAAATTTTGAAACCCAAAGCCATGGAACCGTTCATATGATTAAATCAAATACAACATAAGAATAAAGGAATAAACTAACCCTTGATGGCTATCAAATTCTCTTGGTCTTTGGTGGAGGTTTGAAGACTTGATCACGATCACAAAGCTTGAACACGAACTTTGAAGATGATGATTTTCACCCTCTAGCGGTATCCACACTTCGAACGAATATCAAAGGAGCTTCTTTGATCTTGGTTGCTAGACCAAATTGTGAAACACTTTTTCACAATCAAAAGAACTATATGGAATTTATTTTGTGTATTATTTTGTTCCTCAACCAAGAATGTCTTGGAACAAAATAAACCCTCTCTCAAACTCTTTGAGACTCACAAAATCATTAGCATGGAGTGCTGGCCGAATTTGGTCTTTTATACACAAGTATGACCTATTCCAAATAGGAAACTTGTGTCAAAATCCTTCCAAAATTCGTTTCCAAATTAAATTAGGAATCTGCCACCCGACAGCACTGTGCGGCCGCCCAAAATCATCTGTGCGGTCGCACAACTATCTGAAGCAAAACTGGTACTAAACTGTCCTAAGTGTGCGGCCGCCCAGTCAATACTGTGCGGTCGCCCACTCTTCAGAATGTCCAGAATTTCCAAAATTCCAATATAATCCTTTTAAAGATTCGTTCTATTGTGTGTGACCCTCTAGGATTATACTAAGTTGGCAATGAGCTCAAACATGATCCCATAAGATATGATTAGGTTCTAGCAAACCGTCATACCTACCCAAATAGTATAACTAGACACAAGTTCGCATTCCTTTAGAATATGTCACAATCCCTTTGTCCACGATGTCATTGAACACAAGTCATGGTCAAACAGTCAACTTGTTTTGTTCAATACTTTCTCGATTCCGAATATGTTGATAATCCAAATGACATTGATCCAATCAATTCATCTGAGTCCGGCCGAACATTTCATCAACATCATTCCTACGAGTGGCCCAAGCTTGACATCTCTCCGAGGAGGGATAAATCCATTTAGCTTATTATTCTTCCCAACGGGATTCCGATTATGCCAATCATACCCTTTATAACTACTTGGTTAAAAGTAGCGTTTGAATATGTCAAACATAATGTTCATCAAGTGGAAGACTATAATAACTTCATGTCTAAGGATTCAAATGACATAACTAATATGAGATATATGTACGACATAGACCATGACATAAATCTCATACAGCGGGTCATGTCCAGTACCTTGTTCCAAACAAGTACCCATAAATCTAACATGATCATCCCATGATCATTTAGCCTTTATACTAGTGCTTAACAAGTACTAGGGACGGAGATTATTATAAGTAAACATGAACAACAATAATAATCAAAACATCTCTTTATTGATATGAAATAAATGATAACAATTACAACGTTTATTAAACGTGCTTAGGGCACCACTACCAACAGTGGTCCCCAAGGAAGTCAGTCAAGTCTTTGGGTGGATCCCCGTTATCTCCCAAGAAGTCAGTCATGTTCTTCTTTTCCTCTTAGAATTCTAAACCGGTCTGAACTACGGTGACCTGAGCCTCTCATCGCGTGGGACCCCCTCCTCCGTGGTAAGGGGAACGTAGGCAACTACAGCCCGGTCAATCTAAAAAAAAAAGGGAAAATGTGTGAGTCTTTTACTCAAATGAAAAAAAAAATGCGTGTGTCAATCTAAAAAAAAGGGAAAATGTGTGAGTCTTTTACTCAAATAAAAAAAATGTGTGTGTCAATCCTAAAAAAAAAAAAAGGAAAATGTGTGAGTCTTTTACTCAAATGAAAACAAAAAATGTGTATGTGTCAATCCTAAAAAAAAAGGGAAAATGTGTGAGTCTTTTACTCAAATGAAAAAAAAATGTGTGTGTGTCAATCCTAAAAAAAATAAAAAAAAGGAAAATGTGTGAGTCTTTTGTGTGTCAATCCTCATTTTAAAAAAAAAAAAGAAATTCGGAGATCAAGTTTTCTTAAAATAAAAGATCAACTCTTTTCTAAAAGGCTAATCCGCTAGTGAGGCGTTCCTCTCAAATCATGGTTATAATTTCACCTCGAGGTTTAAAATGCTAAAGTCCTTTGCGGTCTTGTCCACCAGAAACATCAACTAAGGAGCCCACATCTGAAATGGCGTCTGAGACTTCCATCCACGTGAGCAGGATTGGGACATGTAGACACCCCGCCTTGGACCTCTCACCCCGATTGCATACATAGTATTTTTACTTTACTTGTTTTTGTTAATTTCTGTTAGTTCGGTTAAGTTCTTAACTGATTTCGTCAGTTTTGGACTAAACTGCACAACAGAGTTAACTTTCTAGTCCATTCTGTCAAAATCGCCATTTCGAAGTCGCGCGCCTCCGCCCTTTGGGGCCAGAAGCGCGCGCCTCCCGCCGACTATACGGGATGCGCGCGCGTTTGGGAGTGTCAGTTACAGATTCTATCCAAGAATCTCTCCCTTGCTCATTTTATATGATTTTGCCCGGGAAACTAATCATGGTGACTCCGTCTTGGCACCAAAAACATCCCCTTTCAACTATAAAAAACCTTCCAATCCACCATTGGAAGGGGACCTCTTTTCCATCTCTTTTGGATCTCTTTTACCTCTCTTGGACCTTCTTCTTAGACTTGAAACTTTTATATACACAAATTCTCCCAACAAGAGTTCTTCGTGACAAGACACTACACAAATCGTTCTACAACAATTTCCCCACAACAAAACTCATTTTCAAGTCCAAGTTCAAAGTCCCTTTTCTAAAGGTACAACTTTTCTATTCTCTCACTTTATTTGTGTCCTACTAGTATGCAATCTCCATAAAAAGGGATACAACCAAAAGGCCACTTCACTCTTGAAGTTTGGCCAAGGTTACATCCCGACATTCCAATATTAATTTAATTCCACTTCATGTAATGGTTTAGCAAATATTCAACATGTAACCATTAAACATTCAATCAATAAAATCATTTAGCTTTCATTCTCCCCTTATCTTTACTTTGTAGTTTGTTAGCATATAATATCAATTGAAGGACATGTAAATATTAGAACACCAAAAGTAGCAAGACCCGCGTAAGCGGGGCGGAGTGGGTGTTTAAGTACTTCCCACTCCGTCACCTAACCCCCGAACCCTTCTCTTCAGGAATCTCCGGTTTTCGTACATAAAAAATTGGCTTTTCTTAGGTTTTCTTGCGTTCCTCTAAAACGTGGGTGGAGACTCTTAAAATCAAGTAGACATCCTAGGTAATTCACGCACTCTAGCCAAGCCGTGGTCCCCCGGGGTATCTACAGGACACCATCCACGAGAAGAGACCCATGCCTCGGAGGCCCAAAGGCGGCTACATCAAATAGAGATCCGTACCTTCGTCGAATGCCATGCGCGAGGTTACGCCCCTTAAAGGGAGCCACTAAAAGGAGATGGCCAAAGGGGTGTCCGGCGATTGCAATGCCAAGCCAAGTGGAGACCTCACGACGTCTTTCCCAACGACAAGGAACCCGAGCTCCCCGTGGAAGACATGGAATGTGCCGCCGACAAACCCTCCAACAATTGAGGAAGAAAACGGACCATCGCACTTTATAGGAGCCCATCCCTATAAAAAAAAATGATGAGTCTTCCAGCCTCGTAGGATCTAGACTTTCACCAAAAGTCTGTCTTGGACTGTGTCTTTTTATTTTTGCAAAGGTCCGTACTCGGACATGTTTGTACAAAGTTATCTATATAAAAGAGTCATTTTCATTCTCTTCTCCCTAGACTTGAGACATTATTTGCAATATACATTTACTCTTGAAATTGCCTTGCTTGTTATTATCAATTGATTGCTACGTCCCCAAAATGATGAATTGACTTCTAAGCATACTAGTCAATGACGACTCATTAAGGACGAATGGACCTAAACACAAATAAAAAACGCTAAATGCAAACAATTAATCTTGATGTGAATAAATGTTGTGATCAATTGACATGAAGAAACCATTAATGGCAAGTCTTCCCCCATACACATTCCCGATACACATTTCTGATACACAACCCGATACACCTTCCCGAGACAAATTCCTGATGCACATCAAAGGCATCCCAAGGCAATGAAAAGGCAAGGATGTTGTTGCTCAAATTCAACCGTGATCGCGTGTGCGCAACAAAGGACTCCCTGGATATTCAAAGACAAATCCGAAAGTGAGGACGTTCCACCAAGGGGCTACAAAGGAGCCAAAGCCCAAAGCAGCAAGTTGGGGCTAATGTTTCCCCTCTCCCTCAAAAAAAAAGGGGAGAAGAGAGAAAGGAAATGAATGTATGGAAAGAAGGAAAAAAAATGGCGGAAAAGAATGTTTGCCTCAAAAGGCCCGTTCAAACCAAAGAGGGTTCACCCGAAGGGGTCCATCTCAAGGAGTTCACCGCAAAGAAAAGTGAGCAACAGCGTCCTCCGAGACAACGTCAAAAGAAAGCAAACTTCAGCAAAAGACGGCCTAGGGCCGAACTACGGCGACCTGAGCTCCTCAAACTGAGGGGAACGTAGGCAACCTTCGGGTCCAGTCATAGCATGAAATGAATCCATCAAACCTCGGTCCTCCTAAAATGACCCGGTTCTCTTCCCTTGGTCCCATCAATGACCAATATCCCAGATAATGACCAATCTCTCCTAAACACATTTTGATCTTGCCATTGATCGAATCTTAATCTCAATTGATCACAACATTTATGCATGTCAAGGCTAATTGCTTGTTATAACCCTGACTTAACAATGAACATGGTCCGTTCAAGCAATCATTTTGATGATATTGACTAAGGCTGATTTCAAATGTCTCGACAAGTCTTCTTCTCTACATCTTAGGAAATAGCTAAACACTTGTATTCTGTCAAGCAAGGGCTTCCTCCTGTTTCGTGATACATTGTTCACCAATATAAAGGGACTCTCTCCCGCCTAAATAAAGGCTCTTAGGATTCATTATTAGTACACCCACCTGATTTGATTGACCCATTCCACGTGTCTTTTTATGGACTTTAGGTTTACATGTAATGAAGTTTTACTTCAATTTTTAGACAAGTCCATTTCTAGATGTTTAGTAGTTAGGCTGAGTTATGATCGGTTTATTCATAGCGGTTTAGTGCCCTCAAGCCGCCGTCTTCAAACCGCCAGCATGGTGCCTTAAGTCCTTCATCAAACCGCAGTTTGTGTCTTTGATGAAACCGCATTTCAAGTTCATTCATGAAACCGCACATGCATCTGGTGGAACCGCCGACCAAGATATTGAAGAAGTTATTGTTGTCATTTACTCCTTGAAGACAAACATTCGCTTTTCAATCGTAAATGAATGACTGGTGACTTGTCCTTAAACTTCAAGTCATGGTTCAGTTATTCTTGGAATGTCGGTTTGTCTCGCTTTTTGAAAAGCTACCGTTGTACTTTTCCAACAACTAAAAGGACAATGTCAGGTAGTGATCCAACAACTTCCTGCCACAAAGCAAAATCAAAGGACGACAGTGACAGGTCAACCAATGGGATTGTGACAACGCATAAAACCGTCATACAATGACTCACCTCATTGTCCAACGGTCACTAATGCCTTCACTATAAATAGCCTTCATTTCTCAACAATGAAGGTTGCTGAGCTTCAAAGAGAATATCCCAAGTATTCAAGTTTGCTTTGAAGATTGAAAACCCAGATATTCATATCTTCATCATCTCCTTAGCAAACCCAGAGTTCTTCTTCAAAGCTTCAAGCCTTCAAATCATCACAACTCAGCCTTGCACAGAATGTAATCACTTGCTCACCATCACTTAGATATTTTGAGCTCTTGATTTCTTTCCACACTACACACCCGGAGTATATTTTCCTATAGATTATATACCTCGAAAACACAGGTTATTATAATAGCATTGTTAGGTTAGATTGTTTATTTAGAGTTTGGATCCGTTTGTAATCTTGTAAAAACTCCTCTAAATCAATACAAGTCTAGTAGCTATTAGAAAATCCTAGGCTAACCACCTAGGTAGAGGACGTAGTTCTTTCAAGAACGAACCTCTTCAAATTGTGTGTCTTTGATCTTTAATTTCTGTCTTGTCATTTACATTTCTGTTTATGAGCTTTATTTACTTTTATGAGAAATGACTTGATAAATGATTTGCATACTTTTGTGATACTTCAGTTGTACCTTGTCAGTTGCATCATTCCATTTTCAACCACTTAAACCGCCCTACTCTTCATAATTCAGTTTGGCCAAAACCGCAAAACTCCGCTGTGCATTTTATCTGAGCGGTTCTAGTGCTTTAAACCGCAATAGACCAAACTGATAAGTACTTGGTTGATTTTCAAGGGTATTTCGAAAAAGATTTTAAACCGCTATTTACGCCCCCCTCTAGTGGTTCTATACCCTTGTTACCCTTTGGGACCAATAAGTGGTATCAGAGCTTATCCACCAAAAATTATTTTACAAGCTTAACCGCTTGGGTGCTGATCCAATGGCAAACATAAACTCCCATATGATGCAGACATCCAACTCTAATCACTTACCTATTCTTAATGAAGATAGTTTCATCTTCTGGAAAGATAGGATGAAGAAGCACATGATATCTGAGGATCGCAGATTATGGACTGCAATTGTTAATGGACCCTATGTCCCGATGAAGGCTAACCCTGATGCAGGTACTGCTGGACAAACCACGGAAATCAAGAAGCCGGAAGCTAAATGGAACGAAACTGATCAACAGAATGTGGACTTTGATGGTAGATCCATGTCCATGCTTGTATCCGCTATTGATCTAAGAACTCACTCAAAGGTTCTAGATTGCAATACCGCAAAGGAAACATGGGATGGCATCATTGACTTTCTGGAAGGAGATGCCGACACCAAGAAGAACCGCCTCTACCAATAGAGAAAGCTCTTTGATTACTTTGTCAAAGACCCAAAGGAATCTCTTCGCCAATGCTATGAGCGGTTCGTGGAAATTGTCAATGTATGTTTCTCTCTAGGGCACAAGTATTCCAATACTGACCTGAATATGAGATTCATTCAATCTCTTGGTAGCAAATGGCTGATCAAAACTACCAACATTGAAGACAACAAGGATCTGGAAGCCCTCGATCTTCGTCATCTTTATGCCATGCTAAGGGTATTTGAATTCAAGCTTGAGGAAGCTCATGAAACCGAAAACAGATTCAAGTGTCTTTCTCTTGCCGCTTTCAACAATGCCACATCTCCAGTTTACAATCCAGATCACCATCAAACCGCATCCAATACTCATTTACAAACCGCTTCTTTTGATCCAAATACTCCAAGATATATTTCTCAAACCGCACCTCCAGAGTATTACCAACCGCCTCATCAACCTTATCCTCAACATCATCAACCCTATTCTCAACCTCAGCAATCTCATCAATCCTACACTCCATCTCAAAATTCTCAAAGTGTAGCATCCAGTTCTACTCAAGTTGACTTTGATGACATGGATGATGACGAGTTTGCTCTCTATGTGAAAAACTACACCAAGTTCAGAAAGAACAGAGCTCAATTTCAGTCAGGCGGCCCTGCAAAGTTTGTCCCTCCAACCAGATTCAACAAAGCAGCTGATGCTAAGAAAAGGGATGATCTTGTTTGTTACAACTGCAGACAACCAGGTCATTTTGCCTCCAGTTGTCCCAAACCGCGCTATGAAGCCGCTCCTGCCAAGAAACTGTTCAACAAAAAGTTTTTCAAGAGAAGAGGAATGGTTGCTGAACAAAGAGAACAACCATTAACATGGATGGGTTCTGATACAGATGATAGTGATGAAGATGAAGGAGTTGCAAATCTTTGCCTAATGGGATTTAAAGAAAAAGTTGAAATTGACGAAAGCCTTCCACTGCCACTCCATCAAATGAAGTCAGTTTCACCAAGAACTCCTGAAGCTAAACAAGACAAAACTCCTATTTCACCAAACTACTCTCCTAAGGATCAAACCGAACAAAGCCATGAAGACCAGGTACTTGAACGTGCAAATGTTATTTGTCAACAACACACTGTACTTAAAAAGGCATATAAATTAATGGTTGCGGAACTTGAATATTCCCAAAAAGAGTGCAAGTCCCATAAGGAGGAGATTAAAAAACTCAAGCTCCAAATTGTTGGGATAGCTTCTACTGTGGAAGAAAACCGCTACCTTAAGGACAGAACCGAGGTACTTAACACCCGAATCCATGATCTTACTGCACAAAGGGATGAACTTCAAAAAGTGACCGATGTGTGGACTAAGTCTGGTGTCACCATGGAACAAATCATTAATTCACAAATTCTCTCTTAGGAGAAAAGTGGATTAGGATTTAAAACTGATGATGGGTGTAAGTGTCCTTGTCTCTGTGCTGAAGGTGGTGTGAAACCAACTGAACAAACCAAAGAAATTCCTAAGGTGAATCATGCTGGTAAAAAGGGCTCAACACAAGAAATTAAAAAGCAAAATTATTTCTATGAGTATCCTAAAAACCAGACTGGGGGAGATCCAAAGTGGAAAGAGAAATCCACAGCGGCTGAGGAAACCAAGGAAGTATTGAGTAATGAAACCGCTCCTAGTCGGTTTAAGGAATATCCTGTTATATTTCCTAAAGCCGCACCTAAGAGAAAGGTTGAACTCAAGAAGGTTAACTTTGTTAAAGCCAAAACCGCTGACCCAGTAAAACATGAGAAACCGAAGGTCAGTAATGGGTTTGTAAAACCGCAACCACAACCTGGCTTAATTCACTGTTCTATTTGTGCCGACTTTGGTCATAGTGCTGGTCATTGTATTTTAAGATTCACACCCAATGCCAAGGGACGTAAAAATCCTAAGGTCAAACAGGTGTGGGTCCCAAAAAGCTGCTAACCCTAGGACCCAAGGAATAAGGGGGACCAAAACCTTTCATGTTTATTTTTCAGATTTCATGTTTTATGGCTGGAACCGCTAAGAAGAAGAAGGATCTCTGGTATTTGGATAGTGGATGCTCACGACACATGACTGGAGATTCCGAACTACTCTGCAGTTTCATCCAAATGAAAGGTCCCCCAGTAGTGTTTGGCAACAACAAGAAAGGAGAAATAGTAGGATATGGAGCAATCAAACGAGGAAAGGTGACTATTGAAAATGTGTCACTAGTAGAAGGACTCAAGCACAACCTTCTCTCCATATCTCAGTTCTGTGACAAAGGAATGAACTGCATCTTCACATCAACTAGCTGTTATATCAAAGATGCTTCCTCTGGAGTCACTCTACTGACTGGCAACAGAACATGTGATGTTTATATGATAAATTTAAGCAATATTGTTTCTATTGCTGACCTCTGTTTTGTAGCCAAAAATATAAGTGAAAGCAGCTGGTTATGGCATAAGCGGCTCAGCCACTTGAACTTCAAGTATCTAGCAAAACTGCACAGGGATGGTCTAGTAAAAGGACTACCCAAAGTGGCTGACCATCATGATGAAAAGTGTAAAGCATGCCAGCTTGGAAAGCAGCCCAAACAGTCATTTCCTAGTAAAACCGCGCCTTCAACGAACCGCTGTTTGCAACTGTTGCACATGGATTTATTTAGACCTGTCCCAACCGCCAGTATAGGAGGAAACCACTATACACTTGTGGTGGTTGATGATTATTCAAGGTATACATGGGTGGAAATGATGGCCTCTAAAGATGATACTTATGGCATCGTAACCTCTCTCTTTAGACAGCTCCAAACTCAGAAATTGGATGACATTGTTGCCGTGCGTTCAGATAATGGAACCGAATTTACAAACAATGGTATTGCCCAATATTGTGATGATCATGGAATTGATCATAATTTCTCTGCCGCTGGAGTTCCACAACAGAATGGAGTAGTGGAAAGAAAGAACATGACTTTGATTGAAGCCGGGAAGACTATGATTGCAGAAGCCAAGCTTCCCAAGTACTTCTGGGCCGAAGCTGTCAATACTGCATGTTTCACCCAGAACCGCTCTCTCATCATCAAAGTTCACAACAAGACTCCTTATGAATTGTGGTGAGGCAGATCACCCAACATTGCCTTCTTCAAGATTTTGGATGCAAGTGTTACATCTTGTACAATGGCAAAGAGCATCGAGGTAAATTTGATGCTAAGGCCGATGAAGGTATTTTTGTTGGTTATTCTAAACACTCCAAAGCTTTTCGTTGTTTCAATAAGACATTTTTAAAAATTGTAGAGTCAGTCCATGTTACATTTGATGAACATGCTCTCCTTGAGCCACATATGGCTCCAAATGTTGCTAATGATTTTAGTGATTTTGAGACAGGCACTAGACATAGAGCAACTGACAACCATCCTACTCAAACCGCTACATCCAGTTCTTCAGTCGCACCTACTCAAACCGCTGATGGTGTAACTGTTGAACCGCTGTCCTCTGATCCCATTCAAACTGTTGAACCAGTTCCAAATCTAACCTTCAATGAAGATTTCAATGATTATCAAGATGATCCTCCTCTGGAAAATATTCAAGAAATAGTGGTTCAAGACAACCTCCCTCCTGAAATTAATGAGCATAGAAACCATCCAACTGCCAACGTTATTGGTCCTATCAGTACTGGTGTCCAAACCAGAGGGAGTTTGACTCACAGAGATGATCACAGTTTGTTCTCAATTGCTCTGTTATCTCAGATGGAACTGAAGAAGGTAGATGAAGCTCTAAGTGATCCAAGTTGGGTAATTGCAATGCAAGAAGAGCTTAATCAGTTTGAAAGATGCAAAGTTTGGACTCTAGTTCCAAGGCCCAGAGATCACACTGTAATTAGAACAAAATGGGTATACAGAAACAAGATGGATGAAAGTGGTGCTATAACTAGAAACAAAGCTAGGTTGGTTGCTCAAGGTTATAGGCAAGAAGAAGGGATCGACTATGATGAGACCTTTGCCCCTGTAGCCAGACTCAAAGCCATAAGATTGTTCCTGGCCTATACATCCTTCAAGAAATTCAAGTTATATCAAATGGATGTGAAGAGTGCATTTCTGAATGGTGAACTACAAGAAGAAGTTTATGTAGCCCAACCGCCAGGATTTGAAGACAATAAACTTCCAAATCATGTCTTCAAACTCAAGAAAGCATTGTATGGACTCAAACAAGCTCCAAGATCATGGTATGACACTCTATCTAAATTTCTTATTGAACAGGCTTCTCTCGAGGTAAAATTGATACAACTCGATTTATAGCTAAACACAAAAGTCATTCATTATTAGTTCAAATATATGTTGATGATATTATTTTCGGTTCTATTAATGAAACTATGTGTGTTAAGTTTGAGAAGCTAATGAAGAGTAAATTTGAAATGAGTATGATGGGAGAATTGACATTCTTTCTTGGACTCCAAGTCAAGCAATGCCATGATGGGATCTTTATCAACCAAGCCAAATACACTAAAGATTTGATAAAGAAGTTCGGGCTTGAAACCGCTAAACCAGTTGATACCCCAATGCCTAAGGCCTGCAGTTTGGATCGAGATGAACATGGTAAGAAAGTTGATCAAACTCTCTACCGAGGTATGATTGGCTCTCTACTTTACTTAACTGCTAGTAGGCCAGATATCATGTTTAGTGTTTGTGTTTGTGCTAGATTTCAAGCTGACCCTAGAGAATCTCATCTTATTGCTGTTAAACGTATTATTAGATATTTATGTGGATCTGTTAACCTTGGACTTTGGTACTCCAAAGAATCTTCAGTTGATCTATTAGGTTATTCAGATACTGACTTTGTAGCATGTAAGATAAGCAGAAAGAGCACAAGTGGTACTTGTCAGTTCCTCGGAACGCGGCTTGTGTCATGGTCCAGCAAGAAACAAGCGTCGGTTTAAGTCTCAACCGCTGAAGCTGAATATATGGCGGCTGGAAGCTGTTGCTCTCAAATTCTCTGGATGAAACAACAGTTGGAGGACTACGGGATATTTGAACAAAACTGCCCTATCTACTGTGATAGCACTGCTACAATATCCATCTCCAACAATCCAGTTCAGCACTCAAAAACCAAGTACATCGACATAAGATATCATTTCCTCAAAGACCATGTTGAAAAGAAAAACATTTTTCTAGCAAAGGTGGGAACAGATGATCAAATTGCTGATATTCTCACCAAACCGCTTGAAAATTCCAAGTTCTATCACTTACGAGGAGAAATGGGTATGTTAGAACTAACTTAAGATATCATATCTATATATATTATTTCTAATATCCTTTGTTTAAGTGTTTTGGCTATGCTTAGAAAAGTCATCTAGTGTGCGGTTCTGTCATCATTGAAACCGCATCAATAGATAGTTTGGTACAAGATACTCCATCAAACTGACGAGTCAAAATAAATGAAATCGGTTCTTTCAAAACCGACAAGAAAGCAAAGTCATTCGGTTTAAACATATAAACCGCCATCAGATTAGAGAGACATCAGTTTCATGAAAAACCGCTGAAGACGTAAGGTAAGTCGGTTTGCTCAATCAAACTGCTCAGGTATGAAATTGCATTTTAGTCCCTACTTTATGTCATATCAATTATCAGGACCTTTTTGCAATTTTCTCTGCCGCATTAAATTCTATGTGACGTGGGACGCCATCTGGAGATAATCGTGCGCCGTTCTCGTCGTTCCATTACCCGAGGAACAGTTATTTGAGTATAAAAGACAAAGTTTATTTCTTTTTACCTTTTTACCTTCTTCATCATTTATCTCTCTCTTCTGCAAACTCCGTTTTCTTCCTCCAAAATTTCTCATACTCTTTTCAAAATTCAAATGGCACCTAAGAAATCATCCGAGCCTTCTGCTCCATCTACATCTAAAACATCCAAAGGCGATATGGTATGATTTCTTGAACCCTTCACTCTAGCATTTCATCTTTTTCCGCCATTGTTGCTCGTAAAAGCTTGTTCATATTCTAATTTTTTTTTGCTTTTTCGTTCAATTTTTGGTTGATTATGCTTAATATGTTCATATATGCTGGGTTTGATGTTTATTTCTTGTCTTTTGTTCAATTTTTGAACAATTTTGATTTTTGGGTTTTCGGGTGTTCTTTCGTATTTCTTTTGATACTATGTTCTGGGTTTGTTATTTGAACTTGTTCTTTTAGAACTTGTTAGTATCTGCTCGTTTTCGAATCTTTTGGTATATTTTTTTTCATGTTTTGGTTAAGTTTTTGCTTTGCATGTTTATCCCCTGTTCATCATGTTCTTCATGCATTCAAATCCTTTTTCAAATTCTTTTCATGTCTAGTTTTGGGTGTTTACCATTTTACCCCTGTTTTGCTTAAACCGCCTATTTCATTGTTAGAATTCCTTGTAGCAGTTTGAATGCTTGATTTATTCAAACTGCTTGCACCAATCTCTTACTAACTTTGATTATTTTTAGGATGAATCCAACTTTGTACCTGGATCTCAAATCATCAAAGCCGAATTCGAAGCTGATGCAGTTGGAAGAAAACTGCTTGCCCTACTTGAATCGTCAAAATTGCTGCCTCTGTTTCAGTTGGATGAACCGAAGTTTGACAAAAGGCTTTGTGCAGAATTCTTTGACAATGGGATTGTCTGTGTGGTACCTCTATTGAATGGTAAAGGTGAAGAAATCAGAGATTTAGAGTCTGGGAAGTGAAGACTGAAAATGCCATCAAGTCCACTGTCAGGACAAAGGATGTAGTTCTATCTGCTTCAAAAGTGGCTATTCTGGCTGGTTTAGAAAACTCCAGAATTCTTTCCATCAAACCAGAGTTAGTCAGTCGAACTACTGAGGAGCTCTTAGGGGTCTCTGTCTTCAACACTAAGTCCACCCCAAGAAGGAGTTTGGAGAAATTATGGCAATGTTGTGTGATTTAGTAGATACTGGAGTGATGTGCAAGAATGGCAATCACAACAACTTCACTTCTGAGCAGTACAACTACTGCGTGGCTATCTACAAAGGGAAGAAGCTGCACTGGCCAAGGATCATCATGCAAGAAATGATCAATGCCCTCAGCCGCCATACTTCTGCCAAAGCCGCTGGAAAAACAAAGATCAGAACTCACTGCAGACTCTTAACAAAGTTCCTTCATCAGGATTCTGTGATCTTTAAGGCTTCTGTGGCAAACGAAGCTGAGTGGGTGCAACCGAATGAGAAGACCTTGTTTGGTGCTTCAAAACTTGATGCTTTCAGAACCGGGTTTGGATGGCGGTTTGCACAAGCGGTATGGAATGCTGATCCTCTGCCTGAAGAACAGAGAGGACCCTTTCCTGAGGCTCGGCTCAATAAGTCAGGCAAACCTTATGCCAGCAGATCAAGTCGCAGCTACACGAGCTAGAGAAGCAGCTCAAACTGCCACCTTGAATAGGCTAGGAGTTAGCCTGGATGGAACTGAGGCTCCAGTTGAGAGGGAGTCTGCGGTTGAGGGGGAGCCTGCAATCCCTGCGGCTCAACCCAGGGAAACCGCGGCTCCAAGAAAGAAGAAAGCCAAAATTACTGACCCTTCCAAACCCTCATCCAATCTTCCTCCAAAACCTTTACCAAAATCCTTCCTTATTCTATCCAATCCCTCTTCTGAACCGCTTCCACCTTCATCTAAACCAATTCCCTTCACAAAATCAACTCCTCCTACCTCTTCTAAACCCCAGATAAAACCCCTTTCCCCAATCAAGCCAAATGTTGAAAAATCCATGAATTTTGCACAAGATGTGAATCTCTTGAGAAAACTGAAAGCCACCACCTCTGAACCCAAACCTATCTCACTCCAAAATCCCCTCTCAAACTGCCAACTGTTCAATTCACTGAAGAACAGTTACAGCTAATCTTTTCTACCCTTCCCAACCTCAAACCCTCCACTCAAACCGAGCCTGAACAGACTGACAAGTCTGAGCCGCGGTTCAGCCTGATCAAACTGCGGAACAGTTTGTGGCTGAGGTTATTGTGGATATAGATGAGCCTGAGCAGACCGAAGTGTCTAAGGCTGAGGTTCTAGTTGAACAAACCGAGGTATCTACAAGTGCGGTTCAGCCTGAGCAAACCGATGAGTTTGAGGCTGCAGTATTGCCTGAGCAGACTGATGTGTCTGAGGCAGTTCAAGATGAACTTGAGCAAGATGATGACAATCTTGAGGTTCAACCGCTGAAGAAGAAGAGAAGATTAATAAAGAAATATGGTTTTGTGGAGCACTGGCAATCAAGGCCACCTGGTGCAGTGGACTTCACTGAGGTTCATGACAAGAAGGATCACTCATCCATTGAAGGCCCATTTGCAAAGGAATTGAGAGAAAGAGCGAAATTAAGAAAGGCCGGAATAGACCCCATGTTGGTTGAAACCGCTCCTCCTTCATTAAAACGAAAGCTAGAGTTTGACTCACCAGAGCACACTCCTTCACCTTCTGGATCCCCTACACAGCCTTTTGCTTCATCAGTTCCACCGTCGGCTCAACCGCAACTGATCAATATCTCTGCCCCTTCGGTTTTGCCTGAGTTCAAAGTTGCAGTTAGGTCTCCCAAATCGCGTGGTTTGAAAAGGAAGTGTGCACAAGACATTGCGGCTTACCTAAAGAGGTTTAGAGCTACTACTTCCAAAGCCAACCGCCATGGAGCCATCATCAGAGCGCCAACAAGCATGAAGAGCAACGGCTCAAGTCTGGTCGTCCAAATCCTTTTGCAATTTTTCCAGCCGATGAGTCTCAGGCTGCTTCAGATCAACTCATTGCTTCAACTCTTGATCAATTATTGAAGATCTGGCAGTTGAGTTCATCTTTTTTCTCTGCTCTCAATTTTTCTTTAGGATAAACTGCATTGTCTTTCCTTATCTTTATAAATGGCAGTTCTCTCCTTATACTTCCATTCCTCTCTCTAATACCCAACTTCTTTCCATTTCCCCTTCTCTTCCCTACACTCCATTTTCTGTCATTCCTTCCCTTCCTCCCTTTTTAAAACTGATCCAGTAAGGATTCAATATGTTCTGGAGTCAGTTTTTACCCAATCTGCATTTCTTTCCTCTCTGCCCTTCCTTGTTGATGCCATTAAGAGGGAGAATGCTATTGACCCTCGGATTGGGAGAATGGAATTCAAGATTGAAACCCTTCTGGAGAACCAGCTCAAATTAGAACATAAGTTTGAAACTCTGAATGAGCTGACTTCTCTCAGACTTGAAGCGGCCCAAGAAATGAATGAGGCTCTGGAGAAGAAGTTAGACCAACTAGCTGATCTAACGGTTTCATCAACTGACTACTTAGTTCAGTATGCCAACGACCTGAAGAAGCTTTCTGAAAAAATCTTACAGAAGGTAAATGAACCGACCCATCTTCGTCTTAAGTCAGCTGAATATGTGTTTGAAACCGCCAGCCTAGTTGAGCCTTCTGATGCTGCTCAAACCGCAGACCAAGCCGCCGCCAGGGTTCCTGATAGAACTGATTAGAATTCTTTCTATCCTTTTGTAATCAGTTTTTGCCTTTCATTATTTTCCTTGTAATTTTGTAACTTCCAAAACCATTTAAAGGATTATAATGAAAATGAATGCATTGCATCTTATTCCAAAAACCTTGTTTATTCAAACTACTTGTTTGTGTAACAATGCATTTTCGAAACCCATGCACTTTAATTCATCATGAAAACAATTTTCTAAGTGTATGTGTTTTAAACATTCAGTTTAAACATGCATATCTGATTTTCATAATCATACTCTTTATATGCATCTGAATGTATTTCTTTATTATATGTCCTTCATTTCCGTTGTTTGTTGATAGATTAGAAATCTATGGTATAGCATTGTGTGTGCATTTGACTTCGGACATGCAGTTTCAATGCATACTCATTTGAGCATGTTCTTACCAAGTACAATGTTTGCTCTATCATAGTGTGGTAATGGCATCAATCAAATAGGGGGAGATTGTTAGGATTCATTGTTAGTACACCCACCTGATTTGATTGACCCATTCCACGTGTCTTTTTATGGACTTTAGGTTTACATGTAATGAAGTTTTACCTCAATTTTTAGACAAGTCCATTTCTAGATGTTTAGTAGTTAGGCTGAGTTATGATCAGTTTATTCATAGCGGTTTAGTGTCCCTCAAGCCGCCGTCTTCAAACCGCCAGCATGGTGCCTTAAGTCCTTCATCAAACCGCAGTTTGTGTCTTTGATGAAACCGCATTTCAAGTTCATTCATGAAACTGCACATGCATCTGGTGGAACCGCCGACCAAGATATTGAAGAAGTTATTGCTGTCATTTACTCCTTGAAGACAAACATTCGCTTTTCAACCGTAAATGAATGACTGGTGACTTGTCCTTAAACTTCAAGTCATGGTTCAGTTATTCTTGGAATGTCGGTTTGTCTCGCTCTTTTGAAAAGTTACCGTTGTACTTTTCCAACAACTAAAAGGATAATGTCAGGTAGTGATCCAACAACTTCCTGCCACAAAGCAAAAGCAAAGGACGACAGTGATAGGTCAACCAATGGGATTGTGACAACGCATAAAACCACCATACAATGACTCACCTCATTGTCCAACGGTCACTAATGCCTTCACTATAAATAGCCTTCATTTCTCAACAATGAAGGTTGCTGAGCTTCAAAGAGAATATCCCAAGTATTCAAGTTTGCTTTGAAGATTGAAAACCCAGATATTCATATCTTCATCATCTCCTTAGCAAACCCAGAGTTCTTCTTCAAAGCTTCAAGCCTTCAAATCATCACAACTCAGCCTTGCACAGAAAGTAATCACTTGCTCACCATCACTTTGATATTTTGAGCTCTTGATTTCTTTCCACACTACACACCCGGAGTATATTTTCCTATAGATTATATACCTCGAAAACACAGGTTGTTATAATAGCATTGTTAGGTTAGATTGTTTATTTAGAGTTTGGATTCGTTTGTAATCTTGTAAAAACTGCTCTAAATCAATACAAGTCTAGTAGCTATTAGAAAATCCTAGGCTAACCACCTAGGTAGAGGACGTAGTTCTTTCAAGAACGAACCTCTTCAAATTGTGTGTCTTTGATCTTTAATTTCTGTCTTGTCATTTACATTTCTGTTTATGAGCTTTATTTACTTTTATGAGAAATGACTTGATAAATGATTTGCATACTTTTGTGATACTTCAGTTGTACCTTGTCAGTTGCATCATTCCATTTTCAACCACTTAAACCGCCCTACTCTTCATAATTCAGTTTGGCCAAAACCGCAAACTCCGCTGTGCATTTTATCTGAGCGGTTCTAGTGCTTTAAACCGCAATAGACCAAAATGATAAGTACTTGGTTGATTTTCAAGGGTATTTCAAAAAGATTTTAAACCGCTATTCACCCCCCCCCTCTCTACGGTTCTATACCCTTGTTGCCCTTTGGGACCAACAAAGGCCCTGCATGTTTCCCCCAAAAGGACATATTAAGTCCCCGTCGTCGAGTCGGTTGGATCACTCATGAAAGAAAGAGAAGAATAGAAAGAAAGGCACCAAAAAAGTAGCCCGCTAGGTTTAAAACCCGTAAGGGCGGCCTAGGCAAAAAACAGGGTGTGCCATGAAAAAAAAAAAAAAAAGTAGCCCGCTAAGGTGAAAACCAGTAAGTACGGCCTAGGCAAAAGAAAGGGTGCGTCATGAAAAGGGATGGGTTCCTAACCGTCAACGATTATATTAGGGCTACGCCGGCCGAAAACATGGAGCTATGCCGCCACCGACGCCAACAAGGACA